>CM077256.1:15513013-16010513 GCA_039654775.1 Spinibarbus caldwelli | reverse complement strand
AAGCAGCACATTGCTCATTTTGACAACTGTTGCTTGAATTTCCAAGACTATCATGAAGAAAAACTACCTCCAAACTCACTGAAGTTATTTGCTCATTCAGTGTCGAGCTTTATGCGGCTTGCTAAAATATAAATTCTTGGCCAAAACTGCACTAAAACTGACAAAAATACTCCAAATATGAACTGCAATTCTGCATCCTATTTTCTACCTCAATTCAAATTCAGGAATTGAACTGCATTTTACAAAAACATCTCTAAGAAATGCAAATTTGTATTCATGTTTGAATTTTGACCACAATACGCCTCCACAGACAGCGAGTTTGCTGTGCAGTTGCATTTCTCAGAGTAAATGTCGTCTCAGAATACAGTGCTGTTCAAAATTTGGGATCAAGATTTTTAATGTTTTTTAAAGAAGTTTCTTATGCTCATCAAGGCTGCATTTATTTGATAAAAAATACAAAAAAAAACTATTTTTGTGAAACATTATTGCAATTTAAAATATGTTTTCTATGTGAATATCTGTTAAACTGTAGTTGATTGCTGTGATCAAAGCTGACTTTTCAGCATCATTACTCCAGTCTTCAGTGTCAGATGATCCTTCAGAAATCAATGTTGGAAACAGTTGTGCTGCTTAATATTTTTTGGGAACTGTGATACTTTTTTCATGATTCTTTGATAAATAATTTAAAAGAACAGTGTTTATTCAAAATAGGAATATACACTACTATTCATTTTTTTTTAAAGAAATTAATACTTTTATTCAGCAAGGATGTGTTGTTAAATGGATAAAAAGTGATAGCAAAGACTTACACTGTTAGAAAAGATTTCTATTTTGAATAAATTCTGTTCTTTTTAACTTTTTATTCATCAAAGAATCAAAGAAAAAAAGGATCACATGTTCCAAAAAATATTAAGCAGCACAACAGTTTCAGCACTGATAATAAATCAGCATATTAGAATGATTTCTGAAGGATCATGTGACATTGAAAACTGGAGTAATGACTGATGAAAATTCAGCACTGCGTCACAGAAATAAATTATATTTTAAAGTACATTAAAATAGGAATCCATTATTAGATACTGCAATAATATTTCACAATATTACTGATTCTCTGTATTTTTGGGCAAATAAATACAGCCTTGTGAGTATAAGAGACTCCATTCAAAAAAACATTTTACTGATCCCAAACTTCTGAACAGGACCTATGGGACCTATTTACTGTCAATATATTAGCCATTTACATTATATCTAATAAATCCTGCATCAAAGACTTCAGATATATGAAGACAAAGTTGGTAAAGCAATAATAAAAAGCCATAAAAACGGTCTGCGCACTGCGCAAAACAAAGATGCGCACTTCAGATCACACATGCACATTGGCTGGTTCAGCCTGAAATAGAAGCTTTCTTTAGTGCCATTTGAGCAACATTTATGGGACAATAATATCGAATTTTGTTCAATGTAATTGTGGCAAGCAGATTCTAAGATTTCAGGATTTCCCCATTCAAGCAGACAGGACTTGTGCTTGGATTCCTGAAATAGCTTCCCAGAGGCATTGCAAATATGGCAGCAGAGTGAACAGACTTTCCTTGAAAGAGACTTTGCTTGCATCTTTTCAAAGGCATACTGCTTTTTCTTTTCAAAGTTGCTATTAATACTAAACTGTTCTGCTAAATAGCAGTTTCTGTGGTTATTTTTGTCTGAAATTATGTTGCAAAAAATCTGTGCATTGCATTCCTATATACTTGCTAATAGTAAAATGCATGCAAATGCCAACATTGTTTTCCAAACACCTTAACAGCGATCACTTCTGTTTTGTGCAGGAAAAGAGAGGGGTCCTACATTAACATGTCTGCTATTACCATCTAACCCTCAATGAAGTAGCTTGGGGGGCTGAAGACTGAAAGAAGGGAGTGGTGACTGCAGGCCATGAGCTTCTGAGGTGCTGTTACATGGGAGTTTAACTCTTTGTTGGCATTCCTGCAGTTCTGGAATGGCAGAGTTACAAAAAAATCCAACAACATCCCACCACTCACCTACCACAGCAAAGCTTACATAATAGCATCCCACAGATTTTTCAGAATGAAAATACAACGTCTCCTGTCTGGAGTGAAATCACAGCATGCTGCAGCATCTGTACGTCTTCCTGCTGGCTCTGTTTAATCTTCACTTCTCTAAATCATCCTTTCCTCAAAGCTTCCTGAAGTCAAACAGAGTGTCTCCTGTATATCAGAGAGCTGAACAGACATGCTTTGAAGTTTCCTTCTAAATGTCACACCGATTTAACAAGCCATTTCACTTTCAATAATGTACACTTCCTTGACACCCTACTCCCACAGGACATGAATAGTCATTCCTTTATGTAAAGAAAACTGTGCATTACATAACTTAATGAATCAGACCTGCACGGTGCTTATGACTTGGACTGCCACATTTAGCATACACACACACACACACACACACACATACACAATTGACTCATAAATCAGCACTGCAACTGAAACCGATAACAAAAGGAAGGAAAATGAACAGCACACAAAAACAAAACACCAAAAAGCATGATGATTTTGGACACCTTCCATATTTTCAATGTACATAGTTTCCAAACATAGTTTCCATTTTATGGGACCCAGTGTCTCTCAATGGAAAGACAGTAAAGAACAGCTGAAATAAAGGCAACTGCATAAGACATTCTCTGTTCTGTCTCCTGCTTTAACGCTGTTGAGACTTGTATGTTTCTGCACATACAAAACTGTAACATTGCAACTGATCTAATTACTTCATTATTGTGTGCTAAATCTAATTAGAAAATCATCCTATATTTACATCCACAGAACATATGCTGCTGTACATCCGGTTGTTATGAGAGACATTACAACTCCACACCACTAAATTCTACAATCATTCTTCATCTAGTTAATTAGTGGCCAATGAAACACGGTCTACCTCTACAAAGAAAAGAAGCAAAATCTATTATATTGTACCATTCATTTTTTGTACAATGTACAATGTAAACACCACAGCATTTAAACGTTAGGGCTGAGTATCAATACAGATTTGCTGATTCAATTTGATTCACAAGCTACTGACTTGATTCAATTTTGCAAAATTTTAATCAGCCCGAATGAATATGGTTATAATGAAATACCATGTGTACGTATATAACAGTTTAACATTTTGAGGTCAGTAAGATTTTTAATTTTTTTTTAAAGTCTCTTATGCTCACCAAGTCTGCATTTATTTGTTTAAAAGTACAGTAAAAAGGAATATTGTAAAATATTACAATTTAAAATAAATGTTTTCTAATTTAATATATTTTAAAATGTAATTTATTCCTGTGAAGGGAATGTTGAATTTTCAGCAGCCATTACTCCAGTCTTCAGTGTCACCTGATCCTTCAGAAATCATTCTAATATGCTGATTTAGTACTGAAAAAACATTTCTTATTATTATCAATTTTGAGAGAAGTTGTGCAGCTTAATATTTTTGTGGAAACCATGATGCATTTTTATTCTTCAATGAATATAAAGTTCAAAAGAACAGCATTTATTTGAAATATCTTTACTGTCCCTTTTGATCAATCAAATACATCCTTGCTGAATAAAAGCATTAAACAAACCTTACTGACCCCAAATTGTGGTTAAAAACTTTTACATATGTATACATTTATATATACATATAACATGATATTGAACGGACAGATTGTGTGGGTAACTTGACATTCAAAGGGAGTTTCCCTAACGGACTAGCACTAGTGTGCCGTAACTCACCATTCTTGCGTTCTTTCAGGGGCAGTAAGCTTGGTACAGACTGCAGAGAGAGTTCCTGCAACTCACTGGTCACCGCCTCGCTCTGAGGACTGGGCACGGAGCCGCTCGCCACGGCAGACACCATGCTGCCAGGGCTTAGCTCCTTCCCACGCTTGGCTTCCTGCGCTGCCAGGGTGACAGGTGGGTGAAGCAGTCAGACCTGTGACAGGTTAATTACAGAGACAAGGCTGAATTAGAAACTGCAAAACGCAGACAGACATAACAGATATAAAGGGCATAAAAGGATTTGCTGCAAGAACAGAGGGTATATTACTGACATCACGCATCTTTATATTTTGGAAGAGCACAAATAAAGACTTCACACCCTAAACAACTGTGTACTTTCTAAGTAAACTAAGAAACAGCATCAGAAAACATTTCATGCAGCACAGTCTGTGCTAAAACAAAAATTGTGCCTTGCATGTCCTATTAACCTATATTAAATCACTCGCTTACTTAAACCAGTGAAACCACTGTGAGTGTGTTACATGTTCTATAAAAGCACAAAAACTACAAGTTCAGACATGAAGTATTGAGCAACTCACACTGGAACTCACACATCTTCCAATATGACTGGAGGCAGCGATTTACACAAGCATGTAAAATAACATCAGGTGGAGAACTCAAAGCCTCCAGCAGTAAGTGATTTAGGAGATTTTTGGAAAACACTTTGTCTGGTCTCCTTTTTTCGACAGAACAATGAGCGACTGTATGACCGTCTAATCTGCGAGTGAGAATAAATAGTTCTACGCATCTGTACATGAATTATTGAACAGAGTTATTTCTGCCACTAGGCCTTGAACGGTTAAATGAACGGTTGAACGGTTCACACTTGTATGTGTCAAAATGCCCATCTTTGCAAGTATCCTCGTAAACACAATAGGTCTTAACAGCTGAGAAAGAAAACACATGTGTACCAGTATATTGGATACGGGCAGCTCTTAAAGTTACAGCAGTCTGATAATCCTGCTGCCTGTCATTCATGTTAATCAAACAACAAAAGAAAGAAAATCTCACTGCTTTTGACTAAATCACTTTTGTAACTTTAATAATAAGAAATATATTTTGAATTTACACAGCGAACAATATGCAGTGTTTTTATACATTTGACCACTTCATACAATGTATATAGCATTTCTTATTTATTTGTTCTACTGTAGTTATTTTGTCCTGTTGCTTGTAGTTAGTTTCTTCCTCTTATTTAATCGCTGACTGTTTACTACTGTCTTCGGTGAGCTTCAGGTTTTTTTTTTTAGGCTAGTAGTGTTTTTTTGTGATAATGACACTGGTGACATAAATTATAAAATTTCTATGTTATCAAAAATTTTGATACCATAAAGAACTTATGTAAAGCAAAAATAACTATATTATGATATATATTGTTACCATGAAATAAAATTACTCATATCGTGATATAAGATTTTGGTCATATCGGCCACCCCTACTGTGCATATTAATTTGTTAAATATTTTGGCTAATCTTATAATCAGGGATGCAAACACATCATGGGTGAAAAAGGTGACACACAACTTTATCTTTAACTATCCTTAATATATTCAGCCAACATAGACTTGTTACTGCTGTAGTTATGTTACTCTGCATCACTTAATGCACAGGTCTATTTTTGACATCGGTTTGTCAGATAGTTCGTTCTGTCCATTGCTACAGTTATCACTGTCAATCATAGCAATGACTGGCGCAACAATTTAGTGGATTCACGCGCATAATTTTTTACACTCGTGTTTGTCACTCCTGAAACTGTATATGTGGATGTTCAGTCCTATATGTTCAGAAACCGAGCAAAGGGCTTCTCTTACAGCGCAACTGACTGAGCTTTATCACGCGACAACTCAATGATATAATCAATGACTAACTACACAATCAATCTCTTATTTACACCGTGTATGCTTATCTCTCTCTCCCGTTCTAATAAGTAGATATGCGAGCGTGTAGAACTCTACTTGCGAAAACAAAAATGAGCTCAGAGCGGATTCTGACTAACCTACAGAAAACACCTCTGACTGGCCATTGCGTTCAACAGAGATGCCTGTGGTTGGCTACAATACTCTACACTGCAAAAGCACATTGTAAATAAACGTGTGGTTCTGTAATTTGAAACCAAAGCACAAAAAGGTGAGTTTTCACCAAAAGATGAGCAGTTTGCATCTATGTATAATGAAAACTGCAAGAAAAAAACATGGTATAACACAATGCATAATATCAATAAAATCTAAATATTTAATATCCAATTTCAGAAGAATGTGATGAATTCTAGAAAAATTAAATTGATTTCAAGACTTGGAGTATAGCACGATTCGTATGAACTACTGATTTTTTTAGTTAAAAGCGTCAGCTGTCACGCACTGTAATTATATGAAAATGAGCAACCAGCACATTGTTCATAATATTTTCTTTTGTGTTCCACAAAAGAAAGTCAGTCATACAGGCTTGTAACAACAAGAGGGTGAGGAAATTATGTCATTTTGGTTTTTTTTGGAAGGTGCGCAAACACAGATTAATTTGAATTATCCACCCATCTGTCCACATCTCCATGTTGCTGATTTTGTCATTTAGCCTTCTTTTTATTTATTTATTTAGCTTTCATTGTCCTTTTTCTTTCTTTATCCCAACAGTTGGGCAGAATGCATTAAGCTGAAAAAGTCTGGCATAAGCCCTGGAAAGAAGTCTAGGACAATCCCTGTAGCTGTAAAATCTCCACATGGCGCATTAGATGCAGTTTCCAATGAGACATTAAAAACAACTTAAAGTATCATCTGACTAGGAGCACAGTGATGGCAATGGTCATTCTGAGCAATAAACTGTGGAGATGGCATTCACAAATGCACATTATGCAACTCTCAATTTGTGAGGTAATGTAGCACATCAACTGCCATTAAAGGGAAAGTCCACCCAAAAATAAAAATTCTGTCACGATTTACTCACCCACTTACCAAAGACAATATTTTGAAGAATGTTGGTAACCAAACAGTTTTGATTTCCTTTGACTTCTATTGTATTTTTGCATATTATGCAATTCAGTGGTACCCAGAACTGTTTGGTTGCCAACAAACTTCATTATATCTTCTTTTGGACTGATTTAATGGGAATAGATCTGAATATTAGAGAAGTGTTGCTGAATGCTGTTCTTAAAGAGCAACCAAAATCAATGTCTAACTGCATGAGTTATTGCTTTGTCTGAGCGTTGTCCATCTTGTTAGCTAATGCATTCTTCATCATGAGCTCATCAGCATCCAGAGTCTATCAATACGCCAATCCCACCCTCCCGTCCCAAGAGAAGAGAGGTGGGGTGGAAAGAAGAAATCATTTTCTTTTGAGCAGTTACCTAATATTTGACAAGCCTTTTGGGACTATTTAAAAGTTTTCCTATTGGTGTACGCCTAACCATTAAAGCAGAGTTTCAAGACCCTTTTCTTTGAGAAGTAGTATTAGATTACAGTACATTGTCTTCTGCCAGCTATGAAAAAAAAATAAAAAATCAATAACACATTTTAATATTAAAACCTGGCTGGCTTATCACATGGCTCTCTGGAACATTTGATTCTGATCTAAGAGGTAAAATATTGTTTAATGATGATGTGAAACTGCATTTCACAGTTACTCATGAAAACATACTAGTTCTGCTTTTGTATCACTCCATGACTTCTCTCTTCTCATTCCAATGCAAGTCAGAACAGCTAACAGGCGGCACTGTGCAAATTAGTTGTTTAAATATAGTAGTTCAGTATTCATTTTATGATTAGCATAAATAAAAAATAAAAAAAGTCACATGGCAGCTGATTTTTTAATAAAGTGGATCACAACCAGTGGGCCTCAGCAAACTTCCAAGGGGGCAACAGGATGACTTAAATATATTTAAATTAATAAATTACTACTAATATATAATAATAAAATAATCTAATAATATAAAATAATTTAACTCAAAATAAATTGAAAATACATAAAATCAAGATTTTTTTCTCTCATCATTAACTACCGTTTTTACTGAAGAACATACATTATTTAATACTTCTGGAATCACAAAATTAATCCAATAAATCAAGTGGTTAATATAACAATCAACACTCCCAATTTTTGATCATAAAAAAAAGTTTAAAAAGAAGCAGCTCTGTCATACCTGCAGCAGAAATACAGAAAACCTCAATATTACATGTCTTATGTATTTATTAGACAAGTAGCTATACAACAAGCATAATAATGTACAGTCAGCAGGTTATCATTGCATTTTGCAATGATAACCTGCTGACTGTACATTATTATGCTTGTTGTATAGCTACTTGTCTAATAAACTTGTCTTCAAGGTGATACAAGACTGGGAAGATTGATGTGAGGGTCCCAATCACCCTGCTGGAGTGTATTTTGTAGCAATGACTGGCTAGCTGCACACTATTCCTTATATTTCTAAAACAGAGATTATCTTACAAGAACATTCCAACTTTACTTGAGAAGCAGTGTTCAGACATGCAGTGTTCAGGTCTAGTACACTGACAAGGGAAAGACATAAAGCTCTGACATTCCTCATTGTGCAGGTCCACACCTGCCGTTAAACATCAGCCACAAAAATAATGCTAAAAACACATAAACCTTCACCTGAGAAATTGGTAAGTGATGCAGGAAACCCCATACCCCATTAAACAGACAGAATAACATAATACGGATACGCACGGCCTTCTGGAGTAGATCAGAAATTATGAATTTGCCACGCTAGTACTGATGATTTCAACAGATAATCAAATCAATATTAAAGAGCACAATACCTTAATTTTGAGATCCAAAGTAACAGATTCCAGCCTCATTTCCACTCACAGTTTCAGAGCATCTTGAAGGCCTTGTGAAAGAGAGGACCGGCATTTCTAATGAAACTTTATATACATACAAATACACAATCATTGCACAATATCCCAAAACCAAACAGCTAAATTACGCCATGAGTCACAAATACGTGTTGCAGCAGTCAATGCAGATGCTTATGTAATAATCAGAAATGCCTCTTTTATACCAGTTCATGAACATGCAGATAGAAGAACTGACCTAAATAGGCTAGATTTTATTAATATATAAGTCCCTTGATAGCTAGTCTGTGTCCAACAAGTGGAAAAGGGATAGATCCGCATGTGTTGATGATTAGTAGGTGTGTCCCAGCACTAGCTCATCAAATGCTTCATATATTCCAGCACAAACAGTATAATCATATAGCATACAGCATTATGACAGTGATTTGGCTTAGGGGATACACAAACCACGACACACATTTCTTACAACACTTATTATCGCTTGTTGTTACACATATTTATCACTGATGCGACATGGCAGTAAATGAGAAGCTTGTGCTGCTATGAAGCTCATACATTTGAAAAATCATCACGTTAAACGAGACTAAACAGGCTAGATATAGCAGGCCAGATCCTCGTCGCGACAGCTGCATGTATGCAGTAACACACACAAGAGGATCAAGTGAAATGTGCGCTGAGCAACAATACATGAGAAGCGGAGGAATTGTCACATACCGCTACTTCTTGTTACTATTTTTAAACTTTCACCGTTTAAAGGGGGGCTCACATGCGAACCTGTTTGATTTGAACGACTTACCGAGTCGCAAAGTGAAACACAACAACCGTTCGGCTTTACAAAGGTGTTCATTTACTCAAAAACTGTAGTGAAGCATCCGGCTACTTTCTGCTGCTGCTCAACCGCAGAGGGTTGTGAAGCCAGTCACTTCCGGAAAATAAAAGTCATTTAAAATAATAAAAAAAAAAACATCACGATCTGCAGATAAAAATGTATGATTGCAAAAAGTGTATTATTTGTATTACATATATTGGGAAACGTAAAATAAAAATAGAATAAAATGGAAAACAAAACAAGTTTACATTAAATAAATAATAAACAAACAAACGATAATAAACATACAGTGATAAATAATAAAAAATTTAATTATGCAATTATGATATTGAATGATGGCGCTTCCATTCTTTTACTGGTTTTGTTTGTTTGTTCTGTGTTTAGTCATTCTCTTACTATCAATTTTACCAGAGATGAACTACCGGACATAAGGCAACACACACCGGACAATTTTTTCCGGTTTTTGATTATTCAGACGCTTTGTTGGATGTTTTGGTCGGAGGGGCAGCGGTCCTAGTCAAACGCGCGCTCAGACGGAAAAGAGGCGCTCTTCCGAACTGCGCTTCAAAACTCTGCTGCACTGCTTCACTGAAACCTGGCTGATTGAAGCCGGATAACGCGCTTCGTCTGCCGGGCTACCAGCTGTTCAGAGCAGATCGCATCACGGAGTTAACAGGGAAAACGAGAGGTGGTGGACTATGTTTCTACATAAATGAAGGTTGGTGTTCAGACATAACAACTCTGAAGATGTGCTCTCCTAATTTAGAGGCGCTCTTCATAAACTGTAAACCTTTCTACTTGCCGCAGGAGTTTTCCTCTTTCATTCTCCTGAATGTGTACGTGCCTCCGGACGCGTGGTACCCGGACTCTCTTTTAATCATTTTAATCATTCTTGGAGATTTTAATAAAGCAAATCTCTCCCGTGAACTGCCAAAATACAGACAACACGTTACATGTCCCACCAGGGACAGTAATATATTGGATCACTGTTACACCACAATAAAGGATGCATATCACTCTGTCTCACGGGCAGCTTTGGGGCTCTCTGATCACTGTTTGGTTCATCATATACCAACCTACAGGCAGAAACTGAAAGCAGCTAAACCTGTAATAAGATCTGTTAAAAGATGGACTAATGAAGCAGAGCGGGATTTACAAGCCTGTTTCTCACTCACTGATTGGAGTGTTTTTGAAGCTGCTGCCACCGATCTGGACGAGCTCACAGAGACTGTAACTTCATATATCAGCTTCTGTGAGGATATGTGCATCCCCACCAGGTCATTCTTATCATTCAATAATGATAAACCGTGGTTTACTGGGAAACTCAAACAGCTTCGTCATGCCAAAGAGGATGCTTACAGAAGTGGGGATAAAATCTTGTATAACCAGGAACAGACTAACAAAGGAGATCAGAGTGGCTAAAAAAACTACTCTGAAAAGCTGAGAAGAGAGCTTTCAGCCAATGATCCGGCGTCAGTATGGACTGGTCTGAGGAACATCACCAAGTACAAGACACCACCCCCACAGTCTGTGGAGAATCAACAACTGGCTGATGATCTGAATGTGTTTTACTGTCGATTTGAAAAGGCCAGACTGACACCCTGCACCCGCTCTGATCTGCACTTCACACATTCACTTACCCCCCCTGCAACCCCCCTCCCTCCCTCACCCACCATTCAACCTGCGCTTAAGGTCTGTGTAGAGGATGTGAACCGGGTCTTCAGAAAACAGAAATCTAGGAAAGCTTCAGGCCCAGATGGTATTTCACCTGCCTGTCTAAAAGTCTATGCTGACCAACTTCTCCCCATCTTCACACAGATCTTCAACAGATCTCTGGAGCTGTGTGAAGTTTCCTGCTGCTTCAAACGCTCCACCATCATTCCAGTCCCCAAAAAGCCCAAAATCACTGGCCTTAACGACTACAAACCTGTTGCTCTCACGTCTGTGGTCATGAAGTTACTTGAGAGACTGGTCCTGGCCTACCTGAAGGACATCACTGGACCCTTGCTGGATCCTCTTCAGTTTGCCTATAGAGCAAACAGGTCTGTGGATGATGCAGTCAATATGGGACTGCATTACATCCTGCAACACCTCGACAAACCTGGGAATTACGCAAGGATCTTATTTGTGGATTTCAGCTCGACCTTCAATACCATCATGCTTGACCTTCTCTCAGACAAACTGACACAGCTCTCTGTACCCACCTCCATCTGTCAGTGGATCACCAGCTTCCTGACAGGCAGGCAGCAGCTAGTGAGGCTGGGAAAACTCACATCCAGGACTCTCACCATCAGCACTGGCGCCCCTCAGGGTTGCGTTCTCTCCCCACTACTCTTCTCCCTCTACACCAATGACTGCACTTCAAAGGACCCCTCTGTCAAGCTTCTGAAGTTTGCGGACGACACTACAGTCATCGACCTCATCCAGGACGGAGACGAGTCTGCTTACAGACAGGAGGTTGAGCAGCTGGCTGTCTGGTGCAGTCACAACAACCTGGAGCTGAACACGCTCAAAACAGTGGAGATGATAGTAGACTTCAGGAGGAACCCCCCTGCACTCCCCCCACTCACCATCATGGACAGCACTGTGACTGCAGTGGAATCATTCAGATTCCTGGGCACAACCATCTCTCAGGACCTGAAGTGGGACACTCACATAGACTCCATTGCTAAAAAGGCCCAGCAGAGACTGTATTTCCTCCGCCAGCTGAGGAAGTTCAACCTCCCACAGGAGATGCTGAAACAGTTGTACTCTGCCATCATCGAGTCTGTCCTGTGTTCATCTATAACCGTTTGGTTTGGTTCAGCTACCAAAACAGACATCAGAAGACTACAACGGACAGTCAGGACTGCTGAGAGGATTATTGGTGCCCCTCTACCCAACCTCCAAGATCTTTATATCTCCAGAGTGAGGAACAGGGCTAAGAAAGTCACTCTGGACCCCTCACACCCAGCTCACTCTCTCTTTGAACTGTTGCCCTCTGATCACTGAGCACCAAAACAGCCAGACACAAGAACAGTTTTTTCCCCCAGGCTATATCCCACCTGAACAACACATAACACACCATATTTACATCTGTAAATAGCTCATCAAACCTTCATCTGTACATAGGTCACATGCACATTCACAGTTCTGTCTATGGACATTTTCCTTTTCTGTATATTTTTATTTTTTATTTTTATTACTATTGTTATTTATAATTATTGTCTATTCTCTTCATAATTAGTGTTTTTATTACCTTAATTATATATTGTCTGCACTATGTTTGTACTTTCTGTACTGGAAGCTCCTAACACCAAGACAAATTCCTTGTGTGTAAACACTTGGCAATAAAGCTCTTTCTGATTCTGATTCTGATTCTGATTATGAAAATAAGAAGCTAGGATTAGGATACTTTGTGTTAAAATAAAAGTCCCCCAGTTTCCTCTGTAGGGACATTTAACAAGAAGAGGAGCAAAATATGAGTAAAATAAAATATACAAAATGCCATTTACACTGGATACTAAATATATACCAATTGCACATTAAAATAACTAACTCTGAATGATTTATTGAGGCACTTACGCAATTTAAACATGAGTCATGAACAAATTCACATTCTGAAGTGAACTGTAAACATTTTAAAGGTTATACATTCAGACAGCAAATGTGTATCCACATTCTGTTTCACTGCCTTATTAGATTTACTTCTATGAAAATAACATTTCTTAAAGCAATTCACATTTATGCATGTTTCGCAGCTATATAAAACAGTGAACAAGCCAAGTACAAAATCTTTTGTCCACACCACTAACAAACTGATGATAAACAAAAAAATCTCTTTAAATAAGGCCCCTTCAGTCATAAAATAACAGTGACATCAGAATACACATTTATGTATAGAAAACCAACATTTAAACATATTATAACCAAATCATTGGCTACAATAACATGTAGGCACTACCTAAAAGCTATCAAAAATAACAGACAGGTTAATTAGAGATGAGGTTACTTCATACATTACTACCACAGCCTTCTCGGAGTTGTAAGACAGAATATTTATGACACAAGTGTTGGTTCAGTGTATTTCCTTCCTCTCCACTGACTCGTCTATGACTCTTCTATCCAGCTCCATCTTGTTTGGTGACAGTTTCCCACGGACAAATGATTTCTTTCACACCTCCTTTTGCTGTATCAGGACTGTCGTCCTCCTCATCCTCTGAATCAATGGGGTAGATGCGGCATTCAGGTGGGATGTCAACTTTGATTTGAAAAAAGCTGTAAAACAGTTTGGTTATTTTTCATATATTGTAAAATCACATCAAAAGCCAAAAGTGCATGTACTAACTTTGCGATTCTTCTGGGCTGAGGTTGTGCAAGCGGCTCCACTCCAAGCGGCTGTACTTTGCCTCCTCCTGAAGCCACAGCACATTTCGGGGATAGGCTGGCAAAGACAGATGGGGCGTTGCATCCTCTGCGGAGCAGTCTGCTCAGTGACAGAGCCATACGAGACTTTGGGGCAGGTGGCTGGTTCTCTTCCTCTGATACTGACGCCTCTGCAATAGATGGGAAATGGGAAGAGGAAGGCCCTCCGTTGCCATCAAACCTCCTCTCTGAGGCTGGAGTGCTGTCGATAGCGACGCTGATGGGAGACGGGCAGGCAGCACTGTTGGGCAGTGTCATGAACCCAGGTGAGGCAGTGGACTGCGCTTCACAAATGCCTGTATACACGGCCAGATGAGGGACAGGTGCTGTGAACCGGCAGAGCTGTGGGACACAGTTCATGCAAAGTATGTATTAGTATTATATACTGTTTGTGTTGACTAACCTGCAATCAGGGGTAAAAAATATAGACCATGCAATACAGTGGATTTCTGGCAGGAAGTCCATCCAACAAATCAATGAAATGTATATGAGGAATTTTGAATTTAATGGTCGGGTTAAATTGTACTGATTTTGTCTTCTGGGAAACATGTAAGTACCTTCTGTAGCTTCTGAAGGGCAGTATACTAAATTTAAAAATATAATATTTAAACAAAATAAGAAAAATGCACACATCTTCATTCTGTTCAAAAGTTTTCACCCCGTCTCTTTATGTATCTTGTTTCCTTCAATGAACATTTGAACCTTTTATTACTTTTGTAAGAGTTGCACATGAAACACTCAAAACCAAAAGTCAAACCAAAAATTATTCAGACACCAGATATAATTTTTGGTATTTTTTATACTAGTGGGTGCAGGACACCATCGTTCATATACAGTATATAAGTGAGGATAGCAAAGTAAACTGTGACAAATTATACCCCAAAATTCTTCATACAGTGGACTACCAGTAAAATGGTAAAAATTTGGGACCAAAAATTTGATTTGACACTTTGACCTGACCATGTTTTGTTACATACCTTTATATCAAAATTATCTGACATTATCAAGATGAATTTGTTCTGACACAGTTTAACTCTGAGTTCTTGTCATATTTTACCATTTTCTAAACTATAGCAAATAAACTGTGATAATGTGAGAAATGTTGAAGGTGTCTGAATAAATTTTGGTCTGAGTATATAATGCTAAAACTGTGCTGTTCTAAGTATATACTGATTAAACTGCTTCATAACTGACCATTCATAATAACCATTCATAACAAAGAATTTCTGTTTTACATATATGCAAATAAAATTACTGCATTTGTATGAGAGCAACACAGGCATGACATCTAGTGATCTTATGTTTGAGGCATTTGGTGTCACATTCTCAGGAAAAAACTATACAAAAGCTGTCACTAGGGCAGTAACCTTTTCATAATAGTACCTTAAAGGTACAAATTAGTACCTAGAGGGTGCATATTAGTAACTTTTAAAAGGATACCATCCCAGTGACAGGTTTTGTAATCTTTTTTTTTTTTTTTTTTTTAATTATAGATTAATTTTTTTTAGTTTCAATAATAAGTATTTAATATCTGTGCTTTGCAAATCTTGCTGTAATTTGTATTTTTTTGCATCTAACTTATCCTATTATTCATGTTTAAATTAATTAAAAATATATTTTTGACTGCACGCTTTGATTAGAGATTAAATAGAATCAAATTATGAAATTATTTAAAAATCTCGGCTCACTCAGTTTTGCAATTCTATAGACCTGCTTCCAGGATAGTATTTTACAGCAAAATATAAAACAGCACTATGTTGGTAACACATATACATACATACATACATGCATACATACATACATACACATATATATATATACATATATATATATATATATATATATATATATATATATATACAGTGGGTACGGAAAGTATTCAGACCCCCTTCACTTTTTTCAATTTTGTTATGTTGCAGTCTGATACTACAATTGTTTAAATTCTTTTTTTTTCTCATTACTCTACACTCTGTCCTTTATAATGACAAAGTGAAAACAGAATTTTAGAAATGTTTGTAAATTTATTAAAAAGAAAAAACTGAAATATCACATTTACATAAGTATTCAGACCCTTTACTCAGTACTTAGTTGAAGCACCTTTGGCAGCAATTACAGCCTCGAGTCTTTTTGGGTATGACGCAACAAGCTTTGCACAACTGGATTGGGGGAATTTCTGCCATTCTTCTTTGCAAATCCTCTCAAGCTCGGTCAGGTTGGATGGGAACCGTCTGTTGACAGCCTTTTTCAGGTCTCTCCAGAGATGTTCGATAGGGTTTAAGTCAGGGCTCTGGCTGGGTCACTCTAGGACATTCACAGAGTCGTCCCTAAGCCACTCCTGTGTTGCCTTGGCTGTGTGCTTAGGGTCATTGTCATGTTAGAAGGTGAACCTTCTGCCCAGTCTGAGGTTTTGAATGCCCTGGACTGGGTTTTCATTAAGGCTATCTCAATATTTTGGTGCATTGAGCTTTTCTTCTACTCTGATGAGTTCCTCAGTCCCTGCCGCTGAAAAACAGCCCAACAGCATGAGGCTGCTACCACCACACTTTACTTTTGGGATGGCACTCTGCAGGTGATGAGAAGAGCCGGTTTCCTTCAAACATGATGCTTAGAATTGAGGTTCATCAGACCAGGTAATCTTGTTTCTCAGAGTCTGAGGGTCCTTTAGGTGCTTTATTGCAAATTCCAAGTGTGTTTTCATGTGTCTTCACTGAGGAGAGGATTGAGTTTGGCCACACTCCCATAAAGCCCAGATCGGTGGAGTGTTGCAGTGATGTTTGTCCTTCTGTAGGCTTCTCCCATCTGCATATATGATCATGGAGCTCAACTAGAGTGACCACCAGGTTCTTGGTCACCAGTCTAGACAAGCCCCTTCTCCATCAATTGCTCAGTTTGGCTGGGGACCAGCTCTTGGAAGAGTCCTGGTTGTGCCAAACTTCTTCCATTTGAGAATTATGGAAGCCACTGTGCTCTTGGGAACCTTCAGTGCAGCAGAATTTTTTTTGTAGCCTTCCTCAGATCTGTGCCTCAATACAATCCTGTGTCTGAGCTCTGCAGGCAGTTCCTTTGACCTCGTGGCTTGGTTTTCGCTCTGATATGCATTATCAGCTGTGAGGCCTTTTACAGAGAGGTGTGGGCCTTTCCAAATCATGTCCAATCAATTTAATTTACCACAGGCGGACTCCAATCAAGGTGTAGAAACATCTCTGCAATGATCAAGAGACATGGGAGGCACCTGAGCGAAATTTCAAGTGTTGTTGCAAAGGGTCTGAATACTTATGTAAATGTGATATTTCAGTTTTTTCTTTTTAATAAATTTACAGACATTTCTAAAATTCTGTTTTCACTTCATCATTATGAGGTACAGAGTGTAGATTAATGAGAAACAAAATGAATTTAAACAATTGTAGTATCAGGCTGCAACATAACAAAATTTAAAAAAGTGAAGGG
This sequence comes from Spinibarbus caldwelli, assembly GCA_039654775.1. NCBI lineage: Eukaryota > Metazoa > Chordata > Actinopteri > Cypriniformes > Cyprinidae > Spinibarbus > Spinibarbus caldwelli. Next base: position 15,993,213 of record CM077256.1, on the reverse strand, counting down.
GGTCTGAATACTTTCCGTACCCACTGTATATATATATGTTTTATAATTTATTAAGTTCATTCACTCACCCTAATGACTTTATATGATAATGTTGACTTTATTTCTTCTGTTGTACACAATAGTAAAGATTTAGCAGAATATTTATGCTGCTTTCTTCGATACAGTGACAGTGAATGATACAGTGAAAGTTGCTGTCAAAAGTAGATGCAGTGAGTCATGCTGCACTGTCTCGAAAGTCTTGCTTGTCAGCCAAGGTCACCATTCACTTTCACTGTATAGAAAAAACAGCCTGGACTACTCTTGTGCTTATGAAATAAAGCAAGTCATGCAGGTTTCAAAACACATGAAGGTGAGTAAATGATGACAGAATAGCATGTTCATTTCCTCTCAGTTAATGACACGAGATCAAAGTTATTTTAGACAAGACTATGCACAAACTGATGAGATACATGATGACATACATATATACTGTACACTCAACAACAATCACGAATGACAAAGACAAATGTAACAACAGATGGCAGAAATGGTTTTAGTATGCATTTTAATAAATTCATGATTTACGAGGAAACTTGCAAATGGAACAAACATGAGACAAAAACAAACTGTAGTAATGAAGAGGACAACATCCAATCATTTTTGGTTTTATGAAATGAAAAGGAGATGTATGAAGTTTGATACACAGATGTTTGACCTTTGACAAAACATAAATATGACATCAAGATTAAAAATGATTGTGAAGGACAAGACATATTGGCCTAATAAAAAGGCTAAATGGAGTTTTTGAAGCCATTTCAAAAATATACCCAGCAAACTAGAAATATCTGTGTAATATCACAAACACGGCAATATGCTCTCTATATAAATATAGTGGCTTGCAAATCTGTTTATTGCTTTGACTAGAAAGGTGGTTTTCCTTTTTGTTTATCATAAAATATTTGCTTATATTTTTTCTTTGTGTTCTAGGTCTCCTTTCAGTTTTTCTGTTTCCTTTCCAGTTTGCTCATGACCTGTGTGATGTCCACTGGGCCACTTGCTGCAAGTTTGGCCTTCTGTTCTTCCTCCTGCTGTCTCAGGATGATGGGACTCAGGCTGGGCCGCCTTCTCTTGGCATTCTGCTCCAACTGCGTCTCACTAGGAGACATTTGAAAAGGGTAAAGAACATGTTTAATGCCACTTATGCATTATAAAGCACTATATAGGAACTAATAGAAAGGCACATCTCACGTGAATCTGTGTGGTTCTGGAGCAATGGCCTTCTTTTGAGTGTCCTTGAACACTGGGGACTTGAGATATCGCCCGTATGAGTCCTTAATGACAGATCATAGCCAACATTAAATTCAAATCTGTAAATGGCACAAGGCATTTGAGTTGCAAAGTTTACATGAGATCAGAGACCTTTTTCATGAGCATGTAAATGTGAGTCTGGGCAGCATCCAGTACATAACGATGAGGATGTGCCAAACCCTTCACTGTTATGTCCATTGTTTTGCCGTCAATGTTGATCCAACGTGGAGCTCCACGAGCCAAAAAGGACCTAATTAAATAAGAATAAAAAATGCCAGAGTTAAATGCTGATATTTAGTGATATTTGGTTTCATTAATGATTAAAACAAGTGAAAATATATTTTAGAATTATTGAAACTGTTGTTATGTAATTGTTACATGGTAGTAAAAGTTTGAAAAGAAAGATTATATATATATGTATATATATATATATATATATATAGCAAGGATTAAGTTGATAAAAAATGACATTTACAATGTCACAGAAAATTTAAATAAATTATGATCTTATGAAGCACAATTGTTTTCAACACTGATAATAACACACTAAATAAGCATATTAGAATTATTAAGGATCATGTGACATTGAAGACTGCAGTAACAGAAAAATGGTTGCTTTGTTCTCACAGAAATAAATTTCCAAAAATGTGTTCCTTACTTATATATTTGCTGAGCTTTTTCTTTCATTGTCTCTGCGGCACCCCATTTCAGATCCTCACACGCCTCCCAGAAGGCAAGATTCTCACCTATTCATTAATCAGATTATAGTGACAGTCTCCTCTAATAAATAATAATCATTGCAGTTTTGAATATGAACATCAACAGTTAAATTGCATTCTTAAAATAGGGCAGACCTAAACCAACAAGTCACCTAATACGTCTACTGCCAACATTGTTAAAATGTTAGTATGTAGTGGTGCAAGTTTAGAATAATACATACCACTGAACTCCTTTTTAAGGAAGAGGCGGAAATCGGCCCTTCCTCGAGGGTCCATAAGCAGTTCTCCAAAGCTGAAAGTCCAGCGCTCCACCCTCATTTTAGTTGGGATCTCAACACTGTATCAACCAAATGCACAATATTAAGAAAAAACAAGCTTTTATTTAAAGAAAAAGGTTTGTATCTGGCTCACTTTGGCATGTTGAGGGTCCAATATGTAACATCATCTGTTAACCAGGGGTTGCTTGGGAGGCAGGCGTGGAGAAAGGGGTCATGCTCTTTGTATGTTGTTGTGTACTTAACAAGTCTGCAAAAAATTACAATAAAATTAAAAATAATATTACAATACATTACATATATTTAATATATTATACATTAAATATTTTAGTATATTTAAAATATATATATTTTTAATATACAGGATTCTACACATAATGTAAGTTATATCACAGTAACATACGCTCCAATTGACACAGACGACTTCACCCTTGGTCTCATGATACACTGCTGAGTGAACATAATCTGCAAGAAAACAATAATTCATTGGTCAAAAACTGAAAAAAAAAAAATCATATTTGATAATTGCCTTTTGCTTCTAAACATTTGTGCTAGTTGACGTTCTTTGGTACTTACTATTCTCCTGTAGTAGTCAGATGTTTTTTTCTGTAAAACAATTTTAGAAACACTTTAAGTGCAAAGAAAGAAAGTGGTGACTCATACTAAAGGATAGTGTTGAACACAAAAGATTGACATTTGAGCATGTTTGGGTTATGAGTCTCGGTGAAGAGAGAGTGAATATGGTCTCTTTGTGGACTTGCAATGTCATTTTAAAAAGCATGCACTCATATTTCTATTAAACAGAGTCCATCCAACTTTATGATCCACTGAGTGTGTGATTTCATTTTGAAGCCATCTGCTGTTTCTTGTTGTGTGTCTCCACAGATAAGTTTAGGAATCAAATCTGTAGGAAAGAAAGAGAGAAAGGGTGTAAGACAAACCCATTTTATTGAATGCAATCAGATCTTTGCAGTGGCAAGCAGTGAAATTATGATGAATAACCGCTTTTCCACTGTCAGGCCAGTATGAGCCAGTGCTTTAAACGGGCCGGGTAGGGCTAATAGCCTCGGACCTGTAGCACCGAGCCCAAAATCACGATGCGTTTCCACTGTCGGGCCACTAAAACCTGCCCTTTACATGCCTCTTTGGAACAACGTCACGTAGGGCTGTTAGATTCCGAAATTTTTGGAATCGAGTCCGATTCCAATTCCTGGTTCTGGAATCAATGGGATTCGATTCCAAGAATCGATTCCTCACTGTTGTTTTCGATTCTTTTTCGAGTCTTGTTTTTTTAGATGGGAGGAACCTAATTTTGACATGACTGCAGGATATAAGGTTATAGAAAGTAGCCTTCTCATAATATGAAGCTTTATTTGTAAAAATTACGATGCATTTCTGTAGCTCTGATCGATTTTAAATTGTAATTTTGTCTGCATTGACCATGAAATTAGTCATAGTGCACAGCTCAGCAGTGGACATGCATTTATTGCATGAATGGAACAAGACATGTGCACAGTTCAGCTGGATGATGTTTAGTTTAACCGTATGCTTTGCACAAAATTAACAAACGCAGATATTTAAATCCTATTGGATATAAGTTGACATACTAGAAATATCCTAGCACAACAGCCTCTCATTACAATTATAATCTCAGCAGTAGTATCTGTTAATGTTGGATATACAGCTTCATGTCTCATTACAAGATTCTTCATCAGACCTACTATACTGTATATTGAAGGCCTAGTTGTCATCACTGTGGAATTTCTTTAAAAAATCCTGGACCTGAAATTTTTTTATTTTATCTCTTTAGATCATTTTTCACGCATACCTTTACCTCCTCCATATTGGGGTCGACCATCCTGTCGTGTCCATAGTCCATGGCACTAACTGTTCCTGGCTGTTGAGTGGAAATAACACAGTTGTATTTATTGAATGTAAGTTCTGAAGCTTTATTTAAAAAGAGCCAAACCAAAGAATTAGGAAAATAGCAAAATATTTAAAATTCCAGAATAAACTTTCACATCTTTAAAGGTGACATATCATGAAAATCTGACTTATTCCATGTTTAAGTGTAATAATCAGGCCCCCGGTACATCTACCAACCCAGAAAATGTAAAAAAAAAAAAAAAAAAACAGTCAATTTTTTTGGTAAGCCTTTCTCTACAAGCTTAGATTTCACTCCCCCGTGACGCAGAAAGGAGATCTTATTATAATATTACCGCCCCTTAATCTGCAAGTTTCCACCCACGGTGCTGCCATTGTGTTTTTGCAAGCGACAACGGTGTACCAGTTCTAACACCATCGTGAAAGTTCGAGCAATGCATGCTAACTGTTCTGTCTTTGGCTGCACTGACGAGCATAGAACACTATTTAGAGTCCCAGCCTTAGAGGTGACAAGAGAGCAGTGGATTTATTGATTTACTTACTGTGTATTACGCTGCTGCCACACAGTAATATAAACATACGATTTCTTTCCCAGCTGTTCACCTTCACAGACATAACTGGCTGTTTTTGTAACTCGTGTGTTTTTAACATAAACTTGTGTGTATTTGACAGCTTAAGTGCAATAAGGCATGAAAGAGAACACAGTTTAGTACTCACATGCCGTGTGACAGCCGCTTTCTGTGCGCGTGCTTCGAATGTGTGCGCTCAGAAAACCGTATATCAGAAGTTTAAACTAATATGGTTTAAAACACACGATTTCAGCACAATAGACATGATAATCAAAATCAAACATGCTTTTTTTAGCAGAGTATCTGAAGTATGAGCTGTAAAGGCACAGCCCTATTCTGGAAAAAGGGGCGGGGAGCAGCAGCTCATTTGCGTTTAAAGATACATGCACAAAAACAGCGTGTTTCTGCTTCCACTCAAAATAGGCATTTTCAAAATTATGTAATAAATGATCTGTGGTGTATTTTGAGCTGAAACTTCACAGACACATTCTGGGGACACTTGAGACTTATATTACATATTGTAATATAAGTATACTGTACACTCAGTATATTGTATACTGTACACTCAGTCCAAAGCTAACTCACCGGTGGCCGATGTACAACCCAGTAGGCCCGTTCTTGACAGTCAAAAACCACCCGGTCTGGTTTCTTCCTCTCCTTACCTGCCCTACAAAAAAGCAATATGTCTTCTATATACAGAAACAAAAATAAAATACATGCTGCCTGGCCAAAAAAAGTCACTGTTTGGATATAAAGAAGTAAATACTGGAGAGTCTAGGATTGGATTATTATTGCAGTGATTAATATGTTACTGGCATGTTATATGTTGGGCAACAATTCTTTTAGCCCTAATTGATGCAGTGTGTAACTTTTCATAAAAAAACATGACTGAAAAGGTCCCCATGTACATATTCTAGGATGACCATGACCAGTTTCACTGGGCTCAAATTGTGAAAGGGTGATTCAGAGAGCATGAGAAATCATTTTCACACATGAATTGGTCACCATAGCGTTGTGACCTTAACCCTTTTGAAAGTCTTTGAGATGTGATGGAGTCGGCTTTAAAGAAGGTTTGACTATTCCATTGTCAATACAAGATTTCGGCCAAAACTTAATGCAACTCTTGATGGAAATAAATGTTGTTGGAGCAATGCGACAACAAATACACATTGTAATCAAAGCTATAAAAGCTGTCAAATTAAATATTAGAGTGTGATTTTTTTTGGCCAGGAAGTATATATTGACAACAAAGCAAGAAAAACATTGGGTCTCATTCACTAACCTGTGTACACACAGATTGATTGAGGCATGATAAATCATAAATATTCTGCAGTATTTTAAGTAAATTGTGACCCACCTGTACTGCTCTTTGGCCTGCATTACAATAAAATCCCACTTGTGATTCATCCATTTGTAAAGATTGTTGTACTGTTCCTGAGTAGAAAAACACACAAATGGAATTTACAATATAGCATTTCAGAGTAATTACATATTCTTAATACATGATTATTAACACAATGAAAGATAAGAAGTTCAATTACCTGTTCATACAGCTCCAACATCCCTTTCTTGCGTATATTTCTCTTTGCCAAATAAATTGCTGGACATACACATATAAACATCTGACCTTGCCAGTAAAAGCCAATTTAAGATGTGATATGACTCAACAGGAAAGCAATTTATCACATTCTTTATCTCAGACAGCTGTTTGAAGAATGAATAACCTCACTGTGAATTATTGCTATGACAACCAATCAGCATGCATGAAAAATGAAAGATGATTACACACCATAGTCAGTGTCTTCCACTGGCCACTGCTGTGCAGGCCAAAAATATGGGGTCTGGAAGAAGAAATGTATGGAAGTAGGAATGGAAAAGATTAGTACAAAGCATATGGAAGGATTTATGCATTTATTTGAACAATAACAGTAAAAAAATAATATTATGAAATATTATCACAACTTCTTTCTACTGTAATATATTTTTAAATGTTAATTATTTCTGTAATGGCAAAGCTAAATTTTTAGCAACCATTACTCCAGTTTTCAGTATCACATGATCATTCAGAAATTATTCTAATATGCTGATTTGGTGCTCAAAAAACCTTTCTCATTATTATCAATTCTATAAACAGTTGTGCTGCTTAATATTTTTGTGAAATCCGTGATGGTAATATATGTCATATAAGTGCTATCACAATATTTGAAGGTTGTTTGTGAAAATTACCTGAAAGCGATACAGAGATGTGTCAGGTTTAAGGATGAGTCTCTTATGATCTTGTAGTGGATAGATGTACCCAAACGCCACCATCATGTTCCCCATAGCTCGGGCCTCTAAGCATTTAGAGGGAGAAAGTTACTTAATGCATCTAAGCAAGACACAAATGAACAGTACAGCATCCCACACCATCAAATTGCATAACACTAGAATATCTTGAAGAATATCTGTAATACTTTATATATATATATATATATATATATATATATATTTCAGAATTATTATATTACTAAATAAATAAAAAAAACAATGTACTTGACTTACCCGCAGCATCTATTTTGAATCGATTAGTGATCCATGCAACAATATCTTCCCCTGAAAGAACAATATACGCAATAAACATGTTAACAGTTAAAGTAAAACATTTTAAAGCAATAAAAGAAATAAAAGAAGAAATGCTGGCCTTCAGGTTGAATTTGCCCACCAGGAGTCATCAGCAAAGCAGGGTTATTATAGATAACCAAAACTAAAATAAATAAATAAAAAATCTACTTGAAATTAAGTAAATGTGAAATAAAATATATTTTCATTTAGTGATGCACTATACTAAAACAATAAAAAAGAGACATAAAAATTAATAAAAACTATAGAGACATTTAAACAAAATCAAAACAAAATCAAAACAGAAAATATACAAATAAAAAAACAACGACAATAATAACCATACAGTATCTCAATGATACTAAAATAAAACTGTCTCCTGACAGCCGGTCAATACTAATATGAGCATTTACAAAACATAATGAGAAACTATTAAAGCTGCAGTTTCTCTGCTATGAGTCACTTAACTACAAAAATAAAGCATGTTTCCAAACAATCTTTGCAAATGTTCCTTTTGCGTGTTACATCTCCCCCAACATCACAAACACAGCTCTGATGGGTCTATAAAAGTCTCAACAAGCTGCTTTCAATAAAAGGTCCAACATATTAGGAATACTTTTAACTAGAAGTTAAACTTATCTAGAAGAAACTCTTTGTCGTAATGATTGAAACCCAAGCTTTCCATCAAATTCCTCCTTTGTAAAAACACAGCCAATGTTTACCCTTGTTTTACCCTGTAGTCTGTCTCTGTGTATTTTGACAAGTCTTTGAATTTTGGTTTTGAATTTCAGACCAAACGCAATGATTAAATAAACATTTTTTGGTCCTAAGCCTTCCACAGAAGATGTTTGTTATACTGCCATTCAAATGTTTCAGTAAGATTTTTAATGTTTTTTTTTAAGAAGTCTCTTATGCTCATCAAGGCTGTATTTATTTGATCAAAAATACAGAAAAAAAATAATTTTGTGAAATATTATTACAATTTAAAATATAATTTATTGTGCGAAGCAAAGCTGAATTTTCAGCATCCATTACTCAGTCTTCAGTGTCACATGATCCTTCAGAAATCATACTAATATGCTGATTTATGATCAACGCTGGACACAATTGTGCTGCTTAATATTTTTTTTTGGGACCTGTGATACTCTTTTCCGGATTCTTTGATAAATAAAAAGTTAAAAAGAACAGTGTTTTTTCAAAACAGTATTTTTTTCTTTCCTTTTTTTAAAAGAAATGAATACTTTTATTCAGCAAGGATGTGTTAAATGGATAAAAAGTGATAGTAAAGACTTACGTTGTTAGAAAAGATTTCTATTTTGAATAAATGTTCTTTTTTACTTTTTATTTATAAAAGAATCAAAGAGAAAAGTATCACAGGTTCCAAAAAAATATTAAGCAGCACAACAGTTTCAACACTGTTAAAATACATCAGCATATTAGAATGATTTCTGAAGGATCATGTGACACTGAATACTGGAGTAATGGCTGATGAAAATTCAGTGCTGTGTCACAGAAATAAATTATACTTTGAAGTATATTAAAATAGAAAACCAATATTAGAAATTGCAATAATATTTCACAATATTACTGTATTTTCTATCAAATAAATACAGCGTTGATGAGCATAAGAGACTCCATTAAAAAACATTAAAAATCTTACTGATCCCAAACTTTTGAACGGCAGTGTATATATATTTAGACCACTTTAATTATTGATTGATCAGGCTTTGAAGAGACTTTCAACCAGTATATAAAAAATGTTTATAAAAACTACCATAGCTTTAAGTGGCAGAGAGGAGTATAAGCAAAATAAAAATGCTGAACTGGAAGTAAAAATGGAGGCAGAGAATAATTACATGCAATATGTAAAATATACTTTATATAATTTATATTTATATAATTTATAAATTAATACTCATTTATATTTATTAATTTAGCAGACTTTTAAATTACAGATTCATAAAGCACATTTAAGGTGAAAACAACAGTGACTATTGGACACAAAACAAAGGTGCATTCTCAAAATAAGTATCGCACTATGACTCGGTACACCACCGTGTGTCCCGCTGAGGCTCTCGTGATAGAAAACTAATGAGAAGATCTCTGCAGGGGTGAATCTGAGTGGCTTCATTAGTGTCTGCTAGCCTGAGGAGCAAAACAGATCATTTCAATGAATTTTTAACTAAAAACCTCAGGTGTCTTTCCACTATATAAATTATATCAAAACTGCTGTGAATAATCCGAGGCTCCAATTAAGTTTAAGCAATCACAAGCAGTATGTTATATGCATCTGGCTGACGGTGGAGATTACAAGAGCTCTCCTCCCTGAAACCATGCAGCCTAGAGGAGAGAATCATTGCAACCAGCTGCTCAGAGGTTGTCATGGCAATAGATTCTTCAGTCTCAGACCCACATAATGCATGGACCGCACAGATGACTAGTACTCCCAAGGAGTAATCCAACTGCAGAAATCAATACAAATGAGTAGGTGAGCCTACTATTTTTAATTACAAATCCTGTGTCTTACGTCTCATAGTTTTTGTCAGCTTGAAACCTGTAAAGATTTTTTGAGTAATACTATCAGCTAATGTGAAAAGGTGGCTATTTCTGAGGATCTCACCTGTTATAGCATGTGGGATGGTTGTGATTACAAGCCTCTGGGTCTGAGATTTCACTCCAGTTTTGGGGTCCTGCATCTCCAACACCACGTTCTCCACCTAACATGCAAAAAAGCAATATGTACATTATAAAACATCTCTTTTTTTACCTTGTGACAGCCTGTGTGCACATCTCACTAAATTATTCCACCGTGAAGTCATCCCTGCTGGTTTATGGTCTGAAGGGGCTGCGACTGACCTCTTTGAAATATACTCTGTGATTGATTTGTGACTCAGCTGTTTGAAGTTTTTCTTGCTTTGTCAGGGTCTCTGGCTTTTGAAGGCTGTTTGTGAACTCTTGCTGCACCCTGGTTTGGATCACAGAAAACTCTTGGCCGAGTTATTGGGTCATTATTACTATCTGTGCATTGGCAAAGAGCAAAGCAATGCACTAATAAAACATATTCTAGTGGATCACACTGTGGGGGATCACTTCAAGTGCACAGTCTGAAGTATCATAGTGATAAAAGAGGGACTGCATTATATGAGAGGCTCATGGCAAAGCTAGATTACTACCATTAGCACACAGTGACCTTACCTGAGAGCAAGCTGCTAATAAACAATTAACACTTAGACTGTAAAAATGTTTTAATTCACATGTCGTAACACCTTTACAATGCATTTAAATTGTAACAAATTATGTAATGAGTTTACATCTTTATTGAGTTTTTATGAGTTTTCTTTATCATTAATTAATTTTAAAGTGGTTGAAAAGTTTGATTTTGACACCACTTTCATTTTAGTTATTGTAATGAAGCAATTAAATTTACACTTTTAATTTAGAATATTTATAATATAATTTACAATCAATTAATTAATTTGATTTCATAGTCAGATTTTTGTGAGTCTGCATTAATTAATAATAAAAAACAAATGAACTGAAATCACAAAAATCAAAATGAATGTATATGGAGTGTCAAATGAATAATAATAATAATAATAATAATAATAATAATAAAAAACCCTGACATAAAAACAATGTAGGAAAAATTACAATAAATTAATTAAATTTAAAAAATCAAAACAAACAAAAATGACAAACGCAATTTAATTTGCTATTTTAATTGATTTTAATTGAAAAGTTTCTCTGTGACCAAAACAAGGGCAGTGTTTGCATACTCTTAAAAGGTAACAAAATTTTTTTATTTGCATATACAAGACGCTTTAATATTATGAATGGATGGAATCACCATTGAAAGTGAAATTGACAGCCCACAACACTACATGATAATGAGGATTAAAGTGATTATATTGCTGCGCTCAAATACAGCAAGTCCAGCAAAAATATCATAAGATCTTAAGGCATGAAAGATCACTTGCTAGATTATAGAAATCAGATGTAACACAGATGGTGAGCTATGGATGATGCTCTCAACCCACCTTCTTCAGGCATGCCATACGCGGTCTGTATCGCTGCCCATGGTCTCGTGCATTCCTTATAGTCATATTCGCTTCTTCACGCAGTCACAGTCTGTCGACGGTCGTAGACGAAAGAATGAAATGGGAAATACTCGGTAGGTAATCCTACTATCGTTTTGGTTATGTCTAATCTATAATCATTACTGATGCACACGAAGACGATGGCTGTGTGCGCCAATCAGGTAACAGCTCTGCTCATGCAGGTAAACCTGTATGCAGAGAGCAGTGATTACAGTAAAACATCATATCCGCTAGGTGGCGCTGTGGTGTCGTCTTTTTCACATGAAGGTAGGCTACTTGGGGTTGACAACAAACTACACGAATGGAAATTGAAAATTACAAAGGCCTCTGAGCTGGATTTATGATTATAATAATCCATAAACCATTTCTTATTGTGATTATCGTATATATAATATTACAGCAATAACTTCATTATTTACACAGTGGCAATGACAAATGAAAAGGATCCTAAGAGGATGGAAATAAAAAGCTACTGCACGAGTGTCGAGCATATACAGTGCCTTGCAAAAGTATTCAGACCTCTTCATTTATTTCACGTTTTGTTATGTTGCTGTCTTTAAATTACTTTTTTCCACATCATTCTAAACTCCATACACCATAATGGCAAAGCAAAAAACAGGTTTTTTACAAATTTATTACAAATAAATAACTTAAATGATTCCATTGCATAAGTATTCAAACCCTTATCTCGAACGGTTGAAATTTAGCTCAGGAGCATTCATATTGCTTGTATATGTTACTACACTTTAAGTGAAGTTATCCTGTGGCAAATTCAATTGAATGGGTATGATTTGGAAAGGCACACACCTCTCAATAAAAGGTCTAACAGCTGAAAATAGATATTAGAGCAAAAACCAAGCCGTGAGATCAAAAGAACTGCCTGTAGAGCTCAGAGACAGGATTGTGTCAAGGCACACATCTGAGGAAGAGTTCAGGAAAAAGTTTGCAGCATTGAAGGTTCACAGAAGCATGTAGCCTTTATTTTCTATAATGGAAGACATTTGGAACAACCAGGACTCTTCCTAGAGCTGACCTCCTGGCCAAACTGAGCAACTGATGGAGAAGGGCCTTGTCTAGACTGGTGACCAAGATGCTGATGGTCACTCTAGTTGAGCTCCATGATCATATGTGGAGACAGGAGAAACCTACAGAAGGACAAACATCACTGCAACACTTCACCAATCTGTGCTTTATGCTGGTGTGGCAAGACTCTCCTCAGTGAAGATACATGAAAACTCACTTGGAATTTGCAAAAAGCACCTAAAGGAACCTCAGACTGTGAGAAACAGGATTCTCTGGTTTGATGAACCTCAATTCCATGCATCATGTTTGAAGGAAACCAGGCACTGCTCATCACCTGCAGAGTATCATCCCAAAGGTAAAGTGTGCTGGTAGCAGCCTCATGCTGTGGGGCTGTATTTCAGCGGCAGGGACTGAGGGACACATCAGAGTAGAAGAGAAGCTCAGTGCACCAAAATATAGAGATAGTCTTAATGAAAACACAGTTCAGAGCATTCAGAACCTCAGACTGGGCAGAAGGTTCACCTTCCAACAGGACAATGACCCTAAGCACACAGCAAGAGTTGTTTATAGACAACTCTGTGAATGTCCTTGAGTGGCCCAGCCACAGCATGAGCTTGAACCCAATCAAATATTTCTGGAGAAACCTGAAAATGTGCATCTGCCCCCATCCAACCTGACAGAGCTTGAGAGGTGAAGAGGTGAGGTGAAGAATGACAGATAATTGCCAAATGCTGATGAGCAAAGCTTGTCACATCAAACAAAAAAGATTTGAGACTGTAAAGATGCTTCAGCTAAATATTTAGTTAAGGGTATGAATACTTATGCAATGTACTTATTTCAGTTTTTTTATTTTTAATAAATTTACGAAGTTGTGACAATTCTGTTTTTGCTTTGCTGTTATGGTGTATGGAGTGTAGACTGATGTAGACAAAAAAATAATTTAAAGTAGTTTAACATAAGGCAGCAACATAACAAAACGTGAAATAAATGAAGAGGTCTGAATACTTTCACAAGGCACTATATATATATATATATATATATATATATATATATATATATATATATATATATATAAGATGATGTCATTACGGAACTCATTTTTGTTAGTTAAATGAACATTACAAAGATTGAGGATGGAGTGATACTAAATTGTTAATTAGAGATTAGAAAGTAACAAAAAAAAACAAGAAACACCTGCAATACTATAAATTTGCCCGTTTTCCATGTCAGAAGTGGCAGAAGTTATTTAAAAATCTACCACTGTGTTTAATGTATGTTCAGTGTTATATTTTACCCATTATATTAGGACATGACGTGGACATGAAAACGTAATGGTTAATAGGAATTTCCCAACCCAATAAATATAATTGATTAAACAATAAATAGTTGTCAATGTACTTTCATTTCCAAAGATTAAACCACACCCGCGGTCTCCGCCTGTTTGTGAAGAACACGTGAACGCGCCTCGCGCGGCAGAGCGAGTGATGTATCCATGAAGTCGTTACTACAAAGATGGCGGATTTCCTGCCCTCCCGGACTGCTATAGTTTGTATTCCCAATTGTCTTCTGTCCAGCGGCGAAGTTGACCAAATTAGAAAGTCTAAGGAGATCGATAAAACCCTGTCTCGAGAGAAGACTTATGTGAAGAAACTGGTGAAGATCTTGCTGTTAGGAGCAGGCGAAAGCGGCAAGTCAACTTTCCTCAAACAAATGCGCATAATTCATGGGCAGGACTTCGATCAGCGGGCCAAAGAAGAGTTCCGGGCTACAATCTACAGCAATGTTATCAAAGGTACCACGCTGGTAGTTTGAAATCGAAAGAGACAAATTCGTTATTAAAAATGAACACTTCAATGAAAGCTCAGTTTTATTGTAGCGGCAGGTGGAAGCGTTTTATCGACTTCTTTCGCGTAACTTACGCAAACTTTCGATAGCTCACCCAGCCCATAGACGACGCGAAGGCCAGTGGTTTTAAATGTTGGGTTTGTTGAACACCCGTTATACATATATCAGATAAAGTATTTGGACAATTACATAACAATAAACAATTACATATGTAGCTCATGTTTAAATCTCACATAAAACTTTCAGTAAACTTTGCGCCTCGCGAGAAAGTACAGCGCCTACGTTGGTCTGGATATGTGATTGTTTTATGATAATATTCTGATATATGTATCTCAACTGATTCTTGAGACATACCTGACAAAACATCTAAAAAGGCTACAGATTTTAGGAAGGAAAAGTAAGGAATTACTTTGATTAACCTTTTTAGTCATGCTTAGGTTTAATCTCCTCCTTCCACTTTCTGACAAAATACTTTTTTCCTCAATATTAGTCAACACCTTTCAATACAAAAACGTATTTAATATGTATTATAGGTATGAACTTACATGAATTAATATAAGGATGATGTTTAACTAATTTTAGCACAGTCGGTCAAAACCTATTACAAAACTATTTTTAATGCAATTTATTAAACGTAAATGTATTTTTGTTTTTCTAATGTTACTAGCTACTAAAATTAGCTACTTAAAATGAAGGAAAATGGAAACAATTTCTTAACCATTTGAGTGCTGGAATCGACATTCATATTAGTACAGTCACTTTATGTAATAAGAATATTTTGTTTACTTTATAATAACTTTTTGTATACTGTATATTTACTTATAGAACTCACTGTAGTGACCTCGTTGACCTCATAAAAAAGGGGAAATATAAAAAAAGGATTTTCATTTTCATAAGCTTGGGACTTTGGGTATGAGGATGCATAGTAAAATAATACCATTTCATTTTCTTTTTAAAGTGCATCATGTCAGCAGACTCTTGTAACTTGTTTAATGCAATATGTCAATATCTCTAATGGTCTGTTTAGGTATCCGAGTGCTGGTTGATGCCCATGAGAAGCTGCACATCCCTTGGGGAGATCCTGAGAATCAGGTTCACGGGGAGACAGTGATGGCCTTTGACACCCGCTCATCCATGATGGCCAAAGGGATGGTGGAGACCAAAGTCTTTCTCAACTACCTGCCCTCTATCCGTGCCCTGTGGCAAGACAGTGGTATTCAAAATGCTTATGACAGACGGAGAGAGTTTCAGCTGGTAAATATGAAAAGATCACTCATTTTATATTTATTATTAATTATTGTGCATCGTTCAACAACATCGTTTCAGTTGTTCTTAGTCCTTAGTTCTAAAGTGTTGGATATAGAATCCACTCAATCTTTTTCATAGGATTTGTGTAATTGTGGGGGCTGTGAACTTGAAGGAATGTTGATCTGTTGTTAAACAGCTTGGTATTATGAATCATAGCAGATAAGCACAGTGTACTTGCATAATTACTCCTATCAAGCTTTTGCGCCAAAGCATTAATCATGGTCTAATGCTTGCTTATATAGTTCATATATGGAATGTAATTAAGCAGCCATTTTTTGATATTATTGGACTGATTATGCACAAGAAATCATGTTTGTTGTGAGCATAACATGGACAGTGTTAGAAACCTGAGAGTAATGCACAGGTATGAGTCAAACACAAATGACTTTTTACTCATGACAATGAGGGCATTCTGTCTGTGCATGAATGTAGTTTGCATTTCAGTTATGAAGATAAGATCATGCATGTTCAGGGGTAGAAGCCTTGTGACTGAGATTAGGATTTAGCTCAAATTTTCCAACTAAAATCTCCGTTATTGTATAAGTTGTGATTAAGACATGTTTATCCGTATTTATTTAGCAATAAACATTCATTTTTGGTGACCAAGTCACTTTCTCTAGTAAGGCTGATTTGCATAGCCCACAAAGCAAGCCAATAAGAGGCCATGCTGCAGGGCCTCATTTTCCTGATTTTGTGTTAGGTAAACTTGCTTATGAATAAAGTCAAAGTAACCTAGTATATCATAGTAGGGTCTGCCTTGGACCAGCAGATCTGGTGGAAAATATTGTATGGTTATTGTATGTTGTATTGATTGTGTGTGTGTAAAAGAGAGAGAGATAACTAATAACTCACAATTATTTTTATTTTATAAATTTTTGGACAAGGTTGTATAGAGTAACAGGAAATGGATAAAATAGGGGAATTAGGACACAGCACAAGACAAATTCAAAGTTGCACTCTCTGCACCACAGCTCACACGCTAGAGACTTAATAATGATTGTGTGTGTCTTTTTTTTTTTTCTTTTTAGGGTGAATCTGTGAAGTATTTCCTGGATAATGTGGATAAACTTGGACAATTGGTAAAAAAATAGCATTTTATAAATCTTAATGTCTTCTATAGTACCGATATCTAGAGCACAAGGTAGTTGATATTATACCTGTATGTACGTGATACAGTAATGACCGCAAATGAGATGTACACAGAATTGCAGAAATGAAATTAAATCTAAAATTCAAGCTGATTTTTTTGGTTATCCATTAGGAAGGCTATTGGTAGAGTTTTGGGTGCACTGACATTAGTTTGGCCGATATATTGTTTTTTACTGGTACTGATTTATTGCATTGTACCATTAATAGAGGTTAGGGGTGGACAACGTGACTGAAATCTTATCGCAGTGAGTAAATTCCATTTCACAAAAACTATATATCACAATATAGTTATTTTTGCTTGAAAAAGATATCAAAATTCGAATTGCCATTGATTGAAGTGTTAATAATTCTCGATACAAATTTGGATATCACAGCAATAACCAATTCTAGCTTAATATAATTAAACATTTCTCCAGCTTACTGGAGAAATGACAAGCAAACAGTCAGTAACAAAATAAGAACAAAGAAGCTAATTAGGAACAATAGGGCAAATAAAAAAATATACAAATGAAATAAACAGTGCTTGAAGTTTTTCAGGTAGGTCTATCAGAAGTAAGATATACTGCGGAAATTGAATAAAGCAGTCAAATGTAAAAAAAACTGCATAATCTTCACTGTACAATTTAGATAAGCATTGATCCTTATTAGGGCTGCAAAATGATTAGTCGTGATTAATCGATTCAAAATAAAAGTTTGTTTACTTACTATATGTGTGTGTGCTGTGTATATTTATTATGTATATATAAATACACACACGTATATATTTGTAAAAATATTTGTATGTATTGTATGTATTTGTATATACATTTGTATAATTTATATTGTATATAAATATAAATATTTTACATATAAATCTAACATTTTTCCTTAATATATACATGTATATGTGTGTATTTATATATGCATAATAAATATACACAGTGCACATATAGTGTGTAAACAAACTTTTATTTTGAATCGATTAATTGCGACTAATCATTTTGCAGCCCTAATCCTTATTAAAGGTAAAAAGGTTATTCAGTCAAGAGCAGTGAGTAATGTAATAAACATTAATGAGACAGACTGCAGCAGGTATATTAGGCAGCTGTCACTCTAAGACTTAATGCATAGATCCAAGGTATTGACACATGCATTACTTCTTCCCCCCCAATTGTTTAAGTTCACTTAAAGACGGGCAAATGTTTGTGAATACTAGCCAAGACAGATGATTTGACATCACATTCTGTGTATTTGACTATTTAATCACAATAAGCTGCAAAAGAGGGTTCAAATTGGTACTCGCATGATGGTTTCACTCAGACAGCATGTGAGTACCTAATTGAGTTCTCATTTGTGGCTTATTTGGGTTTAAACGGTTTAAAATAGCTTGAACTGTTGAGGCTTAACATGGAAATGGTAAACTTTTGTGACAGTGCAGCACTGCAATGTGATGTGAGCGTAACTGTGATAGAGCCAGAATTCACAAATTTCTACTAGTGTATCGTGTCTACGGGTATATTGCCCATTTCTAATACAGGTACTAAATTTTTATAAATGTGTCAGTGTCTTGTAGTATTATGCCTGTCTGATTTTTGCTTCCATTTAATCTGCAGGACTACTTGCCCAGCCAAAAGGATATACTGCTGGCACGAAAGCCCACCAAGGGTATCCATGAGTACGACTTTGAGATCAAGAATGTTCCTTTCAAGATGGTGGATGTGGGAGGGCAGCGATCAGAGCGCAAGCGCTGGTTTGAGTGCTTCGACTCTGTGACCTCCATCCTCTTCCTAGTCTCATCCAGCGAATACGATCAGGTGCTCATGGAAGATCGTCAGACCAACAGGCTCACAGAGTCGCTCAATATCTTTGAGACTATCGTCAACAACCGCGTCTTCTCCAACGTCTCCATCATTCTCTTCCTCAATAAGACAGACTTGCTGGAAGAAAAAGTTAAGAATGTGAACATCAAGGACTACTTCCCAGAGTTCACAGGGGATCCCCATAATCTGGAGGACGTGCAGAAGTTCCTGGTCGAGTGCTTCCGTAACAAGCGTCGTGAACAGCAGCAGAAGCCCCTTTACCATCACTTCACCACCGCCATTAACACAGAGAACATTCGTCTCGTCTTCCGTGATGTCAAAGACACCATCTTGCACGACAACCTTAAACAGCTTATGTTACAATAAAAGGCACCGATTGACCTTTAAGAACATTCCATTTTAATTAGGTTTTTACTTTATTTAATACAAAGTACAAGTGGTTCAATACATATTGTGGTTGAAGAAAAATAGATAGGAAAATTATTATTACAGGCATATATATGCAAACAATTTGATATCAAAGCAACCTTTTTAAGCTGCTTGTAGCCATATCAAATATGCCAAGGATTGGTCCTCAGTTATTAACCAAAATGCTGTAATTCTGATCGTTTACTGTAGGTTTGAGCGCATATTTTCGTATAATAGAACTGTTAACACTCCTGTAACCCATAGGCTTAACACCTTGTTTTGGTAAAGATTTTCAAAAAGAAAGTGTGAGAACTCAGGGCTTTAAATATTTAATTCAAAGAGCACTTCTGCTCCATTCAACAGTTGTTTATGTGCTTGATGAGTCTGGTTATATATATGTATATATATAAGGCCCCAGTGTCTGTTTTTTGAAAGTAGAACATGGTTTCACTGCCTTTGTTTTCCCACACTCAAAATAACTTTTTGTTGCACTTGCATCATGACATTAAATTAGTACAATTAAGGTACTGTTGTATGAAGTACTTATTTGTCATATTTCTTTTTTTTTTTTTTTCATATGTAAAGGGAAAGAAGTGTCTTTGTTTGCCGTTCAAGCCTGTACGGAATGTATCTCTGTACAATTTCTTTTGCTCTGACATCTTTTCCCCCCCAAGCTGTATATTTTACACACTAACGTAATACAGTACATTAATTGTATGTATTCTAGAACCCCTGAAATTCAATACTGATTTTTTTTTTTCACTTTAAAAACAGAAAGTGGCCTTATGTCTTTGTTCCTGTGTAGGTTAAAGTGGACAGCTTTAGCTCAGGGTTTTATAAAATGACTGTTAAAGCAGTCCAGGTGTATTTCTGTGTATTGGTTTTTTTTAAATAGGCCAAGCAAAGTCACCTTTGCCTTAAATGTCTGTAGATCAATCAAAGCTGGTTTGATATAAGACTAATTGAAATGTGTTGATGGAGAGACTAAGTCTTAATGTAATCTTAATGAAAACAAGCACTGTAATCTGACTGTTGGTAGTAAACTGATATTAACTGATTGCCTGAAGTTATGTATAAAATCTGTACAAAAAATTTGCTTATGCAATGCTGTCTGTCTTTGTCATGGCCATAATCACTTGCTTTTTGTATAGCGTGTTTTCTTATTGTTTTTTTGTTGATCACATTTGTGTAATTCTGTTTATTAAATCTGATTATTTTATCAGAATGGTTGTATATTCATTTTACCACCGTCTTCTCATTTCAGTAAAGAAAAATGAGGCTATATTGAACCAGCATCCCACTAATAAAACTGATCTACCACTTCTGAAAACCTACAGATACAGTATTTAATATGGCTTTCTAGGTATAGTCTAACACATTTATGCACTGTTATTTCTTACTGCATTATTTATGAAATATTGCAAATTATAAACTATATTATTTACTCATCCAGGTCCAATAGTGTGTATGCTTATTTTTTTTAATGTCTGTAGTTAAAATAAATAAAATTTCTATTTATTGTTTTAAAAAATGAAAGTGCGTTAAAAAAAAAAGTATAGTGACTGGGACTTTACGTTTGAAATCCACAATGGCAGCCAGAATAAACAGCGAGTTTTCTTCTGAACACTCCTGAGTATGCTGCGCATGCAGGCAACTTATTGCGTTTGATGTTATTTCTGTTGCGTTTCGTTTACTATTTTCAGCTTTTTGTGTCAAACACATCAAGTCCAATCTTCGACCTTTACCCTGGAACACATTTTAAAGGTAGCTTTAGCTTTATTGGTATGTGTTGACATTAGCTTCCTCGTTCATTTAGAGCAATCTTTTAGCGTGAATCAATTTTATGCTAGTATCAAGTCAAGTCAAACTCTGGTGACATTCAGTCCAGTGTTTACGAAGTCATGGTGATAATTATTTAAAAAAACGTTGTTAATAATAATAATAGCGTGACGTTATTGCATATATGATAACAGTTAGTCATAATACACTTCCATTAACAATGTAGCAAAAACAGTGCAAGTGTGACAGTACAGTACAGTGTCACACCAGTATATGTGTGTGTGTGTGTGTGTATTTCTATGGACAGATGCAGGTTATTGAGCATCCTGGTGAGAGACTGCACTCTGCTCTCCTGTCCACACGAAAAGATCTAATAGAAACATACCAACAATTCACCAGAGCAGAGAAGACACTTTTAGAAGAAGGACTCCTGCCTGGCAATTCACTTTTCAGCCCCATCACCATTCACTCAGACTCTGACTGGATTCCTGCACATCCAGAGCATCCTCAAGACTTTCAGAGCTTTTACATCAACCCTCACCGCCGTTCTCCAAGCAGTGGACATAATACCATATACATTCAAACTATTGGTTAGCACGCTTAGTATGTAAAACAGCTTAAATGTGTCATTTATTAGTAGTAGTATATTTACATTTGTAATTTTTTCTGGTTGATCAATGCACAGGCTCTTTTGGGGAAGGAGCGGTTGTGGCAGAGCAGTATGTCGACTGGCTGAAGGACTACTGCCAGGCGTTCTATTATGGACTTGTGGTCAAGCTTTTACCACCAGTAACAGTTGCTTCAACAGCCTGTTCATTTCGCATCAACGACAACACATACAACCTTCAGCTTCATGCTGGTTAGTACTGCTGCTGCTGAACACAACCAGAACCAGCTGAGTCTGGGTCTAAGAAGCTTTTTAGCTAAATTTATCAAACGTTTGTCAGCATAAAATAAAAATTGATGCTGAATTTATTTACTTTCTTAATGCTTTTCTTGGTATTATTTTGAACAAACAAATATATGTTTGTATATATGGTTTATACACACTACCCTTCAAAAGTGGGGTCAGTAAGATTTATTTTTTTTAAATAATTTAATACTTTCATTCAGCAGTAAATTGATCAACGGTGAGAGTAAAGACTTTTGTGATGTTACAAACTTTATAATTCATTAAAGAATCAGTTTTTCACAAAAATATTAAGCTGCCCGACTAATAGTGAGAAATGTGCCTTTCTTGAGCACAAAATCAGCATATTAAAATGATTTCTGAAGGCTCATGTGACACTGAAGCCTGGAGTAATATCTGCTGAAAATTCAGCTTTGCCATCACAGGAATAAATTTAAAATTACATTTTAAAATATATTAAAATAGAAAACAGTAATTTTAAATGGTAATAATATTTCACAATATTACTGTATTTTTGATCAAATAAATGCTGTTATTCAGTATATCTATCTATCTATCTATATGTATATATATTAAAAAATACATCGATAAGCTTGAATTTTAAACAAAATAACTCGCTGTCCTTCTGAAAACTTTTCTGCTGAAATTACTTATAGCTAAATAGGCAAATAGTTCAGTCTGGGCTTCATTCTAGTAAGCAACACCTAATTTTCACCATCCAGTCAATGGATAAAATCTGTTTTACAAACTGTACATTATGGAAATAAAATTGGTTGCAAACAGCAGTTAACACTGACTTGTAAGAAAACTTAATGCTTTCTTTATATATTTACAGGAGAGCTGTTGAACTTCTTGAAAAAGAGGAAGCCCAGAGATGCTTTTTGCATTGTGGGGATCACCATGATCGACTTGTACCCCAGAGAGTCATGGAATTTTGTTTTTGGCCAGGCTTCTCTCACTGAAGGTAGTTTTTGATTTAGTAGCCATAAACCTTTTCTAATTTTAGCACTTCAATGAAATGTGAATGTTTTTGTTGCTATAGGAATGGGAGTATTCAGTTTTGCCCGATATGATGATCATTTTTACCAGAGAAGCTATGCAGGACGGCTAGAAAATAAAATAAAACTGAAGCAAGGAGACTACTCAGTGTTTGAGAATTACTACACTCCTCCAATCACCAGCACTCTTCTCCTCCGCTCCTGCAAGGTGAAGTGAGATGACTGGGCTTCTAAACTGCCCAACCCTCACATAGCAAAATGCATAAATGCTTTTATGCTTTATTATATACCCATTAATATATTTATAAAACACAAAACTATGGAAGCTTGTTTTCAAAAATGTTTATGTCTCACATTTCTGACTTTTGTCTCACAAGGCTGAGAAAAGAATTGCGAGATGTAAACACAAAATTACGATAAAGTCAGTATTGCGAGATGTTAACTCTCAGTTATTAGGAAAAAAATCTGAATTGTGAGTTAAGATTTTAAACTTTCCTCACAATTGTGAGTTTTCACATCTCACAATTTTAATTTTTCTCAGAATTGTGAGTTTATAACTCTGAGAAAAACATTCAGAATTGCGAGATATAAAATCAGAATCGCAATTTTTGAGAAGAAAAGTCAAAATTGTGAAATGTATTTTTTTTTTAAACCTATTTTCACTGTTTCAGAAACGATCTCCGTCCACACTACACAACTGAAAACGCATGCACCATAATGAGCATGATGTTATTGTTTACACGGTCGTCAAGGATATGCAGAGCGAATGTGGACAGTCACGCCATCGTTTTCAAAAGAGTCCATTTTGGTCTGTTTACATTGAAATGTAACCCCGGAGTTTTCAAACTAAAACGGGGTCTGTAGCATTTGCAAAATCTCTGTTTTCGAGGGTTGAAAATGCCGTAGTGTAAATGACAGGCGAAATGGTAGCAAATGTGTTTTAAAACGAAAATGCACTAGTGTAAACATAGCCTCAAAATTCTGAGGAAAAAAGTTAAAATTGCCTGATGCAAACTTGCAATTATGAGTTCATAACTTATAACTGTGAGATATAAACTATTGCAGGAACAGAAAAGTCAAAATTGCAAGATGTAAACTAAAATTTAAGAAAAAAATCAGAATTGTGACGTACAAACAAGCAATTGCGAGAAAAAAGTCATAGTTGTGAGATGAAAAATTCACAACTACCTTGAACGCTATTAATCACAACTGTTATTTATGCATCTGTGGTAGACCCTGACGCATGAAATTGGACATATATTCGGTGTGAAGCACTGCCAGTGGCTACACTGTGTCATGCAAGGCTCCAATCACTTAGAGGAGTCTGACCGTCGACCACTTGACCTCTGCCCCATCTGTTTGCGTAAACTACAGTCTGCAATTGGATTCAAAATAGCTGACAGATACAAGGTAAGACCACACCCTGCCATAACTGACTGTAGTTTGCAGCATTGGAAATAGCTATTTGAAACACTCTCTAGTGAACTGGCTAACTGATGAAACTGAACATTTGAACATCACTAACTTAAATAAATCAGTACAGTATGTTACTCTACAGGCCTTACTGCACTGGATTGAAGATGGAGCTGCCAGTAGTGGACAACATTCAAAACCCACACAAGCCTTCCAAGATTATAAACACTGGTTGTATAAGTGCTTACAGGTATTGGAAGGTGAAAAATCATGAGCCAGCCAGTATGATCTTTTGCTCCCTACAAGCAATGTCAAGGCAAGTTGAGATATGGTATATGCACATTCTTGAAAAGAGCTTTGGTGAGAAAGCTTCTACTGAGAAAACACAAGTAAACATGTATGTAAATAGTGCTTTTGGTTTGTATGGATGTATGGATCAAAGAAAATAAAGTTTTATTTCTCTCTTTTTGTTTGATTTTTAAAACATGAGTTAAATCAGAAAGCAAATTTCAGACAACAGTCTAAAAATGTTTATTTTTCAATCCGATTTAAAGATTATTATAACAATTGTGTCTATTGTGGAGAAACAGAAGACCTCACAAGACCACATATTCACATTCCACTTAACATACAGCAAATATAGTTCCTTTCCGTTATAAAATTCAAGTCATGTGACAGTATTTCAATAACAAATATAGTTTTACTATAGAGGCAAGTGATGAAGCAGTCTTATAAGACACTTTCACGTTTGAATTTGGCATTGCATTAAATTGGAAATCCTTAATTTCACAGTTGCATCAACCTGAGCTCTGTAAAGCTTTGAATTCACAGTTATCTATGTATAATAGAGATGCAAATGTAATCCACAGTTGATAACGCTGGACCATGAGCATCGGAAGATTAAACAACACTCTAAACAGATGCTATTTGCATTAATGTTGTTTACCTGGTTTTAGTATCCAGTTAGAAGACAGATGTTTCAGAATAGTATTTGAAAGTTGACCTGAGGTGAGCTGAACATGAAGTACTGAAGAGCAATCCATCACTCTTTTGCAAATATTAAAAAAGGTTCCTTTTAAAAATAAAGTATCAAATACATCTTTCTAACCATTCACATTGTTTAACTTTAGTTGCTGAATTCAGCATTATCTTTGGTCATTGCTTTACCCATCAGTGCCTAGTAATCACCCCTTGCCTACAATCACAAACCACGAAAATGTGGTTTCCTGCTACACAGTGTTTGTTTTTTTTTTTTGTTGTTGTTTTTTTTGTTTTTTTGCATGTAGGATTCTGATCAACAAAAGCCTTAGTGTTTAGTATTACAAACATTCATAAATGTGTTTTTCAAGTCTAATCTCAGTTTTCATGACAGCTACTGCTAATATAATGTAGTATGATAATAACATGTATGATCTCAGTGTATAAACAAAGTTTGCACATCTTAAAGGGTTAGTTCACCCAAAAATGAAAATCTGTCATTATTTACACACTCTCATGCCATTCCAACTTTCAAAGCAATGAAACTTTAATTTTATTCACATATTAACATCAACATACATACACAGAGCACCTAAAATATGGTAAATGGAAGCTCAGCAGCACTTGGGAAGAAGCGAGAAGATTGGTTCTTGATGTCAATGATGACAGAATTTTCATTTTTGGGTGAACTATCCCTTTAAGAAATTAATATGAATCATAATGTAGTTATATTTTAGTTACAGTTGTAAAAGTTTTCCTATGTTATCACCAGGTCTAATAGTACCTAAAGTTCCGCTAAATTCACAAAGGAAGTCAAGACTTACTATCAAGACTTAATATCTTGATTATCCACTTCTGGAATTTCCTCCGGTTTGTCTTTTGACACTTGTTCCACTATGGTGTTATTTTGTCCATTGTCCCTCCTCGAGCACAGTTGACCTGTCTTAGTTGGACGTACGAGCCCAAGGAAGATGACACCTAGTCCCATTCCCGCAGCACAGGAGTAGAATGCAGCCTTGTAATTTTGTGTAACATCCACAAGGACACCTAGAATATTTGAGCGGGAAATGCAGTAAATTGCTTTGTTTAGAGGGTTTTGCATTCTACTGTATATACATTACCATTCAAAAATTTGATTTTTAAATGTTTTTTTTTTTTTTTTTTTTTACTTTCTATTCATCAAAGAATCCTGAAAAATATAGCCTAGTACTGTATATTAAGCAGCACAAATGTTTTCAACATTGATAATAATAAAAGTTTCTTGTGCACCAAAACAGCATATTACATTGATTTCTTAAGGATCATGTGACACTGAGTAATGGCTTCTGAAATATTAGCTTTGCCATCACAGAAATAAGTTATATTTTTAAAATACTTCTCAAAAAATTTAAGTGAACACTTGAATCATACATTGCATCTCAATGAACAAAATTGTGTAATTCGTTGAGAACAAATGTGACCATGGTAAATGGAAACCCAAATCATCAACCCACTGAGGGCTGGATTCAAAATCGCACCGAAAATCAAAGTAAATCATTGAAATTCCAGGCTGATTAAACTTTCATGAATTTCATCAAAGCAACTCATATTGTAAGTCAGTAGTGTGCATGGCCCCCACGTGTCTGTATGCACTCCCAACAACATTTAGGCATGCTCATGATGAGATGGAGGATGTACTAGGGCATCTCCTGCCAGACCTGGATTAGGCCATCAGTGAGCTCCTGGACACTCTGAAGTGCTACTTGGTGGCTTGGAAATGCTCTGATTGGATTCAGGTATGGAGAACATGAGGGCCAGTCAATGGCATCAATCCAGAAACTGCCTAGATACTCTGGCTACATGAGGCCAGGTATTATCATGCACCAGGTGGAACCCAGCTCCCACTGCACCAGCGTAAGGTCTGATAGTGGCTCTGTGGATTTCATCTTGGTACCTATCAGTTGTCATGTAGAGGTCTGTGAGAC
Organism: Spinibarbus caldwelli; assembly: GCA_039654775.1. Taxonomy (NCBI): domain Eukaryota; kingdom Metazoa; phylum Chordata; class Actinopteri; order Cypriniformes; family Cyprinidae; genus Spinibarbus; species Spinibarbus caldwelli. The sequence goes on along the minus strand of CM077256.1, from coordinate 15,966,210 downwards.
CCTCCAAGGACATTCCTCCCCAGACCATCACTGACCCACCACCAAAAAGGCCATGCTGGATGATGTTGCAGGCAGCATAACATTCCCCATGGCATCTACAGACTCTTTCACGTCTGTCACATGTGCTCAGTGTGAACCTGCTCTGATCCCTGAAGAGAATGAGGCACTAATGGAAGACCTGCCAATTTTGGTGTTCATTGGCAAATGCCAGTCAGGCTGCATGGTGCTGGTCTGTGAGCATAGGTCCCACTACAGGACATCGGGCCCTCATGCCACCCCCATGGAATCTGTATTTGACAGTTTGGTCAGAAACATGCACACCAATAGCCTGCTGGAGGCAGTTTTGAAGGACCCTGGCAGTGTTCCTCCTTGTACAAAGGATAATCAGAATCAGAATCAGAATCAGAATGAGCTTTAACTGCCAGGTATGTTTACACATACGAGGAATTTGTTTTCGTGACAGATGCTTCCACAGTGCAACAGAATGACAGTGACAGAACAAAAAACACAGATAATAAAAAGAAGAATTAAAAATAGAACAAGTAAATGAGGAATAACAATATACAAATTGACAATTGTATGTACAGGTATATTACAATAGACAGTTTTGTATGTACAGGTATATTATGTGCAAATTGAAATGTAGACTAAGTATGTGTGTTAGATAAATAAGTGTATAAATAGTGTGTGTTCCACAATTATGTCAGGTGTTCATGAGATGGATTGCCTGAGGGAAGAAACTGTTTCTGTGCCTGGCCGTTCTGGTGCTCAGAGCTCTGTAGCGTCTACCAGACGTCAACAGTTCAAAGAGGGAGTGTGCTGGATGTGAGGAGTCCAGAGTGATTTTGCCAGCCCTTTTGCTCACTCTGGATGAGTACAGTTCTTGGAGAGTGGGGGAGGGTTGTACCAATGATTCGCTCAGCAGTCCGGACTACCTTCTGTAGTCTTCTGAGGTCAGATTTGGTAGCTGAGCTGAACCAGACAGTTATTGAAGTGCAGAGGACAGATTCAATGATGGCAGAGTAGAACTGTTTCAGCAGCTCCTGTGGCAGGTTGAACTTCCTCAACTGGCGAAGGAAGTACAACCTGTGCTGGGCCTTTTTAACAATGGAGTCTATGTGAATGTCCCACTTCAGGTCCTGGGAGATGGTGGTGCCCAGGAACCTGAATGTCTCCACTGCAGTCACAGTGCTGTTCATGATGATGAGTGGGAGGAGTGCAGGGGGGTTTCTCCTGAAGTCCACGATCATTTCCACAGTTTTGAGTGTGTTGAGCTCCAGGTTGTTAAGACTGCACCAGACAGCCAGCTCCTGATAAAATACCAGTCCTGCTGATAGGCCCTCCATACCCATCTATACCAGTCCTTTCTACGGTCCTGTCGAGCTCTCCTTGTGTAACGGCCCATCTCCTGGTATCTCCTCCATGCTCTTGAGACTGTGCTGGGAGACACACCAAACCTCCTTGTGGTAGCATGTATGGATGTACCATCCTGGAGGAGCTGGACTATCTGTCCAACCTGATTGGGTTGCAGGTACTGCCTCATGCTACAAGTAGCGAGAAGGACCATAACAAAACACAACACTAGAGACAAATCAGTCAGGAAGGATAGGGAGTGAGGAATCATCTCTGGCCACCAACTGTAAAACCATTCTTTTTTGGGGGGTGGTCTTGCTTTTGCCTCTCCAGTACACCTGATGTCACTTTCATTTGCACCAAAGCAGGAGAAACTGATTCTCAATCACTTACAGGTGCATCTCAATAAATTAGAATGTCGTGGAAAAGTTGATTTATTTCAGTAATTCAACTGAAATTGTGAAACTGGTGTATTAAATAAATTCAATGCACACAGACTGAAGTAGTTTAAGTCTTTGGTTCTTTTAACTGTGATGATTTTGGCTCACATTTAACAAAAACCCACCAATTCACTATCTCAACAAATTAGAATATGGTGACATGCCAATCAGCTAATCAACTCAAAACACCTGCAAAGTTTTCTTGAGCCTTCAAAATGGTCTCTCAGTTTGGTTCACTAGGCTACACAATCATGGGGAAGACTGCTGATCTGACAGTTGTCCAGAAGACAATCATTGACACCCTTCACAAAGGAGGGTAAGCCACAAACATTCATTGCCAAAGAAGCTGGCTGTTCACAGAGTGCTGTAGCCAAGCATGTTAACAGAAAGTTGAGTGGAAGGAAAAAGTGTGGAAGAAAAAGATACACAACCAACCGAGAGAACCGCAGCCTTATGAGGATTGTCAAGCAAAATCGATTCAAGAATTTGGGTGAACTTCACAAGGAATGGACTGAGGCTGGGGTCAAGGCATCAAGAGCCACCACACACAGACGTGTCAAGGAATTTGGCTACATTTGTCGTATTCCTCTTGTTAAGCCACTCCTGAACCACAGACAAATTCAGAGGCGTCTTACCTGGGCTAAGGAGAAGAAGAACTGGACTGTTGCCCAGTGGTCCAAAGTCCTCTTTTCAGATGAGAGCAAGTTTTGTATTTCATTTGGAAACCAAGGTCCTAGAGTCTGGAGGAAGGGTGGTGAAGCTCATAGCCCAAGTTGCTTGAAGTCCAGTGTTAAGTTTCCACAGTCTGTGATGATTTGGGGTGCAATGTCATCTGCTGGTGTTGGTCCATTGTGTTTTTGAAAACCAAAGTCACTGCACCCGTTTACCAATAAATTTTGGAGGACTTCATGCTTCGTTCTGCTGACCAGCTTTTTAAAGATGCTGATTTCATTTTCCAGCAGAATTCGGCACCTGCCCACACTGCCAAAAGCACCAAAAGTTTGTTAAATGACCATGGTGTTGGTGTGCTTGACTGGCCAGCAAACTCACCAGACCTGAACCCCATAGATAATCTATGAGGTATTGTCAAGAGGAAAATGAGAAACGAGACCAAAAAATGCAGATGAGCTGAAGGCCACTGTCAAAGAAACCTGGGCTTCCATACCACCTCAGCAGTGCCACAAACTGATCACCTCCATGCCACGCCGAATTGAGGCAGTAATTAAAGCAAAAGGAGCCAATAACTGTAAAAGAACATACTTTCCAGAAGGCCAACAATTCACTAAAAATGTTTTTTTTTATTGGTCTTATGAAGTATTCTAATTTGTTGAGAATCATCACAATTAAAAGAACAAAAGACTTAAACTACTTCAGTCTGTGTGCATTGAATTTATTTAATACAAGAGTTTCACAATTTGAGTTGAATTACTGAAATAAATTAACTTTTCCACGACATTCTAATTTATTGAGATGCACCTGTATGCTTCCTAACTGGACAGATTGATATCCCTGAAGTTTAGTTCACCTTGTGTTAACTGTAATGATTTAGTGTTCCCTTAAATTTTTGAGCACTGTATATTGTAATAAAAAATAGTCAATAATTTAAATTTCAAAAATCTTACCAACCCCAAAACTTTGAAGGGTAGTGTAAAACATTTAATTCTTCTTACCTCCTAATGGTGGACCAGCCAGTCCTGCAAAGCTCTGAATACAGACGTAGACGCCTACAGCTAAGGGCATCCTCTGGATCCCTACGACATCGTCCTCAGCCAACATTGGGATGTGCGTGGATGCAATGTTCCCAAGTAAGAAGCCATAAAGCACACAGCACACCGCTAGTCCCCAGAAGCCATTAACCACGGTGAACAACACCAGCACCAGGCACATGAGTGATACGCATCCGAGAAGTACGAAGATCTTCCTGATGCGCCCCCAGTTCAGGACCCATCCGATGGAAAGACGTCCAAAGATCTCAGCAATGGCCATTGTTGACAGCATATAGACAGCCTTGTCCCTCTCAGTACCCAAACTGGCGCTGAGTTCCACCACATACAGCTGTGGGGCAAAAAAGCCCAGTGTTGCAAAAAGGCCAAAGGCTGAATAACATAAGAAACTGCCTTCTTTTAGTACAGTCAAATCCAAGAGCTTATTTTTACTTGAAAAGTTCTGTTGTTTTGGAGGGATCTGCAGTGGTTCCATTTCTCTCTGTTCCTTGCCAGATTTGAGACCCCGTTCCAACTCATCATGTGACTGTTCACCTGAATCTCCAGAGCTCACAGAGCCTTGCATTTGTTCTTCAGGAAGAGAGCATGTGATCTTCTGCTCAGTTCCTGTTGGAGGAGTCTTCGGTTTGATGACAATGGGACGGAGCAGAGCCCCACAGATAATAATGATACCCTGTAATGTTCCAATCACTACCATTGTGTACCTCCAGCCAATGCATTTCTTAAGAGCTGTGAAGGCTGCAGAAACAAGAAAGCAGTATGTTTGACTCTGTGTTACAATCATAAAACACTTATTTTAACATAATGATATTACATTGCAGATAAGCATGCCTGCCCTCACCTGGAGCAAAAGCAAATATAGCAAATGACTCTCCAGTGGAGGCCATGGCTGTGACCACAGAACGACGCCTGCTGAAGTACTGGGACAAGATTGTGACGGTTGGCAGAAATGTCAGACAGTAACCCAGTCCTACAAAAAGGAAGAGACATCTGAAAATCATTAGATGCTTTTTTCATATTGGTTTTGCTTTTAGTTTGTTAAATCAAACTTTTCAATCAAACATATACATTATTAGTTTTTTATTGTAAAATGTACATACAGACAATCCTGGAGCAGTTTAGTTATAACATAACATATGAACATAATATAGTAAAAAAAAATTATAATAATGAAAAGGGATCCAATGTTTCAGACTTATACAGATATTTTCTCTGCATACATTTCTGTTCTTGCTCTCTTCACTGTGATCCTTCAGAAATCATTCAAATATGATCTATATGGTGCTCAAACAACATTTTATCAAACAACTTATTATCAATGTTGAACATGGCTGTACTGCATAATATTTTTGTGCAGACCCTGATAAATGTTTTTCCAAGATTCTTGGAAGAACAGAAATATCAAATTTATTTGAAATGGAAATTTTTGGACCATTATAAATGTATTTACTGTAATTTTTCAACAATTTAAAGGGATAGTTCACCAAAAAATGAAATTTACTCCATGATTTACTCTCCCTCAAGCCATCCTAGGTGTATACGACTTTCTTCTTTCAGAAATTGGAGTAATATTAAAAAATATCCTGGCTCTTCCAAGCTTTATAATGGCAATGAATGGTGGTTGAAGCCCAAAAGTGCATCCATCCATCATAAAAAGTACTCCACACAGCTCTGGGTGGTTAATAAAGGCCTTCTGACGTAAATCGATGCATTTGTGGACGAAAAATATCCATATTTAAAACTTTTTAACATTGACAAGAGAGTGATGTTTCAGCGGATGATGTAGGACAGGGTTCCTCAAATCTTACCCTGGAGGTCCAATCCACTGCAGAGTTTAGCTCCAACCCTGATCAAACTCACCTGTCTGTGATTTTCTAATGATCCTGAAGACATTGATTAGCATGTTCAGGTGTGTTTGATTAGGGTTACAGCTAAACTCTGCAGGAAAGTGGATCTCGAGGTCCAGATTTGAGGAGCCCTGATGTAGGGCCTACGTCGTCTGCTGGAACAATTTTCAACAATTTTTAAATTTGGCTTCCAGCCAGTTGTGATGTTTGGAGGATTTCTCATATCTTTGGGCACAATCTCAACAGCATTCACCAGCTCCATCAATCAGATGTACAATCTGATTGTGTATCCCTTTAAATTGTTATTCTCTTGTGAACGTATGACAGTTAGCGGAAGCTATGATTATGGTTTATAAAGTTTAAAATATGGATATTTGTCTTACTTGCTTCAGAAGGCCTTTATTCACTCCCTGTAGCCGTGTGGAGTACTTTTTATGATGGATGGGCACACTTTTTTGGGCTTCAAAATCTCGACCACCATTCACTGCCATTATAAAGCCTGGAAGAGCCAGGACATTTTTTAATATAACTCTAATTGTATTTGTCTGAAAGAAGAAGGTCATATACACCTAGGATGGCTTGAGGGTGAGTAAATCATGGGGTAATTTTCATTTTTGGGCGAACTATCCCTTTAATGCATACTTGCTGAGAGAAATATTAATTTCTTAAAAAAACTTGCCTAAATGTTTTGAACAGTTGTGTATGTATAGTGCAAGGCTTTACCTGTCACAATCCCAGTAGTGAGGTACATCTGATTGATGGAGCTGGTGAATGCTGTTGAGATTGTGCCCAAAGATATGAGAAATCCTCCAAACATCACAACTGGCTGGAAGCCAAATCGATTACTCAGCACTGACGATAAAGGAGCTGAAGAGCCATAGACATGGATGGCAAAGTTGCAGAAGTGAACCCATAAAAAAAGAGTAAACATGCGGCTAAGAGGAATCAAGCTAGCAAGTTTTTTTTAAATTTTCAAAATTTTTTCAAAACAGTTACAGGCCTTACCTGTGAAAGTCATAACAAAGACACATATTGAAATGATCCATGATACTCGACTGTTGCTTTCTCCAAAGTCACTCATTAGGTCCTTGAGAAAAATCCCAAAACTTTTGATAACCCCATAAGTGAACACCTCCACCAGGAAAAAGGCCACAGCCACAATCCAACCCCAACCACCATCTGGGACATCTGAGTACACTTTAGAGCCAAGGCAACCTTTCGTTCGGAAAATCCACTTTGCCATTTTGACCGGCGACCTGTGAATGTAAAAAAGGTAAGATAAATGTAAGGTATAGCGAGTGAATAAGTGAATTAACTTTTACAGCCACTCAAATCCATCAGTATAAACTGTATTTGAACACAACCATGATCATTCATACTTGTAAAGAGACATTTCATTTTAAAGTAGACACTGTCGAAGATGAAAAACATAATAATTCTATAAACAACTATATTCAAATGTCAAATAACTGCAATATCAGTAATTAAATTATTTTAACCATATCATGTATCAGGTCTGGACAGAGGTTTCTGTTTAGTTGAACATCTGATGTATGCTAGAGACCAGTGTTGTTATTGTTAAATAAAGCTGAAATAAATTTATCATATTTATTATATTATCACAATATATGTTAATATGTATATAAATGACTCAACTAAAATGATCATTTGAAACGTTACCTTAGCAGCTAACTGAAATAAATGAGGTAAATTACTGAAATTACTAAAACTGAAATAAAAATCAAGCTAAATAAAAATATTTTAAAATAACAAAAACTAATAAAACTGCACATAACCAAATTAATAAACCTAAAAATTAAAATAAAAAACGGAATATATATGCACAATCGCAAAAATCACAGTTTGACAAAGTAGCTCTTTATTTACAGGGTTGAAAAAATGAGCAAATCTCATCCAAAAAAATAAATAAATAAATAAATAAATAAATAAATAAAAAATATATATATAGTAACATTTTCATCATTTGTAACATTGCTACTTAGCACACTCAGACAAGGGGAAAAACAACTATAAAAACAGCATGATTAATAAATCAGGCCAATCATATATCTGCATCAGGGTTATTATAGTTAACTAAAATCAAAACTATTAAAAATATATTTTTGTTATTAGAAATAAAAGAAACATTAATTGAAATAAAATATATAAAAAATAAACTTGTTTTAATAAACTATATTAAATGTAGCATTAATGAGTTAATAAACTATATTAACTCATTAATGCTACATTTAAAATGTAACATTTTCAGTGATGAAAATGTTACATTTTCTCAACATATATATATATATATATATATATATATATATATATATATATATATATATATATATATATGTATGTATGTTGAGCCCCTAAGTAAACAAAACCCCAGCAAATATAACAAATAAAGCGCAAGGGGCGTTACCAGTGGATATTACGTCATGATAGGGGCGGAGGGACACGAGTGTCAACAAACTGATGCGCAAAGCAACGACTGAAATATTTTCATTGATTGAAATCATCGCTCGGCGTTAGGTGAGGAGTAATCAGTCTCATAATATTGTTATAAACCATAATATAGCATGTTTTAAATGCTATGCATATCGATTCTGAAGTTTGTTAAATTTCTGCTTAGTCTTTCCCAATGTTAAGACCGCTAACATTATTTTAGAACAGCTCCATTCCTATCATATTCAGACTACAAAACTTACTCAAAAACCTTACTGCTTTAACTCCTCAAAGCATCTTTAACAGCACACATGTGGCACGACGTAATGGTCAGATTAGCAGAATAGCCGGTCTACCTGACCCATGTGAATTGTGTGACTCTTTTATTAGTAGTAGTCACTTACCCATTGATATATTGTAATATTGAACAGTCAGAACTAAAACAATGCTTACCTGTAATGTTGTTACTCCACTGCTGTACTGTCATGTGTCCATGTGGTGCTGCTTCCACTGTCTCAAACACTGAGCTGCTCTATGGTGGGAGGTTACAGCTGTTGAGTAAGTTGAGGATTGGTTTACAGTCAGTGTTGAATGAAAGGCCGCACCAGCAACCCCCCATTTCCCTTGAGCTGGAATGTCAAAGGAACATGCTGTCTCTTCTCCCCCACCAGAGTGTGAAGTGGGAGCTGCAGGACTCAGGCTGTACTACTACTGAATGATTAAAACGGACTGGTGCATTAGGTAAAGTTTGTTATATAACAGTCAGCAAGGTCTGCTCAAACCCAACAGTGAATAGGCTCTCCTCAGAAACGTCCAAAGGGCTTTATGCTATGGAAAACTGCAACCTCAGATAGTGTTTGGTTCCTGTGTGATAATAGCATACTGTTAGTTTTACCAATCATTACTGATCATATAATTATTACATTCTACATTACATACTGCCTTCTACATTACATTAGTACATTCATGTAATTCAGGAGTCTTCAATCTTCTTCGAGTCGAGAAATCCTTGGTGGATAAAAACATGAAGCAGGATCCATTACATATTCTATCAAATACCTGAAATACCATCCATATAACACCATATTAATCAATTAGATACTTAATGATTATTTAAGTTGCTATGTTGTTAAAATACCTATTAATAATGTATATATCTGCATTATGTGTTATCTACATTATGTAATTATGTGTATTATCTACATATATATCTACATTACATTTTAATTTTACTTAATACGTTTAAATGTTGTAGGGAGAATTTAACATTAAGCTAAGCTTTAGTTTTGTGTTTACTTTAACTTTGATTGAAGTTAGCATAGTGTTGTATTTGGTTTAACAAATATTATGAGTTTGAGATCAAACAATATTTGGCCCCCGACTATTAGTTTTTATTCACATTTAGTTGATTTAGTAGTAGTATTTTATTTTTCTGTTTTCTTTTTAATTTTAGTTAAAGTTTTAGTAATTTAGTTGTGAGTTTTTTTTAAATATATTTAAATATAAAATATATATTTAAATATATTTTTTATTTCAATTTTAGTTTTTGATATTTTCGTAAATCAAGTTATAATGAAAATGAGAAAGCTGAAATAAAATAAGTTTATTTTTTTATATATTTTATTTCAATTAATGTTTCTTTTAGTTCTAATAACAAAAATATATTTTTAATAGTTTTGATTTTAATTAACTATAATAACCCTGATGCAGATATATGATTGGCCTGATTTATTTATCATGCTGTTTTTATAGTTGTTTTTCCCCTTGTCTGAGTGTGCTAAGTAGCAATCAGAGTATTAGTAATTATGTGTCAAACAAATCATAATTTAAATGTCATCTTCTTTTTTTAGATTTAGCATAAAAATGCCACAGTTTGGAGTGTGTTTACTGCTTCTGTTCTCTGGATTGATTCATCACATCAAAAGCCATATTAAAAAGGAAGACAAAACTGGCGAAAAGGAACGACCGAATTTCATCATTATCCTAGCCGATGATATTGGATGGGGTGACCTATGGGTGAACAGGCCTGACAACTCCACACCAACACCCTGGCTGGACTCATTAATGCTGAAGGGCAAAAGGTAGTGTTATCATTATAGACAGTTTTGTGCATGATTATGTCTAACTGTAGCCGCTTGTGTCTGGTGATTTGCAGATTCACAGACTTCCACTCTCCTGCCTCCACATGCTCGCCGTCACGTGCTGCCCTCCTGACCGGCAGACACGGGCTACGCAATGGGGTCACTCATAATTTTGCAGTGGGGTCAGTTGGGGGGCTGCCACTCAATGAGACAACGTTTGCTCAGCTCCTGCATGATGCAGGTTATTATACAGCCATTATCGGTGAGCACAGAAACTCAAAGAACATGCAGAGAACAACACGAGTAACATCCTGAGAGTAATGAACTCTACACTGTGCTGTGATTAGCTCCTGATTAACAAATAAGCATCGTCGCCTTGGCAACTAATAAGCCTCCCAAGCTCAACTTATTATATGTCATAATATTTCAATTCCAGTTATCTTACATTGATTTTAAAACAGGAAAATGGCACCTTGGACACAATGGTTCCTACAATCCTGTTCACAGAGGTAAAATTCAGCAACTTAATATTTGTTTTTTATTTGTAGATTTAAATTATTATTTTTTTATTTTAATTCAAATTAAATGGACACAGTTATTCTGCGCTTGACCTTACTGAATATTGGCGCTTGTCAAATTACTGGTATTTGTGCCTTTATTTAACGCCCAAAAAAAGTATGTCTTAAATCAGGTGGTAATTTGCGCTGCTCTTAGTAGATTGCACTGGTCATTATAGAAATGATCTGGCTACATCTGTGTTTTTAATGTGTGCATTGTCAGTAAATCACACGCAGAATTTCCCCTCCCATCGGCGCTTTTATGGAATTGCGTTCTAATGCTAATTTGCACTGTTTAGTAAATCTGGTCCCAAATTAAACTTAATGAAAAAGAGAAATGCTGTCTTGACAACACAAGGTTTACATATTTATACTTTACTTCAGTTAACATTTATTATATTTCAAATGATGAAAATGTTACTTAAAACAGTGAAATACAAATGTTTTAATAAACACTTACTTATATGAGAATTTTCTTGACATGGAATTAATTTTTTCCATATTAAATTACTTTTTGGTATATAAATTGCAATTATTGTCTAACAATAAATATTTATTTTAAGCCATGTCATGAGGAAATGTTCACTTTTCTGTGTTTACATTACAGGTTTTGACTATTACTTCGGCATTCCTTATAGTAACGACATGGGCTGCACTGACAAACCGGGTCTCGACCTTCCCAGCTGTCCTCCCTGTGTCCGCAGTCAATATACTACTAGGTTTGTGTAATGATCCAGGTCATCATTAAGTCAAAACACACATCAGATGCCAAATATAAGTCTTCTCTCAACAGGAAGCATGAAGAATGCTACAGTAAAGTGGCATTGCCTCTGTTTGAAAATGAGACAATAATTGAACAACCCTTGGACACGTGGAGCCTTAAAGACAGATATGCCACAGCAGCAGTCAGTCAGATATTCACAGCCAGGTTTGTTCACCACTTCAATATATGATTTTATACCAATATTCTGATTTTGATATGGACGTAAAACTCCATAATAGCCTGCCTTCTGGCAAATTGTGCTTGTAAGTTACTTTCTATTGCACATTTTGTTTTGTTTTGGGTTTTTTTGTCCAAAATTGTGTACTATTATATTATTATTGCTGTTATTAAACCACTTGAACTTCCAGGTAAAAATATATGTGAATTCAAAAGGGCTTAAATAGGTTTTAGGCTCAGTATTAAGTGTGAAGCTAAAAACATTCTTGATTAAAAATGGATTATAAAAACAGTTTTGTGACACACAGGAGACTTTGATCAGTCAATATAAGGTCTCTAGTCTGTAAACAAGTTTACTGGGCAGGCGAAGTTGCAGTGCTGACCTTTTACACAGTCCAAGGATAGATCATCATCTGTTGGGCTGCATGTGCAATCAAGTCTCATCTATTTCTCACTTCAGCTGTGCACTTGTACAGAGAATTGAGACCTGCGACAATTTCAAAACCAGTATCACTGCAGTCTTCAATCTGTTTGAATCAATAAATTAATATAATGACATTAAAATTCAATAAATTATTTTCATGTTAGGGCCAGTAACCGATAAATAGCAGATAATAATAGTAATTTTTTTTTATTATATATTGTATACTATTTTGTCTAAATTAAACATAAAACACTGAAAAATTTAAACTATTGTTATGAATTCTATAGGTGAGTTTAAGCATTACAACATTATAATACTATATGAAATTTGGATATTTATTTTGGAATTTAGATCCCACTTTATATTAAGTGGTCTTAACTACTATGTACTTACATTTAAATTAATCATTTGATACAATGCACTTATTGTGTACATACAGTACATGTTTAACATTGTACTTATATTAAAAAAAATACCTGCATGTAATGTAATTACATCTGTAATTAATTTCTGTAATTACATTTTATAATTACACTGTTGACCCATCCCTTACACCATAACCCACCCTTAAACCTACCCATACCAACAAACCTGTACCTTACCCGTGTCCCACCTCAAATGCAGCAAGTGTTTTGCAATACAATATGAACGCAATAAGTACATCATACTTATTTTTTTATGTATGTACACAGTAGTTAAGGCCACTTAATAGAAAGTGTGACCGGGATTTAATTTAGTGTTATTAAATTATTACTGTTTTTACAGATTAACTTAAGTGAACATTAGATGATGACAGGGGTAATCTACCTGTAAACAGTAAATGAGCATGTACAACTAAATTTATACTATCAGCTGATACCAGTGCACTACTGTTCAAAAGTTTGGAGTCAGTAATTATTTTTTTTTTAAGAAATTAATAATTTGATTCAACAAGGATGCATTAAATTGGCAGAAAATCAAAAGTGACAATTATATTTTAATTATAACAGTTTAACAAAAGATACATTCTATTTAAAATAAATGCTTTTAACTTTCTTTTCATCAACGAGTCCTGAAAAAAAAAAAGTCTCACAGTTTCCACAAAAATATCAGAAGGATTTGATCATGTGACATTGAAGACTGGTTGTTGATAATTCAGCTTTGCATCACAGGAATAAATTACATTTTAAAATATAATAAAACAGTAAACAGTAGTAATATTTCACAATTGTACTGTTTTTACTTCATTTCTGATTATATAAATGCAGCTTTGGTGAGGAAAAGAGACTTCTCTCAAACAAAAACTAAAAATCCCCCAACATTTGAACAGTAGTGTTAAAAAAAAATCTCTAATATCTCCTGATAAGCGATATGGTACCACTACACTGTGCCTCTCTTTAACAAACTTACCCTTCTGTTACTGTACAATTTGTGTATAAAATATTATGTTAATGTGTCTGTGTAGCATTTCTAAGAAGCAACCGTTCCTACTGTATGTGGCTCTTGCTCACATGCATGTCCCACTGTTCCATAACACCTTCCTAAACGTTACGACACAAGACCCCTACACAGCCAGCCTCAGTGACATGGACTCTTTGGTTGGGACAATCATGCAGGCAGTCAGCACTGAGCAGCTGGAAAACACCTTGATATGGTTCACTGGTGAGTTATTTTACACATATTTCACTCTAAGGACTCAGTTGGGTTGGTTGTTTTAATAAAAACATTGCTTAATAGTAATACAGTGCATCAATTTTGAAGGCGACAATGGCCCATGGGAGCAGAAATGCCAGTTTGCTGGGCATGTTGGGCCTTTTGTTGGAAAATGGCAGACAAGCAGAGGTAATAAAGAAGCTGTCATATGAAATTTATCTCTATAGTCTCCTTAATTGAAAATATTACAAGTTGTCATACCTTTATGTATAAATTTACTGAATGCACATCCAAGTTTTTCTGTGGGTGCAGATTTCTTCTCTTCAGTTGTTTTAGATAACAAACCCATTAATTGAATTATTGTAATAGTCTGTTTTCATTTTTTTGGAGCAGGTGGCGGCTCAGCCAAGAGAACCACATGGGAAGGAGGTCATAGAGTTCCCACAGTGGTCGCATGGCCTAAGAAGATCAAACCTAACAGCACTAGTAGCACCCTGCTGAGGTACTGGAAAATTATGAACATTGTGTAACACGATTGTTTTGTTTTCACTCTATGACGAGTGGCTTTAACTCCTTAGTGGTCTGGATATCTTTCCAACTATTCTCTCCTTGGCTGGTGTAAAACCACCATCAGATCGACGCTATGATGGCATTGATATAACTGATATTCTGCTCAACGACTCTGACGCAGGCCATAAGGTATAGTGTGTTTGGATGACACACCACTTTACAGACCAAAACAGACATTTTTGAAATTTGCTCTTACTGGCTTTCTGTAAATATTTCTTCCTGTCTTCAGAGTCTCATGCATCCAAACAGCGGTGCTGCAGGACAGTTTGGTGACCTTCAAACCGTCAGGCTGAAACATCACAAGGCATTTTACATCACAGGTCTCTGTTTATTTAAGACTTCCACTTAAAACAGAAAAATAATCAATGTATTAATTCCAGAATAAAACTGTAAATAAATCATTTTTAATTGACAAATAAATAGACTTATTTTAGTTTATTGAGGACTTGATTACCAATTAAAAATAAAATGAAAGAATCAGTTTATTAATTCAAGAATAAAACTGTAAATAAATAATTTTTTTGAATTGACAAATAAATAGACTTATTTTAGTTTATTGAGGACTTGATTACCAATTAAAAATAAATTGAAATAATCAGTGTATTAATTCAAGAATAAAACTGTAAAGAGTTAAGTTTTTTTGAATTAACAAATAAATAGACTTATTTTAATTTATTGAGGACTTAAATACCAATTAAATATTAAATGAAAGAATCAGTGTATTAATTCAAGAATAACACTGTAAATAATTTTTGAATTGACAAAACAGACTTATTTTAAACTATTTAATTTGTTTATATTTTAAACTGTTGATTTAATTCCTTTCGTAATGTTCGTAATGTTTTCATTTGAACAGTAAAATAATAAACTAAAAAGTCTAATTTTTATTTTTTTAAACGAAATGTTTATTGGTTTTTAACAGGAACAAAATCCCAAAAAAAAACCCATCAAAATTACATAAATCAAAAAAGTCAGTTTTAAATTGATAAATACATTTTTTTAAGTATTTATTTAAATGTTTAAAAATGTAGTTAAATGTAACAGTAAATAATAAATTAATAATAATTTTTTTTTTAAATTTGATAAATTGACATTTTAAACTTTTTACATTTTTAAATTTGCATTTAAAAATGTAGTAAAATGTATTAGTGAAATAAATTAAGAAATATCATTTTCTATAAATTAACAAACACATTTTAAACTAATTATTTCTTGTTTAAAATGTAATGTAAGAGTAAATGAATGAATGAATAAATCAAATTTTTTAAATTGATATATTAGAGATATTTGAAACGGTTTAAATTGTGTATAAAACATTACTTAAGTGTAACCAGAAAATAATACATTAATAACTCATTTTAAAATGTAACTTTTAGCCCAAAGTTCATTGACTGCTCCCATGTATGAACTGTCCAGTGGCATTTTTTAAATGACTTGGTCAGTTACGATGCTGGTATAATGGTTCTGATATGCTCTTTCAGGTGGATCAGTGACATGCAGTGGAAGAAGTGGACAACAGCAGTATCACGACCCCCCTCTGATATTTGACCTCTCACAGGACGAGGCAGAGGAGACCCCTCTGAACCCTGAGAGTGAGGAGTACAGATCTGTCCTGAAGGAAGTGGAGAGAGAGAGGGAGGCTCTGCTATGGGACATCGCCACAGATAAGGTATCATCGGCCGACTACACTGTGAATCCGGCTGCAGCCCCCTGCTGCCAGCCACACAACCCCGCCTGCCGATGTCACAGTTTAAAATGAGGTCAGTCGGCTCAGCCTTGAACTCAGCACTGTTTGTCAATGGGCTAGATCACATCAACATATTGAAAGCACTGTTTTTTCCTACACTGGGAAGAGCATAGTTCAAATATTGAGCGCAATGTCCCAGAAAACCACACAAGATTACTAAGATATATGTGACCCTGGACCACAAAACCAGTCTTAAGTAACAAGGGTATATTTGTAGCAATAGCCAAAAATACATTGTATTGGTCAAAATTATCCATTTTTCTTTTATGCCAAAAATCATTAGGTATTAAGTGAAGATCATGTTCCATGAAGATATTTTGTAAATTTCCTATCATAAATATATCAAAACTTAATTTCTGATTAGTAATATGCATTACTAAGGACTTCATTTGGACAACTTTAAAGGCGATTTTCTCAATTTTGTTTTTTTTGCACACTTAGATTCCAGATTTTCAAATAGTTGAATCTCGGCCATGTATTGTCTTATCCTAACAAACCATACATCAATGGAAAGCTTATTTATTCAGCTTTCAGATGTTGTAGAAATCTCAATTTCTAAAAATTGACCCTTATGACTGGTTTTGTGGTCCGGGGTCACATATTGTTGATGTGTAAAGCTAAGGCTGTGTAACGGAAAACTATAGATTCCAAGATGTGGCAATACATTTCTATTTTGCTGTTTCATTACAAACTAGACCAGGTGTTTTCATACTGGGGTCAAACCCCAGGGGCCTGTAAGGGGGTAATCACAATTACTGATCTTTATATTTCTAAAGAAATCATGAGATTAATAACTTTCATTGTTCTGACAACTCTTTTTTTTTTTTAACAATATGAAATAATCGGTCACACTTTATTTTAAGGTCCAGTTCTCACTATTAACAAACCATTAACTACGACTTTTGCCTCAATAAACTACTAATTTGCTGCTTATTATTAATAGTAAGGTAATAAGTTAAGTTTAGGTAGTGGGTAGGATTAGGGATGTAGAATATGGTCATGCAGAATATGTACTTTATAAGAACTAATAAACAGCCAATATGTTAATAATAGGCATGCTAATAAGCAACTAGTTAATTGTGAGAATTGGTCCCTATACTGAAGTGTTATCAAAATAATCTTAAAAAATAGTTTTATTCTATTTCAAAGATTTGTACATCTTACATTACTGTATGAAAAATGACAAATGTACTGTACTGTGAAACAATAGTTATTAGTTAATAGTTATTTAATTTTGGAGAAAAAAAAACCTTTGTAATTTTATAGGTGCCGTTATATTTAGGGAGTGTATATTTTAGACAATTCAAATATGATTGTAGGAGATACAAATAAAAATAGATGGAAATATTTAATTTGATCTTATGAGTTTTATATATATGACAAAATGAATGAAAAAGTGTTATATTAAAAAAGTATTATAACAACTGACTTTCCCTGTCTCTAGTTTGATACCATGTCTCCATCTTGTGGTAATACTGTTGCCATAATTGTGACTGCATAACTTGCATAACTGGACTGATTAATAATTTTTAAACTGATAGTATTGTGTTTTAATTATTTTTTTTAAATATATTAACTTATATGGCTGTTCACCACCAAAAAAATCATTAATTATTATTATTAAATATTACCAGCATTTCTGACAAAAGTACATGAATCTAAAAATGTTTCTGAAATAAAATGGCACACAGTACTATATCCAATTCATGTTGTCACATATATTTGAACTTAAATATTACATTAATAACTAATTTTAAAATGCAGTTTTAGATTTAGTCCAATTTTCATCGGCTGCTCCCATGTGTGAATTTTCCAATGGCATTATTTGGTCAGTTAATATACTGGTATTGGTTGGTATAGTGAACGCACTCATGGTTTTCGATGTGTTCTCTCGGATGAATCAGTGGACAGTGTGTCTCATTTCAACCTCATATTCTTTATTGGTTTGCTGTTAGTAAGCACACTGGTGTATCCAAACATACATACAGTGATGAACACCTGCTCTGGCATTCGTGCAGAATGTAGTCTAGACCGACAGATGTGGCTCTTTCAGTTGAACATTACAAGTGGAGCCAAATAAGAATCTTATACTCTTCAAAACTTACTGT
Source organism: Spinibarbus caldwelli (assembly GCA_039654775.1). NCBI lineage: Eukaryota > Metazoa > Chordata > Actinopteri > Cypriniformes > Cyprinidae > Spinibarbus > Spinibarbus caldwelli. Next base: position 15,948,339 of record CM077256.1, on the reverse strand, counting down.
TAAAAATTTAACTTCAACTTAAAACCTTTAAAAACAAATAAAAAAATAATTTAGGATGCTTTGAATTTGTAATGCTACTGTGCATTCATAATTGTTACTGTGCTGATTTGGGAAAAAAAAAATAACACCTGTGTGTAATAAAAGATCAACTTATCTAAGAAAATAAAGAAGTACCCTTTTCTGTTAATCAACAAACAATTCCCTTTTGAGTATGTTTCTGTTCCCATATTAGTATTACAATCAGCCATTGTAACACATCACAGCGGAATATAGAAGAACAGTCAACTACTTGACCTAGTGCAACATTACGTCAGGATGGGGAAAATAAAATATATTATCATTCCAAACAATGTGCACTGTAATTTCTTTTGCATTCTGGGTTATTTTCCTTAGCTCATAAAGTTTCTGTATGGAAATTAGTGTTCTGACTATAAATTAAGCAAGAAAGAAATTAAATTAAAAAATCGTATTCTTAACAGCCATACTGACAGTAAACATACCAATATAATGTAATTATATTAAAAGGATTGTTCACCCCTAAATGAAAAAAATTCCGTCATCATTTACTCACCCTCGTGATTTTCTTAATTTATTAAAACGCAAAAGAAGATACTTTGAAGAATGTTTCAACTGTACAATGAAATTCAACTGGGTCCAAAACAACATTGCACACTCATTTTTCCAAATATCATCCTGTGTTACACAGAAGAAAGTCATTCAGGTTTGGAAGAACATGAGGGTGAGTAAATGACAGGATTTTCATCTTAGTGTGAACTATCCTTTAAATTACCTAAAGTTCCAGTAGCGCAAACATATGACAGCAACATGTTTTTACAGTTGGGAGAAAAAAGGAAGTGCCTTAGAAAGTGACAAATCAGTTAAAATCTGGTTTTGAAAATGCTAAAATAAATCAGTAACTTGTCATGGGGTAATTCCTGTTGCTAAAATCATACTAAACAGAGAAATATTTTGATTAAGAATGGTGAATATTAGAATCAAGGTACCATAGTGATGTGCTGCCATGGATTCATAACTATTCGTTCCGTATGCAATTTGCTCACAGTCCTGAATTGCATATTAGTCAGTGCATTATCTCTGTTTGTTCACATTGTCTGTAGGGAAAAACTACAGCCGGGTCTAATCATTCAGTATATCTTCTGTAAACAGTATGTAACTGAACACGTCAATAGTGGATCAGCACAGAAAACAGTCACATGCACTCACTCACACAGTAGAAAAACATATTGGATGTTGCCTAGGAGCTGAAGGGAGGATTCTTTGAACACTGTGTCCAATTTATGACACCCATGGGAATTAGTTAGTATCTGGTTGGTGGGTAGTGATGATAGTATGACTGTCCATCTCGTGACTTTGCATTGAATCAATCTCTATGGCTTCTAAAACAAGCGTGTTGACATCAGCAGTATTGCCATTGAGGTTACTGACAGTTTCTGTAACAGGGGCCGTTTGCGTGCTCACTGCTTCCTCAATTCCCTCAAGTATCAAAATGGCACTGCCAGGCTGAAGACATTTTGCATTGAGCTTGTTCACTTCCCCGACATGCACCTCATTCTCATTCATGGGCTCTTCTTGAACAGCAGCATCTTCGCTGCAGTCTTCATCACTGATTCCATTGTGCTGGACCACATGTTCCTCTGTTATCTCAGCTTTATCTTGATCTTCAATATCTGGAGTGCTCTCCTCACTAGCATCATGGAGTGCAAGATTGGTTTCAAGTACCTTCTCAGCATCAGCACTGAGATCCGTAGTAACTTCATTATTATGGATCCTTACTTCTGGATTTTCTTCATGAAGGACCTTTTCAGGGGTTGGTCTCACTGTGCCATCTTGACTTTCCTTCTTCGCTTCATTGATATCGTCAAGATTTTTTTTCTCGATGACTCCATCTACTGAGGTAACTTCAACTGCGTCTTCGGCGTCAGACGTTTCTTCATCAAGATCTTCTTCACTGCTTGCATCTCCTTGCTGAAGCTTGTCTTCAATGAGTCTGTCTATCTGTGGAGCAAGATATTCACAATCATAACTTTGTAGATCTTTGGCATCCTTATCAAGCCTTTGCGTTTCTTCTGAGCTAATGTTTCCCTCTTCTTCCTCAGTTTCTACAGAAACAACAAGGTTCGTGTGGACTTCAACGACTAGTTCAACTCCCTCTTGAGGCAGCTGCTTGTGGCCGATTCCCTGCTGCAGGTCAAGTGCAGTCTGTTCTGCATCACTCAGTCTTGACTCGGAGTCTGAAACATCTGGAAGTCCATTTAAAGGTCCACTAGATGTGGCACCTGGACTTTGTAATGAAGGGAGGTGAGGAGCAGGGCTGTAAAGAGATGATGATTAGTAGAAGGTAATCTTAAGGTTACATCATCATGTGCTTTATGTCGTTGCGACCGGTTTTTACCTCTCTACGGATTCATACGGAACAGGGGCGGGCCATAATTCTTGGGCTGCGCCCCCTTCCTCCTGCACCCAGCCACGGTTAGAGGAAGCATAAGTCAGAATGGCTTCTGTCACAGTGTAAGGGGTGTGACCCTGCACACAATCCTCAATGTGCTTGACAGGAAGCTGAGTCTGCAGGAAAAGATGGAGCTGACTATCTGACAGGCATACTGTCATGTGCAGCACTCTGTACAGGAAGACAAAAACAAATAATTTCATGAATATTGTGTTAAGATGAACATTTCTGTTCTATTTTTCATGCTATTTTTAATTCTCCCATTTTTAAAATGTTTTGTAAGAAGCAAGCACTAGAAGATTTTAAAAGAAGAGCTGGAACTGACTTATCCAAGAAACTCTGAAGACCTTTTCTCCTCCTTTCAATGAAGTCATCATTAATAAAAGAGAAGAAAGACTTCTTGGGCAGATCAGGAACAGGCCTGTGGGAAATACAGCAATGCATTTAAACAATTTCTAACTGGCATATATTAAAAAAAATAAAAAATAGTAAAAAAAAATAATTATATATATATATATATATATATTTTTTTTTTTTTTTTTTTTTTTTACTAGCGGGTGCAGGACACTAGAGTTCATTTATGTAAGTGCGGATTGGAAAATAAAGTAAACTGTGACATATTATACCCAAAAATTCTTCATACAGTAGACTACCAGTAAAATTGATAAACATTTGGGACCAAAAATTTGATTTGACCAGACCATGTTTTGTTACATACCTCTCTATCAAAGTTATCTGATATTATCAAGATGAATTTGTTCTGACACAGTTTAACTCTTGAGTTCTTGTCATATTTTATTACCATTTTCTAAACTATAGCAAATAAACTGATAATGTGAGAAATTTTGAAGGCATCTGAATAAATTTTGGTTTGACTGTAATTCATTTGTGATCATCAAGATTACACTGGCTGAGACATATGCAGCTATGCAGTCATTTGTTTGTGCAAAGGAACTTACACGAGACCAGCGTTCTTCTGCAATTTTTTCTTCAACCACACAAATTCGCTGTATCGCCGCCTCACACAGGATGTTTTGGCAGTGAATGCTTTGCTGTTTGTCTGTTGGCAGAAACCAAGTAACCAGATGAGATAACACGAGGAGATAAAAACAAGTGTTGAACAACAGAAGAATAAAAACATACATAGTGAAAGACTGATATATTGGCCAGCATTTGGCTATTAAAATGGTCATATAAGATGGTATCTGCTTATCAACAGACGCTTCATGCATCTTCAAAACAAGCAGTTTTGTTTGCATCTCATTTGCTGTGCATTAAATTGCATTATGTACAATATACAGGTGCATCTCAAATTAGGATGTTGTGGAAAAGTTCATTTATTTCAGTAATTCAACTCAAATTGTGTCGTGTATTAAATAAATTCAATGCACACAGACTGAAGTAGTTTAAGTCTTTGGTTCTTTTAATTGTGATGATTTTGGCTCACATTTAACAAAAACCCACCAATTCACTATCTCAACAAATTAGAATACTTCATGAGACCAAAAACAAAAAACAAAAAACATTTTTAGTGAATTGTTGGCCTTCTGGAAAGTATGTTCATTTACTGTATATGTACTCAATACTTGGTAGGGGCTCCTTTTGCTTTAATTACTGCCTCAATTCGGCGTGGCATGGAGGTGATCAGTTTGTGGCACTGTTGAGGTCGTATGGAAGCCCAGGTTTCTTTGACAGTGGCCTTCAGCTCATCTGCATTTTTTGGTCTCTTGTTTCTCATTTTCCTCTTGACAATACCCCATAGATTCTCTATGGGGTTCAGGTCTGGTGAGTTTGCTGGCCAGTCAAGCACACCAACACCATGGCCATTTAACCAACTTTTGGTGCTTTTGGCAGTGTGGGCAGGTGCCAAATCCTGCTGGAAAATGAAATCAGTATCTTTAAAAAGCTGGTCAGCAGAAGGAAGCATGAAGTGCTCCAAAATTTCTTGGTAAACGGGTGCAGTGACTTTGGTTTTCAAAAAACACAGTGGACCAACACCAGCAGATGACATTGCACCCCAAATCATCACAGACTGTGGAAACTTAACACTGGACTTCAAGCAACTTGGGCTATGAGGTTCTCCACCCTTCCTTCAGACTCTAGGACCTTGGTTTCCAAAATACGAAATACAAAACTTGCTCTCATCTTTGGACCACTGGGCAACAGTCCAGTTCTTCTTCTCCTTAGCCCAGGTAAGATGCCTCTAATGTTGTCTGTGGTTCAGGAGTGGCTTAACAAGAGGAATACGACAACTGTAGCCAAATTCCTTGACACGTCTGTGTGTGGTGGCTCTTGATGCCTTGACCCCAGCCTCAGTCCATTCCTTGTGAAGTTCACCCAAATTCTTGAATCGATTTTGCTTGACAATCCTCATAAGGCTGCGGTTCTCTCGGTTGGTTGTGCATCTTTTTCTTCCACACTTTTTCCTTCCACTCAACTTTCTGTTAACATGCTTGGATACAGCACTCTGTGAACAGCCAGCTTCTTTGGCAATGAATGTTTGTGGCTTACCCTCCTTGTGAAGGGTGTCAATGATTGTCTTCTGGACAACTGTCAGATCAGCAGTCTTCCCCATGATTGTGTAGCCTAGTGAACCAAACTGAGAGACCATTTTGAAGGCTCAGGAAACCTTTGCAGGTGTTTTGAGTTGATTAGCTGATTGGCATGTCACCATATTCTAATTTGTTGAGATAGTGAATTGGTGGGTTTTTGTTAAATGTGAGCCAAAATCATCACAATTAAAAGAACCAAAGACTTAAACTACTTCAGTCTGTGTGCACTGAATTTATTTAATACACAAGTTTCACAATTTGAGTTGAATTACTGAAATAAATGAACTTTTCCACGACATTCTAATTTATTGAGATGCACCTGTATCAGACACCGCCCACCCTGCCCTCTAGATATCAATGTACACAAATTATGTTCACTGAAATGAAGCAATGAACAAAAGATAAAAACTCATGTAGCAAGGAAACCACCATAAAGCAATGATGATATAAGGACATGGCTGTGATTTAATCAACACCAATTCTGTAACATCCAGGATTACAGATAGTTGTAAAATTATTTAAATATGGGGAGGAAAGGCTTATAAATTAATCTTAAAATTTCAATCTGTTTTTGTGTCTAAAGAAGTATTAAAAAATCTTTTGGAACTTGGAAAAAGTCACATTATTAGATCATATTCTTGTAATATTAGAAGTCCTTGTGGCAAAAATACTCACATGAAGGAAAATTTTGAAGTCCACATATGAGTTCCACGACCCTTCGTTTTGAACGCGAGGATCCTGAACTCTCACAGCGATGAACTCCTTTGAAAAAAGTTAAAGAAGCATTTTCAAGACCAAAATATACAAATAAAGCATATATGGCATTTTATACCTTTAAAAAGACAATCCTGTGGTCCATTGTTATCAACAGCATAACCCCCTGTCAAATCAGCTGTTTTGTAATCTGCTATGTCTTATTATCTGAATGACTTAAACCTATAAGATCTTATTGCTTCAGTGCAATATTCAGATCTGTCATTGCACATCACACATGAAAGAATAAGAAAGAGATCTTACATCTGGCTCTTGACTTTTGATCATCCTACCAGAGGTAACAAAGCACAATGGACATCTGTGGAAAAACAGTCACTGCAACATGAGTCATCAACCACAACAACAACACATCCCTTATCATGCATCTTTTGCTAAGTTTTTTTCAACTTACATGATTTTGTTTTTTCATAATTTGAGGAAAGCAAATTTTTCACAAATCCATAAAGGGAGAAATCAACAGATTCCTCAGATCTAGTACTGTCTACTCTCCAAAACATCACTAATTGTTGATTTGAGTATCTAGGGAACAAATATCTCCTGACTTGCTCTTTTAACCCTTGTGATGAATCACATGCCCCTCTTCCTCCAAACAGCCATTAATCATGATTATTAGTCAGTTCTGTGGTAAATAATGTGATTACAGGGTAAATGCGCTGAAACCGGACATGTTACTTTTAGCAATCCTGTGTAGAGGAATACTTTGGCATTAGTGTAGTGGGTTTTAATTCGATAACTTGTTGTTTGTTATCTACCACAACACTTTTTACTCGAGAGAACAGCTAGAAAATACATTTATTAGTATGAAACTTACTGTAATAGTGCTCTATTTCCAGGTTGAATTTCAGGTAGCGCAAGTTATTGTGTGCTCACAGATACGAATGTCAAAAAATAAAGTAAAATCCATACCTTCATCTCATCCGTCCGTTAGAAATCGTGATCCTTCTTAAATGTCACCTAAACTGTATTACACACACAGGTGAAACAGATTAGGATTATTAAAAACACGTCAAAATATTATTGAGACTGCGCGAGTAACGTGATCGGTTTCGTTTTTCTTCAGCTGTGAAAATATAAAGAAGCTGAGGTCAGATACTGCCATCTAGGGTAGGGGTGGATAGACTGCTTATGAATTATGCTTATGATGATAAAACAAGCAAGTAGGGTCACTAGGTTTTGAGACACAGCCAATATGAACTGCTTAACCTATTCCTATAACGAAAATGTATTCTCTGTAGACTACTGTACATTAAGGCAAGATACTGCAGGTGAATACGGTAAACATTTTAGCTAATAGATAACATCCGTTTCTATGTTAATCAAAGTAGTTGTTTTGTATTTTTCTGAAATGTTATGTTTAAATATGCAAATAAGGCATTAGCTAGTTAAATATGCACTATTTTGCTATTATTTCCTGAAATCTGGAGGCAGTTGTGTAAACTTAGCCAACTAGTATGACTAACTAGCAGTTAGCCAAATCAGTCATATTCCTTGGATTCAACTTTCTATGCAACCAACTTAAAGTTATAACCAGTCTTAAAGAGAGAGAGAGAGAAATTAGATGGCTAAATGGCCCTTGAACACTGAATAACGGTTATTGCTATATTAGAGTTAAAGATTTTACAGAGGGAATTTTGGATATCTCTTTTTATTACTCCATAAATCAGAAAATATTGTTAATAGACACAGGCTATATATTTATATTCTTAAAAACCTGAAGAGATAGGAATAAAACTGGAAAGTTTGAGCTAAGTGCTACTTAAGAGGAGATTTCTGTCATGAGAAAAACTCATTTAGAGAAAATGGCCTTTAAAGATATGTATTGTAATTGAAATCTACTGACACAAATAGATAAAGTGTGATAAAATAAACATTAAATGTGTATTTAGGATGTTTTTTTTCCACAAGTCTGAAAGTAGACAAGTTAAGGAAGCAAAATCTTCAATGGTTAGTCATGCATAAAATGCTTATTTAGATTGAAAGGTGCAGAAATATATGTTAGTTCTGGTATTATACTACCACTGGTGCTGTTTTCAGTCATGAAATAGTGTCTGATGTCAGTAATGATGAAGGATCTATTCTGGCGTCTCAGTGGAGTGTTGAGTGTAAGACCTTTATCCGCTGTAATCTTCTTTAGCTTCTGTTGCATGCAGGTGGGGATGTCATATGGAGCTGCAGAGACAGACGGGGACAATGAGACATCAGTTTCATTTGATAGCTGATTTGAGTGTGTATTCTGGCTGGTGAGTTTATGACAATAATACCAGTGGATTATTTGTATATTGCCAAAATCTTGATATTTGTTCTTTTCCAACAAAAGAAATGGAGGACGCAGAAGTCCGACAGCAGAAGCTGGACAATCAGGTATCTCATAAATTAGTGTCTTTTGATTAGTCATTTACTTATACTTGTATGTTGCATATTTTATCAATAACATGTAGTTTTTTCAGTATTGTGACAGTATTGTCATGCTTAAAAGCATCCTCTAGGTTTTCTACTTCATTATGTTTTGAGGATATATATCTAATGATATTACTGTAGATGACCTTTAGTATATATATATCAGATGATTAATAGCAGTTTATATCATGTCAACTGTCATAGCATTCGCTTTTAATCAAGAAACAACAAAGAAGAAGGGCAGATGCCCGGATGATCACAGCGAATCATGAGATTCGTACCAAGACACGCAAACAGAAAGCTGAGTCTGACGATACAGCTTTATTGATAAGCCAGAGTAACATTTCCCTCAGTGGTTCGTAAACACTTACTTTATAGAAACCAAAGCTTCATTGTTAACATGTAATTGTTGTTTATTAGTCATTATGTTCATTTTGTAGAGTTTTACAGAAAATACCACCCTGTCTATTTATTATCAGACACGCAACCTGAGCAGATTTATGAAAACACGGTGGAAGAGATTTGTTTAGGAGAACTGAGCATTTCATCCAGGATAGAAGAGGCTTCAGAAGAGGTTGCTCAATCTGTTCCACTCATCACTAAGAAAATCGATCTAGAGATCAGCCCGCAGCACAGTGCTAAATTCACTTTAGACCCAGAAGGCCACACAGATGGAAAGAAAACTAAGAAGAAGGGTGTTAAAAAAGGGCAAACAAAATGTAAGTTTTTTTTTTTTCAGTTATAATTTTTTATCTGTCTTAGTGTGATGTACATTTTGTCGAATTGCACGTTTTAGTACTTGAGGCCAAACCTGCATTAGAAGTGGAGGAAAACGAAGGGAAAGAGAAAAAAACAGTGAAGAAGAAGGATAAGACAAACGAATCTAAGGAGAAAGTGAAGACAGAGGAACAGTCTTGTAAGTGTACCGGAGATCGGTCTCCATTGTTAAGCATGTACAAGTTAAAGGCCATTTCCTGTCACACAGCTCAGTGCCTCATCCATAAATAGGAAATAACCCGACATTGGCATTGTTAACATTCCAACTCGGGGTATTTTCCAGCAATTCAGACTGATTCAGTTGTGGAAATCAACATTAATGAAGAGAAAAAACCTGGATCAGAGAGTGAGGATGAAAGAAAAGACTGGACAAAGAGCCCCGTCCCTCCAACACCAAAGAAAAAACAACAACTCAAACCAAGTATACAAATCTCATGATATAATATAATATATGTCTTAATATTAACCTTTTTGTTTAATGATGGTTTCTTTTGATGTGGCCTGATTGTTAATATTAGTTTTCTGTCATTGTAGTGAGATGTCATCTCAGTGACAGTGAGGAAGAAAAAGAGGATGAAGAGAGGGAGGACAAGAAGAGGGAAACTAAAAGAACACCAAAGAAGTCTAAAAAAGGAGCAAAAAATGATGACGGTATTGCTTTTTTAAACTCCAACTATAAGGAGCCTTCCTCTGACAGTGATTCTTTGGACATGGGAAAAGTAAGATGTAGTCTAAATTCATTCATTTAGTGTTTTACACACACACACACACATATATGTGTGTGTGTGTGTGTGTGTAATTTTAGTATCATAGATATACTATTATACTTTTAAAAAATATTTTAATAATATTTTATTTGTATATTTAACTTTTCCATTTTAATTTGAAAGTTTTGGTTTTATTTATTTATTTTTTATTTATTTTTTTTTTAGTTTTGTTTTATTTTAAGTTGATATTTGTTTTATTTAAAGTAATGAAAATGGCATTATGGTTTTAGGTTTAGTTTAAGTTAATACAATAACCCTGATATTCTTTGTTTTATCTTTCTTGTCCAGTCCTCTCCGATGTCTTTGGAGGATCTGGAACAGTTTGCCATGCGTCCTGCTCCAAGAGATGTGACTATTCAGTGCAGGATCACCAGAGACAGGAGAGGAGTGGAGAAAGGCATCTTTCCCACATATTACCTCCACATGGAAAAGGAGGATGGGAAAAGGGTTAGGAGAAGTGTGAATAAAGAAAAATATGAGAAATTATGTCTTTTTTCATTTCTTAACATATCATTACTCCCTTGTTCATTGTTTTGGATTGGCAGGTCTTTCTGATGGCTGGCAGAAAAAGAAAGAAGTGCAAAACGTCAAATTATTTGATATCAATCGATCCTACCAATTTATCCAGAGATACTGAGAGCTACATAGGCAAACTAAGGTCAGTACCATTACAGTGTCTTATCACAAATATTGTTTGCAATTCTGCCTATGCCAAAATGTAACATTTGTCTCCTCAGATCAAATGTCTTGGGGACTAAATTCACTGTATATGATAATGGCGAGAATCCAGAAAGGAAATCATTCATTAAAGAAACGGATACGCTGCGACAAGAGCTAGCAGCAATATGTTATGTAAGATGCTAACTGTGTGCTTATTTTTCTTTAGAGGCTTGCAGTATTTTTTTTTTTTATTTATTCTGTTTTGAATGCAAAAAAAAAAAAAAAAAAGACTTTTTTCTTTACTGTCACACAGGAGAAAAATGTTTTGGGTTTCAAAGGACCTAGAAAAATGACAGTAATTATTCCGGGTATGCATAAGAATGATGAGAGAGTTGTTATTCTACCAAAAAGTGTGAGTATTATGTTGTGGATTCTTGTTAATCACTTTTTTCCTTTTTCTTTTTTTTTTTTTGTTTATTTGTTAATTAATTAATTAATTAATTAATTAATTAATTCTTTCATTCATTCGTTCAGTTGAAATATTATTCTTTTTCTTCTTTTTGATATATACTACCATTCAAAAGTTTGAGGTCCAAAAGATTTTTTATGTTTTTGAAAGAAGTCTCTTATGCTCACCAAGGCTGCATTTATTTGATCAGAAATACAGTGAAAATTTTATTACAATCTTAAATAACTGTTTTTTTTTGTTGTTGTTGTAATATATTTTAAAATGTAATTCATTAATGTGATGTCAAAGCTGAATTTTCAGCAGCCAAATTCTCCAGTCTTCAGAGTCACATGATCCTTCAAAAATATTCTAAAATGCTGATTTGGTGTTCAAGAAACATTTATTTTTATTATCAGTGTTGGAAAAAGTTGTGCTGATTATTATTTTTTATTTTTATTTATTTTTTATTTTTTGGGAAACTGAAAGACTTTTTTGATGAAAATAATATTCGAAAGAACAGAATTTATTTAAAAGATAGAAATCTTGTATGCCTGTAATGTAACATTTAATGTAATATTATATACCAATTTAATTTGTCCTTTATATATATTTATATATATATAAAACTTTAAATGGTAGTGTATTGTAATTTATGTCTTGTAAATATTTGTCACACTTCACTCAGATGAATATAAAATACATTATTTCTATTTCTATCTAATTCTGTGTTTGGTTCACTGACTAAATCAGCTGTTTTATATATATGTATATATATTGAAATGAAATCTTTTGCATGTCCCAGGAGCTGGAGTCTCTGCTCACCCGATATGAAAATGGAAACAAAGAGAATCTTGTCACCCTTGTAAATAAATCACCCAGCTGGAATGAACAAACTCAGTCATATGTGCTGAATTTCCACGGCCGAGTTACTCAGGCATCTGTGAAAAACTTTCAAATTGTCCATCCAGACAACTGTGAGTTATTCTTCTTTTTCTCATTTTGTATCTCTGTCTTTGTAACTGCTATATCATAAAATACATGACAATATTACAATTCTTAATTCTAATAATATTAATGAACATCTCTCTCCAGTGGACTACATTGTGATGCAGTTTGGGCGGGTAGCAGAAGATGTGTTTTCCATGGACTACAGCTTTCCCATGTGTGCTCTACAAGCGTTTGCCATCACTCTGTCTTCCTTTGATGGCAAACTGGCCTGTGAATGAGTGTCGTTCATCTGTATTTTCTGTTCTTTAAAAAGCGAAACTTTGCGTTAATTTGAGATTTGAAATGTTCTTGCAGTCATAAATGAATGAAATTTAGATTTTTGCTATTAACCACAAATTACGAATTTTATCTGTTTCACTAAATCTGAATCCACAATTAGACATACAATGTATGAATGTATGCATTCTCTAAATGTAATTGTCTGTTTTTCAAGCAAATAATTTTGTTAGCTATTTTAATTTCCTTTGTTTACATGAAAAAAGAAAGACTGACATTCCTTGTTAAATAAAAACCTATTGAATTTATATAAAGCTATATTATACAGTTACTCTACATAAAGTTACATTCACCTTCTTACAGACCTTCATTACTCTTTTGCTGTCTATTTGAGATTCACTTTCGCCAAAGTGAAATACTGTAAACATAGTAAATAGCTTTCCAGCGGGGGGCAGTAAAAGCCTTGACTGTTTTGTGTTTTTATACCTCTGCAAACTAAAACAGAAGAAGAAAGCGACAAACTCGTATCCAACTTCATCGCCCGATTTTGAGCTCTTAGTTGATCCGTATTATTTATATATTATCATTCAGCACCTCACAGCGCTCATCAACAGTCTGCTCTGAAAGTTATTTGTGGAAGTTGTCTGGCGTGAAATGTCACTTTGAATGGAAACTCCCTCTTTTTGGTTTTGAGTTTTGCGCCATTAAATTTGCAGATAGATGAGCTAACGTTACGCCTTTTAAGACAGGATCTTTTCATCAGAGTTGGACATAAGATACATCAAAAATGCGGGACCGGACCAAAGAATTGGGCAATGTGAGTACAAATTAGGGCAGTGCACTCAGGAAACCGGCTAGCGTGCTAACGGGCTAACCCGCAAATAACCTACCCACAGCTGCAACTGTGATTTATTAACACTTTCATATATTCTCACGGCTTGTCGTCTGCTGCTATGTGACTGAATATTTATGTATTTTTATTAAGATTGTTGGGGGGAAAAAATCATGAGTCAAATCCCACAAATGGGAAGCTAACACCCTTTTGCACTCCCATCGCTCTTGTATTGCAGTGTAGGTGGGGTGTAACTTTATTTAGCCAACAAACAAACTAGCAGCCATGAATATTTGCGGTTGATTCAGTGATTTATTTATTTTTTCGCCAAAGATTTTTAAATAAGTATAGAAATTGAACTCATATTTAGCACTATAAGTTAACCGTTAGATTTTTTACGCCCTCAAGAAGAAAAGTTTAATATCACATCCGATTAGAGCTCTAAATCTTCCCATAAAACTGAATAATGTGCTCTTAAATTTGTCTGACGCTTTTTCCCCCAATTGTAACGCAAGTATTTGAATTACACAGCTTATAAATAAATATTTCAAACCGTATAACAAATTCCTAATGTGTATTTTTTTTCTTCTAACTAGACTGCTGATGCCTCGGATGAAGATGAAGAAACCACAGCTCTCATGATAAAACCTGGATCTGGGAGCTCAGCAAATGAAGAGAAAGAAAATGAGGCTTTCTTTAAAAAGGTTCATTTTGACTGTGATATGCACATAAATTATTAGGGATCTGTAGTGTTGTTGTTGTGTAAGCAACATTACCTCCAATGTTAATGGATACTTGTGATCTTGTAACATCAACTGTTCACCATGAATTACATTGTTTTTGTTACTTAAATTGTATGGTTTAGGATTTCAAAGTTTCCTGACGTATCATCGTCTCAATAATACCCTAGTTTTTTCTATATAGGTTCAGGAGATTCGAGAGGGACTTGAAGCAATTAAAAAGAAGGTGTCTGAATTGGAGAACAAACAGAAAACAGTGTTAGGAGTCGCACTTCCAGAGGAAAGTGAGTAGCTCAGTTTTGGGTTTGGGGATTTTTATATTTTAACACATTCCTTTTAAATAAAAAATGGTTCTCTGTGGATTTTTTTTTTTCAGTTTAAGTTTTATTGTCCAACAAAATTTTAAAATAAATATATTAAAAAAATCTCCTTGGCAATAGGTATGAAAAAGGAACTGCAGTCCCTCAGAGAAGACATCAAAGTCATGGCCAGCCAGATCCAAAGGAAGTTAAAAAGTGAGAATGATAAATAAACATAGGTGGTTGTTATTGAAATTTTTCCGCTGGACCTACTGGATGTGAAAAATTAAACAATAAATTTACATCACAGGCATCGAACCTAAGAAAGCTGAAGGTGAAGACAAATATATTCCAATAAACGTTAGAATGCGGAGAACCCAGGTCAGTTGCTTTTTAATACGTATTTTGTAAATATAATAAATGAACAATGTTGTTTTGACTCAGAATAATCTGCTCCTCCCTTTTTTCCTCAACATCCTTTGAAAGCATGGTGTTTTGTCCCGTGAATTTCTGGAAGTGATGGGTCACTATAATACAATTCAAGCCCAATACAGAGACAGAAATGTGGAGAGGATACAAAGACAACTCAAAATCAGTATGTGCTCCCTCTGTCTTGTTTTATTCTATTGATAATACTAGCATTCTCATACAGTTCTTTCATAATTGCCATTTTAAATGTGCACCATGTCCTTTTTTTTCCACCCTGTTTAAGAGTTTCCATTTGTATGATCCACAATGCTAGGTATCAGTATAAGTCCAAGACTACTGTATTATTATCCAGTGCAACATAGCTTTAATTTGCCTTATTCCTACAAGATAAATAAAACTAATGTGAACGTGGTTTCCTTTACAGCTGGTAACAATGTGACAGATGAAGAGCTAGAATCAATGCTTGAGAGTGGACAAACAGATGTTTTCACACAAAATGTGAGTGTGTTGTTTTGTGTAGTGTGCAAGCAAGTTTAAGTCTTGCATTTTGCCTATAGATATTCAGTGCTTTTTTCTTCTACAATTAAAGATATCATTCCTCAGTGGGGGTTTGGGTTATCACGAAATGCCTTCACAATCTGCTTTTGACAAAATATTGTAGTATCATGCTACAGCGCACATTCTGTCAGTTGCAGTACTGGCGCCTCCGTCTCAATATACTGTTCAGCACAACATACATTCGCATCAAATGTTAACTCAGAGGTATAGTTACATTCATGAGACATTGCACTTAATCGCAATCACAAAAGTACATTATTTGTATGTGCTTTAAAGCCTTGCTGGTTAAACATTTCATTCGCGTGCTGTTCTGGCATGTGCTTTTTCTGAGCCTCGTGCACACACTAAATAGTCTGTCAAACAGTGCCTGATTACTGGACTAAGTTATCTTTTGTGTCTGATTGCACTAATACTGTCAAAAACACACAAGGTTTACATATAAACACAGTTGGTTATGTCTAAAATAAAAGTAAATAGTCTTAAAGTGACAGCAGACTAATAGTACTAAATGTGCTGCCACTTGGCATTAAAGGGAAAGTTCACCCAAAAATTTAAATTCTGTCATTATTTACTCACTCTCGTGTTGTCCCAAACCTGTATTAATTTCTTTCTTGTGCTGAACAACACAAAAGATGATATTTTAAAGGATGTGGGTAACCAAACAGTTTCTAGTCTCTATTGAATTAGTTTGGCTGTACTACTCAGACAACTCACAAAATAGTAAAACCAACATGACAAAGAATTGATTAAAATCGGGATTTTTTTTTTTTTTCCTGAAAAAAAAAAAAAATCGTGATATCAAATTTTTGCCATATCGCCCACCCCTAGTCCACAACAGAGTATTATTATTTATAGTCTTCTGCTTGCTTAAATGTCACATTTCAAGTCTTCTCTTTTGCTATCTTTGGAATGGATGTGTTTCATTTGGTAAGATCCTTTTGGGAACCGTTCCATCTAAGATGTAATTGTTATTTCTTGTTTTTGATGACGTTGATTAACCTATCCGGCTATTTAGCGATTAAAATAATTTCTAATAAATAAGGACATTTTTCTGTTTCCTGGCCCTTCTCTTTCCGAGTTTTTTGTGAAGCAGTAAAAATAACAAATATTAGTTAAAGTCAGACCTACAGTTGGAACTAAGAATGCTTTTGGACATGAAGTATCTTCAAGTGTTATTGCCTTTTTGTTCCAGATAAAGGAAATCTGGGTTGTCAACATCATTAAAAACAATGCTAGAAGTAAATGTCTCTCATTTTCAGTACCTCCTTTATAGATTTCCACTTCTCTTTTAGACTTTTGATTACTCTGATTCTTGCTCGTATATTCAGAACCCTTACACCCCCTTTACCTGAACTGAAGCATCACCATCATCAAACATTTCACCACTGAACCCTGTGTGTTACATGATATGATCATGTGAAAAGTCTGGTTCAGTGTCTTGAACCCTGGTATAAAAATCAAATCATTCTTGCAGATTTTGAATGATGCTAAAGCCACCAAGCAGGCTCTGAATGAGATCGAGTCACGACATGATGAGATCATCAAGCTAGAGAGAAGCATTAAAGAGCTACATGATATGTTTCAGTATCTTGCAATGGAGGTGGAAGCACAGGTGAGATGAACACACTGGTTAGTTCATTACTCAGATATCTAGTAAATTAAAAACCATGATGTTCTATCATTAACATTGTTTAATTGAATAAATGTGATTTTTGTCTATATTTTAATTTAAATCTGTATTCTATGTGAAATTAACTTTTTTTTTTTGTTGTTGTTTTTTTTTCCAGGGTGAAATGGTGGACCGGATTGAGGAGAACATTAAGAGTTCCCATAACTACGTGGAGAAGGCTGTTGCTGACACAGCTGCTGCTGTGGAAACTTCAAAAAAAGTGCGCAAGGTGAGTAAATTATTAATATGATTATTTATTTGACATGATGACATTACATCATTGACCAGTGCAAATGATCACATTTCTTCTTCACAGAAAAAAATATGGATTGCAGTATGCCTTGCTATTTTAATTGTAATAATAGTCATTATCCTGGCTACCACTTTCAGTTGAGGTAAGTCTCATCAATTGTACTGAATTTGAATACCAGCTTTATGCAAGCTGTTTAAAGGGTAGTTCACTTAAAAATGAAAATTTGCTGTTAATTTACTCACTCTCAGGTCATCAAAGATGTAGGCGATTTTTTTTTTTTTTTTTTTTTTTTTTTTTTTTCAGTAGAACAGTAAAGAAGATTTTTAGCTGAAACCATGGTCCTTGGTAATTCATAAAATGCAAGTCAGCAGGCACCCATCTTGTTCTTTTGGACAGTTTGTTTCAATGAACTGGTTCAATTCACTAGTTTGTTTACGTAATCACACAATGATGTAACATAATATTATTAATAAACTCAATAATAATGTTAAACATGGATGTATACTTTATGTATGAATGATTTGTTTGCGTACTGGACATCTCTCCGGACCATTTAACTGAGGCTATGGATTACAGGTAATAATGTTGTAAACAACGTTTTGTTTCTTGCACAGACTGATCGTTTCGCTTCAAAAGACCTCAAAATATAAGACCTCAGGAGCCATGGGTATTCATTTTGTTCCTTGATATGCTTTTTTTTAAATTTGCAATGACAGACAGCCACTGACTTGCATTTTATGAATCATCAAAGAAGAAGATAAAAAGTCACATCTTGGATGACTTGAGGGTGAGTAAACAGCAAATTTTCATTTTTGGGTGAACTAACCCTTTGTGCCCAAATGTGTTACAGTTCTGTTGTTATTATTCATATTCATTTGATATTTGATTTAAATCATGTATTCCTTTTTTTTTACAGTGTTTTCCTTTATTAGACTTTTGCCCATCAAGCACTGGGTTTTGTCTTCCTAAACTGTCTTCCTGAAGTCCCTCTAACAAAGAACTTGGCCATGTGGAAACATGACCATTATTGTTATCCCAACTGTTTTGGTAGCTACATTTACTTAAATTTTAATTTGTTGATCTGTTATTTTAGCTGCTTTGTCCTACAAAGGATATGATTTAGATTTCCCGAAAATGTGTCTGCTGTACCACTTCGACATTTAAAAAAATGTTACATGGTAAAAACGGTTTGAAGTAGCTGATTGCTTTACTGATGGTATCACCAAGATGGTGGGCTTCATTTGGAGAAACCAACACTAAAACATGGTCATATACGGTAGATGAAGAAAAAATGCTGAGATTCCTAATATATAATGCTTCCATTTGGAGACAAGAACTGAGTGATGGGCTACTTGTCTTTGCCCTGATATGTTTATAAGATGTCTTTTGTGTTATCTGTTGTGATTTATCCTTTTGTAATGCCATTTCAAACTTGAAATTCGCTAAAATAGCATTCAAGGTCATCTGTGTATATATATATAACTAATTTTATACTCTGCTTTGCATTATAGTAACTACCTTTCAAAATACTACTTCTCTTGGTCTCGCAATGACATGTCACATATGTATGTATATTTTAACTCATTTATGCTCTGTCCAAGTTAAGACATGCACTTTTAAGAACTGATTATGTACAGTTACTTGTTTAGTGCCTCAACCTTGGTGCCTTTTCTTGAGCAGTAACATAGCGAGTGCCCACTGTGTAGCACTATAAATGTCAAGATCACCAAGAGTGCAGTTTATCTGGTTTAAGTTTTCAGCTTGAAGACATACTGCCACACATTTCATTCATTATAGTGTAAAATTGTAATTTTTAAATAAAGTACATATTATATATTTGATTGTTTTGTAGTGTTTTTTTTTTTTCTTGTCTTATTTTTAAATAATTGTGCTATTTGAATTCCCTTTTTACTGTTCGAGTACAACTGATTGGATGATATACACTGCTGGTCTCACATTTGGAAAAATAATAATTTTTTTATGTTTAAAGTTTATGTTCACCAAGGCTGCATTTATTTGATGAAAAATACAGTGTAATATTACAGTTTAAAAGAACTATCTTCTATTTTAATATATCTTAAAGATAGAAAAGTGAGAAATTTCCCATCATTTTCCAGAACTGCAACCTTCCTGGAGTCTCCACAAGTGCAATGTGTCAGGTTCTCAGGGACTTTGCTTGGGTAAAAAATCCTAAAAAATGACCTTCACTTAATAAAAATAGCATGCTGAAGTGTTGTGAAATACATTAAGACTGATTTTTCATAGGCTTTATGGACAGATAAGTTTTGAGTGACTCTTGAAGGACCAGCAACATATTCTCTTGTACCACTGTTTGAAGAATTGATCTTCCAGAATCTGGCAGTAAGTTTTAGGAGCTCATATTAGTCAATCTCTGCAAGACAGACTTTTCAGGATAGGAGATGGACTAAAAATGAGCTCCTAAAACGTACTGCCAGATTCTGGAAGATAAATTCTTCAAACAGTGGTACAAGAGGATGTGGTGCTGGTCCTTCAAGAGTCACTCAAAACTTATCTTAAAGTTAAAAAGGGCAGATCTGTGGGTTGCTGGTAGGGCACAGGCTGGGCTCTGATCAACCCAGATATGATATCTGACAGACCCAAAATACCCTGTGACCCCAGGTAATATCACTTATGATATTACCCTAGCGTAGCATCATAAAGATGTTTCTGTAAGCACTTAAAAATTTCGTTTATTCCTGTGATGGCAAAGCTGATTTTTTTAGGAGCCATTACTGCAGTCTTCAGTGTCACATGATCCTTCAGAAATCATTCTAATATACTTTCGTGCTCAAGAAGTATTTCAGGAAACAGTGAAATTTCAGCTGTACCATCACAGGAATAAATTAAAATCTTAAAAATTAAATCTTAAAATATATAAAAAAGAAAAGTTTTTTTTTAAAATTGTAATTATATTTCACAATATCACTATTTTTTATTGTATTTTGATTCAATAAATGCAGCCATGTTGCACATGAGATAATTATTTAAAAAACAAAACATAAATTACCAATGTTGGGGAAAGTTACTTTTAAGAGTAATGCATTCCAAATTGCATTTACTCCAAAAAAAAAAAAAAAGTAACTAACTGCATTACTTAGTTACTTTTTATGGAAAGTAATGCATTACATTACGTTTGCCTTACGTTTTGTCACCTGGGCTGGGCTTGCTTATTTATTTTTAATAACAGAAAACCCAAAAGTTATATTTTAGGCGACTGTAAAAGCCCTTTAACACCCAAGAGTGAAATTAATAAGCCTCAGGCTGAAGAAAATGCCCAATTTCTCTCAACACAAATCAACAAAGTAACTTGCCTTACTTATTTGAAAAAGTAAATCAGACATTTTCTTGTTCATTTAAAACTAATGCGTTACTTGGGGGGAAAAGTAATCTGATTACGTAACTTGGGTTACTTGTAGCCTAAATGCGTTACCCCCAACACTTTTAACCAGTATTGTATATGTGTATTGTCTGCAAGCAGGTTAGACTCGCGCAAGTTTTTTATAAACTCTGCTGAAGTGTATATACTAATAAGAGAAAACATAGGCCTACTACCTGGATTAGGATGGTCATTCTCCTCATAACTCATAGCTCTGGATGACATAACACACGGGAGTCCCCAGTAGTTTCATGTGGACAGTCGTAGGTGGCGCCGAGCTGCGCATAGAACTACATCTCCCAGATTGTGTTTACTAGTTTGCTCCCATTTATAGCAACTGCCGTGTATCTCACCGCCTGTTCAACACGGTCTGGACTGCGACAGAAGGAGGTTCAGGTAACATTTTATTTATGGAAGTTGTTTATTGTGAAAATATCACCAAATTATATGAGTAAACACGTCAAAGCGTCGGTTTGTCCAATGTTTTATACTTACTTGAAACTATAAAGTTTTCATTTTAAGATTACAAGCATTATCGTGTTTACTTAAACACTTTTTTTGTGTCTTTAAATTATATTTGGTTTATTTACATACATAGGTAAAAAAAAAATTTAACAAATCTAGCGTGTTGTCAGCCGAGTCACTTTTGTTTGTCCTCGTTACGCCCTTGCGTAAATGAAAGTGAAAGAATAATTCAACAACGGCAAAACCAAACATTCACTAGCTTTTGGGTAAAATAATCTTTTGGGGCATTTAAAGGTGACTGTGTTCCCCTTAAACTCCGGGATGAATGACGGAACGGAGGAAGAGTCGGCTCCCGTTATAATGGAGACCTCATCGTACTCGCAGGTAGTTTTCAACGATGTTCCTCCATCATATCCGCCAAACACCGCAGTTACGTGCCGGTACACCCTGACCGGTGCTGTGCTGCCCAACCCGAGGGACTGGGTCGGTATCTATAAGGTATGTAAGAAATAACAGCATACACTTTTTTGTATTGCTTTTAAAGAAGTTAAATTAAATCTTTGAAATGGCTCAGGTTGGTTGGAGTTCAACACAGAAGTATTATACCTATGAATGGGTGGAAAGTTCCCTGGACCATGCTGGACCTGAACCATTTGTGCAACAAGTGGTTTTCAAAGGTAGGAATCACCTTGTTTCCCAGTCACTGCACGTTTTAGATTTCTCCTGTATCTATCTATCACATCTTTCCCATTTTGCTCCATAACCTGAGTTACGGTATAGTGCCAAAAGAAGAGTGAGACTGAGGCTTACAACGTCTAAAACGTTATTGTGATATAAACATGGTTGGGACTTGCAAATATTCAATACTGCAGGAGACTAAAAGTAAAAAAGGGGATTGATGTGTCTCCCTCAGGTTATCATGTATGTGGTAGTTGTGGCCCTGGTGTAATTAATGTGCACCAATGAGGTGGATGTGATGTTGTGATGCTATTTTAGTAAAGGCTGAATCACTTGAGTGGTCCACATCTACTCATCACGTTACTCAGGGGTCCTAAATCAAGGGACCTTGTGATGTATCAAGTGTCTGAAGAATTTGATTTGCTTCCCCTTTGCCACTTTCTTGGCAATTAATTAATTATGTGTGGGAGACACATAGTGAAGATTACTTAAATGGCAGGGTTTTTATTATTATTATTATTATTTTTATTATAACAAAACATTTAAATACTTCTCTTGATCTTGAGCGAGAGTAGACTTTAAACTTTAGCCCATCCTAAACCAGATAAAAAATAAATAATATTAAAAATTTGTACTGTCTCATCTAAATAAATTAAAGATAAACTAAAAATTTAAAAATACACTAAAAAAATATGTATTTATGCACTTGAAATTGATATATAAAATTTCCATCCATTTAGATGAATTTTAACATAAACTAATAAACTTAAGGTAATGCATATTTGTCAGTTATACATAAATAAAACAAGATTTATGTAATAGTACCAAAAAACTGAATGTGTATTAAATACACACTAAGTGGGTTTATATATTTATCAACAAGAAATCCAATTTGTTGTCTCCTATATTTTAAATAACTGAATATTGCTTGTTCCACAGCTAGCCGTAGTTTAACCATATTCATGAATCATAATTGATTTTTGAGTAAAAAAATCTCCAGTTTCTTCCCCATTTAATTTATGTATGAATGTCAAATATGCATCACATAAAGTTTATTAGTTTATGCTGAAACTGTGTAATCCAAATGGATGGAAATTTTATATGCAATTCAAATACATAAATCTTAAATTTAGGCCTAAATATTTTTTTGAGTAGAAAGTCCTTTTAAATGCTATTGAAGTGAATTTAGGCGTCAAAAAGTATAAATTACAATCAAATATCCAAAATTAACAATCAAATATCCAATATCAAATGGTACATATAGATAAAAAAGAAATCGTAACAATTGGACAATAAACAATATGTTGCATCCCTATACCAGTCTCAGCCAGGGGCTAGTAGGCCCACTAGTAATTTAAATATGATTAACTTAATTACCAATTTCAACACTCCCAGTTTCTGTTAATAATTTATTATATAGAGGGCCTTCGAATATTGTGTTGAGAACCACTGCCCCAAACTAAACTCTAATGATACTGAAACTCAGATTTTTTACTCAGAGAGCTACCTGCCTAAGGATGATGGGGAATTTTACCAGTTCTGCTATGTGGACAGCTTTGGTCATGTCAAAGGAGCTAGCACTCCATTCTGCTTTCAAAACTCAGCAGAAGCAAGCCTTGGCTGCAGCTTGGAGAAGGACCTGTTAGTCATAACAACACAGGTACATCTCTATTGGAAGTTAAAATTTGTAGTATTTTTTGTACTTTCTGCTAGCCACTAAAAGTTTAATATTCATACTAACTGGCCAAAAATCATTTATCAAATGTTCTTGTGAGTAGGAGCAGGCAGAAAAGTTGGAGAAGGAGAAAGAAGATTTTTTGAAAGAGATTGAGTCTTTAAAAGAAGCAAAATCATTCCTGAAAAAAGAGTTGGATGAAAGACTGCTTGAGATCCGTCGTCTCAGGGTTAGTCAGATTCTCTTTCTTTTATAACACACATATGTAAAATGTATGCACTTATTATTTACAATATTTATGGTAGTATTTGTAATTTTGGTCATGAAGGTCAACTGATTGTCTGATCTGTTATCTAATGTCTGTTGTTTTTTAGAAGATTGTCTTTGTGCATTGTGTAGTGGGAATGTTGTGCTACTTGTTCCACTTGTCTTATTTTTAGTTTTATTTACTTATTTAAATAACGTTATTTATATTTTATTATAGTATTTATAAGTATTCAGTTAGCTTTTTTATATTTTCAATTGTTATTTTAATTTTAGTTTTAGTCTTAGTAATTTTATTATGTTTTGTTTTCTTATTTTATTAGTTTTTATATTTCTGTAGCTTTAATTTATTTTTATTTTATTTTTTATTTCAGTTTTGGTTTTAAAACTTCAACTTAATTTCAGTTATTTGTTAAAGCAACATTTTTATTTAAGTTGTTTATATAATATTTATATTTTATTTGACCTAATTCAGTTACTTAATTACACAATATTTAAACAATAATAACACATTAACTGTATAGTTCTGACAATCAAACACATTTACTGCATTGTTCTTGTACTGATCATCATTGTAAAACACTACTGGTGAATAAAGTGATTGTACATGTGCCTTTATACTAAACTGCAGAGCTTCATAGAGGATTCGAAGTCAAAGCCAGAATCACCACTGCCAGATGTACCAAGTTTTAATTCCACCGAAGAGGTAAAGAAAGAACCATACTTCTGAAAACAACCAGTGGAAACACTGACACAGCTGAATATTTTAGCTACAGTATGTCTATAATTTAATCTGTACGATTTTAATCAAACAAAATTATTCACAGTCACTGCCATCTCTGCAAGAAAAATACGAGAGAGCTGTTCAAAAGATCCGCTTGCTGAAGAGAGGAAGGACAGGGTTACAGCATCAGCTTGAACTCAAGGATGAGGAACTCCTCAGGTGAGTGTCCTCATTATGGAAATCTCTGTTTTATGTGCAAAAAGTGTATGGAAATTTTCATCTTTATTTCCTCCAGACTGAATACCTTGCTGAAAGAAACAGAGCAAAATTACAACAAAGTACAGGACCAGGTCAAGCTGCTACAGGTTTGCAAATGTATTCTTAATATGTGTTATTACTGTTAATGATAAATAAGAAAAAAATATATATTTTGTAGTGCCTCTAAACAAAGACAAAGCTTCATAATTAATGACAATACAAATACTAAGACAAAAGTAGAGTGAGAATTGAAAAGAAAACCAAATGAATGCAAAAAAAAACAAAACAAATTGTGGCGGAGTAAGTAAACATTTCTGAGTTGGTTTGAGTGCTTCACATTTATTCTGTTTTAGGTGGATGTTCAAAGCAGCAGGAAAGACTATGAGAAACTGCACACTGAAATCCAGGAGCTCAGGATGAGAAATACTCTGGAGGACCAGAGGGCTGAAAACAAAGCATTACAAACATCCTTGTCAGAGCATGAAGCCCAATTGAAAGAAGAAAACAGTAAAGTGAGGCTTGTCACTGAGGCTTCTCTATTTGGAAGTTTGAAGCATTATGACTTCAAATCATTAATGAAGTAATCTCTTTGTGACTCAGGTACAGATTCATGCCCTGCTCACTCAGCTGACAGAGGCCAGAGGGCTGCTTCGCAGTGAGGTGCAGAGTTGCAAAGAAGCCTGTAAACGTGCAGAAACAGCTGAGCAGGAACTGAAGGAAATGAAAAGGAAGCTGGAGGAGATAACCTTGAAACAGGCTGAGGATGAGAAAACCAATCAAATCCAGGTATTTTTCAATATAGTGTTATTTTTTACATTCTATATTCAGCTTTAGTCTGATTTTGAAAATACGTTTAGGAATAATAATCAATATTTGGATCCTGATTCCACACATCTTTGTCATTACAGTCACAACTTCAGCAGGCACAAGACAAGATTTATGAAATGGCAGAGACATCAAGATCAGACAGAGAGAAGCTTGTGAAAAAGAATGAGGTGATCTGTTTTGTTATGACACAAACATCACTGTTAGCTTCACTACTGTTCAAAAGTTTGGGGTTGGTAAGATTTCTTAATGTTTTGAAATAAGTCAATTATGCTCACCAAGGCAGTATTTACCTAATCAAAAATACAGCTAAAACAATAGTGTGAAATATTATTACAATTTAAAATGTTTTCTATTTAATATATTTTAAAATGCAATTTATTCCTATGATGGAAATTCTGAATTTACACCATTACACCAGTCTTCAGTGTCACATTATCCTTCAGAAATTATTCTAATATGCTGATTTGCTGCTCAAGAATCCTTATTATCTTTATTGAAAATGCTTCTTAATATTTTTTTTTTTTTGGTGAATAGAAAGTTTTGTAACATTATACGTGTATTTAAGGTCTTATTATAAAATTAATTTGTTTGCTGAAAAAAACATTAATTAAATTAATAATAATTAAAAAAAAACTTACTAACCCCAAACTTTTAAACAGTAGTGTACATTTTAGGAAATTTATACCAAAAAAGAATATAAATACCAAAGATTTTGTGGGGCACTGAACGACATGCCAGTCAATTATTATTTAATTACTATTTTACTATTATCATTATTATTTCATGAAGATTTTTTTTTCTTTTTATCTTTAGGAACTGCAGACAGAAGTAAATAAGCTTAAAAGGGCGTTGTTTGAATACCAGGTTGCATCTGTTGCTGCAATGTCTGATCAAATATCCAACCCTCAAAGCCCACCGGCCCCCCTGGAGCAAACATACTCACCTGACTCTCATTTCTATGAGAGCATTGATCACTTGACAGGTGGGTACAATAACAGTCATTGAAAAGGGTAACTGTAACATTTACTTGCAAGCATTTCTCTAACTGCCTTAAAATTGCTGCATTAAACTCATAATGTATTTCATTTCTACATTATAGCAAATCCTTCAGAACCAGAAATACAGGTAATTACTTTTTTAATGAATACAATATTTTAAGAATGAGGTCCAAATGATTCAATTATATGTATTTCCTTATATTTAGATTAAGGTGTGCCAGCACTGTCAGGAGGGCTTTCCTGACATCAGCGAGGATGAACTGGCAGAACATGAGCTGTCTCACAAAGTTTGTCCATACTGCACTTTGATCTGTGACGATATGGGACAGCAGGAGTTTGAAGATCACGTCTACAGTCATGAGGATTAGTCAATTCTGTTTTCTTTATCTGATATACTGTCTTTGGGAAAGTAAGGTGGCGCTTTTTAAAGTACTGAACGTTCCAGGATTTTCTAGACATGCAGCACTTCTCTTTCATTATTAGCCGTTATCTATCTAAAATAGGGATTTATTATTTTTTTTTTATTATGTAATGATTGTAATATCACTGAAGAGACTGGAATAAAATATCCAGTTAAATAAATATAAAAAATTTAATGCACTTATATAAAATTGCACTTGTGTAATAACAACCACTGGCATTGTCTTATTTACCCAAACTGTTTCCAGTGGTTAATCAGGCATTGAAATAATAAACATACTGTGAGAAATGTGACTAAATAAATGCTTTTATTCTCAATTTTCACTGTTTTTCCTCTCAAATAAGCTCGATTCACAACATTGCGACATTCTTTGACCTTCGCCTCTATCCATTTCACCATGACAATGTATTTACAAAATAACGTCTTATTCTCAAGGTGTCATTTGGTTGGCCTCCTCAGGCGTAACGTCTCGTGATAACAGCTCCGAGAACAGAGCAGGCAGCCAGTACTGTGGCTCCCCGGCAGCTTGGGAATCCAGCCATGCTAAGCCTTCTTTCAGCAGGTGATCCTGAAAAACAGTGCAAAAGGTATTACTGTATGATCTACAAAGCATTCGGAGAGGTTTGTTTTTCCTGCAGACTTACAAGAACGTGACAGGACCGCTCTCTCTCCCACTTGAGGTTGTCTCTGATCTCACTCACTGTCACATAGCCCTTTTTCTGTGAAACATGGGCAATAATCAGATCTGACTTCATGGAAGTGTAAAAGTCTCAGGCTTTGTTTGGTATTGATTACCTCTGCCAGCTGAAGGACAACAGTGTGATCCATGTTGAGCTCTGCTGGGACCGACTGGACTAGATAGGAGCCTCCAACGGGAATCATCCCGAAGCCATTTCCCATAGCCTTGAGCTTCTTGATGGCCCGCACCAAGTCATCCCTGATTGACGACATTAATGGTCGGTAAGAGAATTTGTGTGTTCAGAATAGCTAAAGAACAGGATATACAAATCAAAGTCACTCACTGGCTCACATCTTGTGCAAACTTCCCTCTTCCTTTCAAGACACGGTGGTGAAGTTCATCCAGTGTGATGAGACCTGCAAAAATAAAGTAATTGATTGGTTAATATTTACATTTATATATTATGTTCAAAGTGAAAGGTTTTAGAAAGTCATGTTAGAAATTTAGACAGTAACTATCATCAAACAAACACTGACAAGCTGATCGGGTCTTTCATGGGGGTTTTTATGTGTGAAGTCCAGAAACAAGTCATCGTCATTGAGAAATATCTGACCGCTGAATGCCATAATTGACTGATCAGAACCAAGTATACCAGAGAGCCTTGTATTAAGTATTTCAAATATATGGAAGATGCAATTTGTTTTGCGACACACGTAACATCTTCAAGATAAAAACACAGTGAATTATCACTTTAATACTTTTAAACTGACAAAACTTACCGCCATTTCTGTGTTTTAGAGCTAAACAGACTTCAATGATCTGTACACCAAGTTCATAGTAGAAATCTCCAACTCCAAGCATCTCAGACCAAAATCCTTTTCCAGCTGCACACATACAGCAAAAAAAAAAAAAAAAAAAAAATCATACGTTATATAACTTTTTCTTTGAAATTCTGATTCTTTATAGTAAATAAATAATTACAAAGATAAATAAATAAATTTTTAATAATGTATACTAGCTGATTATTAATTACAATGTAAAAACAAAAAACAAAAAACTCATAAAAACTCTGTATAATTACAATTATTTATAAATGCTATAACTAATTATTTATTGTTATAATTGAGAATAATTCAATAATTTTATAATTTATAATAAACACTTTATAATTACTTTATAATTAATTATAAATATATATACACATATACATTATATATATATATATATATACACACATACACATATACATGTATATACACACATATATATACATATACATACACATACATATACATATATATACATACACATACATATGTATGTGTATGTATATATATGTATATGTATGTATGTGTATGTATATATGTATATGTATATATATATATTTGTGTGTATATACATGTATATGTGTGTGTGTGTGTGTGTGTATATATTATATTGATAAATAAAATCTATTTATTGCATTATTTCTGAAAGCATCCTCATTTTACAGCATTTTTACACAATTGCCTAAAACTTTTAACAATATATATATATTCTGAGCAGAAATGGCACGTCTTTGACCCATGAACACCATTTGTGATAGAAAAAAACTTACATGCAAGTGGATCAACCCCTATGGTGGCACACATCTCTTGGAACTGCACTCTGAACTGAGAGCTCTTACGGATTTCTTGTTTGTGTTTGCTGGCAAACTCTTCTAAATGCGTCTTGAAGGTTTCCAGTTGTTTTGACATCTACAAGGACAACACATACGGTCTGATTAATGGGGTCAATGCTGTTTTAAATCTGTAAGGTTTGCTCATCAGGGTATACGCACCTGTGCAATTTGATCCTCGGCAAGGACATTACCTCTCTCTTTATACTTTGCCTGCGACAGTAAACAAATTAGCTGGATGAAAATGCAAAAAGATCTGCCTAGTTACTAAATCTCGCAGAAGTGAAGTCATCGTACCTCTGCGAGTTTCTTTTTGGCGATCGCCCCAGCTCCAACTCCTCTTCTGTGCATGATGCCTAAATAAAAACGCTTAAAATACTATAATATAGTGATGTTCGGTTCTTGAACGAATCGTTCTTTTGAGCCGGTTCACAAATCGAACTGAATCGAACTTTAGTTCCGGGTTGATGACGCAGGACGCACAGCCGAAGTAGCACGTTCGACTCAACGAGAACCGAATGAGCCGTGGCGAAGTTTGCCGAGGATTACCGAAGTTTCTGATGAGTGAGTTGACGATACTGTGCAAGCCTGAGGCGCGAACTGGAAATATGTTTATTACTGTTATTAAAATACATTTTATTAAAACCTGCAAAAACCTTTCTGTCGAGTGATGTACATTTCACTATAGTTTATTGTGCATGCATGCATATTATATTTAAAGTTGCTTAAGCGAAATCAAGGAGTTTATAAAACTGGTTTATTCTTTCTTTATACTTTAGACATGTGGAACATATCCGCGTATGTGCACCATTGTCTGTAATGTGTGCTGCAGGTGCGAAACTTTCGGGAATCTTGTAGGCTAGTCAATATTGATCAGTCAGTCTGATATAAAAGATCCGCGAATGAAACTGTGATCACAAACACCATTAATTTAAGCGAATTATATGGCAATAATCAGCAATATGCGTTCACACAAATAACTTTTATTTTTTAAATGTTTCAATATGTGTTGACACAAATGACTTATTTGAATTTTTCATTGATACAACATGGCACTTTTTAAAAAAAATAAATAAAAAAATAATAATTATTGCAGAATTTGTAAAAACTTACAAGAACAGGGGGGAAAACATGGGTGTATTCTTACAAAGAACAATCCTTAAACACAAGGACAGAAGAAAACATAAAATGGGTTTGCACATATCAAGTTATGGTACTTTCCACACAGAGAAAGAAAAAAAAATTATAAGAAAAGCACAACGATAAAATTACAATAACTTTTAAGCACAGTTGTCATAATACATCAGTTAGAGACGTATAGAGAC
Source organism: Spinibarbus caldwelli (assembly GCA_039654775.1). Lineage (NCBI taxonomy): Eukaryota > Metazoa > Chordata > Actinopteri > Cypriniformes > Cyprinidae > Spinibarbus > Spinibarbus caldwelli. Next base: position 15,918,124 of record CM077256.1, on the reverse strand, counting down.
GTACTGCTTGATGACGTCAGGAACCGATGAATCGGCTTTTTGAACCGGTTCAATGAGCCGAACTGTCCGAAAAGAACCGGTTCGTTGAAATGAATCGGACTTTGCATCACTACTATAATACTACAAAATGAAGCTGTAATATTTTCTTGTTCTGACAACTGTAATTGACTTTCTAGTCAGTTGAACAGCTCACGAGCTACATAGTTACAAATCGAGAACTAAATTAGATATGTTTCAATAAAACAAACGAATAGGGTTGTTCCCTTTCAATTATGCTCTTTATCTATAACGTAGCAAACAGTCCAGGAAGAAAACATCCACAGAAGTGTATTATTTCTTCAGTACACGACTATAGTCGTGTATACCTTATAAGGTCTCGACACAGTAATGTTTTGGTAAATGTGTCCGATAACGCAACCCGTTGGACTGGAGAACAAATATCTTAAAGGTGCCATAGAATGCACTGATACAATATTTTAAATTGTTCTCTGATACCTACATAGAAGGTATGTGGCTTAGGTAAGGGCAAAAATTCTCCAGAAACGGTTTTATATGTGCATTTACAACCCTAGGATTTCTCCCTAGAATGAAATGGTCTGTTATTGGCTTATTTAGAAGGGTCATGAATAATAATGTTGAGCTCTGCTCTGATTGGCTGTTTCACAGTGCGGCTCTGCTCTGATTGGCTGTTTCACAGTGCGGCTCATTTCAGTAGCTCACAGCAGGAAGGAAACACAGGGAGGAAAATTTATATTTCAATACTTTCTCTCGCAGTTATATCATCGGGTAATTATACTGTATATAAAATGCGGGCAATCAGGGAGCCGCTATTAATATGCGGGGCACTGAAACTGCTTTCAAATGCACGATCGCTTTTTACTTTCACTTTCGCTTTTGAGATTCGCGATCGCACGTGCTCTGTTTGTACTATGGAGCAGCAGTACTTACCACACATTTTACAAGATCAGATGCTTGTCAGTGATGCTCAGGATCTGTAAATCATTCGCCATCATCCTCAGTCATCTCTCCTTACTCTGTTTATGTGGTAAGTGAAATCTTATGTACTGTAATGTAACCGGCTACAGCTAGTAAGGAGCTAACCATGTCCCTTTTTTGGCTCTGGTTATTTTATTAGAAAGCGTTATTTGCTTTCCATGCCTTACTGAATACAGACAGCAACCCATCCCTGCACTTCACATCCCCTGCACAGCCTGGAACATAACATTTATTTCCATGATCTGCCATTTTCACTGTTGTCCTCGCTTGTTTCTTCACAATACTGCAGAACTTCTGATGGTTCGGCTGGTGGCTGGCCTAGAACATGGGCGGGTATATGCAAATGATGGGGGCGTAACTATTAGTGATCCCGACTGTTACGTCACAGTCAGTTTTATGCTCTGATTCGCCTATTTTTCAGTGGTCTTTTTTATTCACGAGATTTACATAAGGAGGAGGAAACAATGGTGTTTGAGGCTCACGGTATGTCATTTCTATGTACAGAACTCTTATTATTCAACTATGCCAAGGTAAGTACAGTTTTCCATTCTATGGCACCTTTAATCTCACTAATTTGCGCTGGATTAGCATGTCTGCTGGTATCTTAATAAGCAGGATTTTTGATACACCAAAAATATTTCCTACAATGTTGTCAAATTGCTTAGCAAGATCACTCACTTCTTCAGTAAATATACACAGATACCTAGTAAAGCAATAAGTTACTTAATTAAGAGCAGCGAGTGGTTCTCTATTTTTTATTTTGTTTGATGTACGTTATTAATGCAATAAATGCACAGATCCATTATATCCATACACATCCAGTATTGTTTGTTTATAATCACGGGCGTTTTGTAGGATTTAAAAAAAAAAAAAACATCTGGGGCTGCAGGCAAAACATCAGGGGCTAATGGTGGTGGGTCGGGGCTGACATCATGCTCACTTAAGATTTAATAAGCCAGTGGTGGGTGGACATGGATTCCTCTAGGGAGGTCCGGGGCATGCAGAAAATTGTATAAATTTTAAAGTTAAATTCATTAATCTGGAGCACTTTGAGAGTCCAAAATTAAGAGCTCCAACCCATGTTCAGTGTGAAAATTGAACAAAGAAAAAAGTTGCTGACAACCTAAAAAGGGTCTAAAACTGCCCCTGGTCAGAATACTCACAACCGGCGCAACGTCATAGAATGTCTCTGAACAGATTCACGCCCACTTTTAGGGGAAAACAAACCACCAAACAGTATCGGATTGAGGAAGTGGACTAACCTTACAACATGCCAAAGAGTTGTTGTGTGGTTGGGTGCACCAATAATGTTTGTAAAAACCCAAATTTGAAATTCATTCCTTTGCCATGTAAAAAGAAATATCCGGACAGAAAGCAATTATGGCTGCAGGCGATACGTCGAGAAGACAGCAACAGGAGGCTGTGGGATCCTATATCTCCACACACTTATGTTTGCGGACAACATTTCATATCAGGTAGGCCTAAGCTATCTAAAATAGCTTTTTATGTCTCATTAATAATTATGCTGTTATGCTTAAGTTTGTGGATGTATCTTTCACGGTCTATGGCAGGCAGGGTGGACATATAATTACTTGACATGTTTAATCTTAGTGATTTCTTAAGTTATTCACACCTGCCGGCTGTGTACGGATGTTGCTTTGTGCCGCTATTTTGTATTGAAGTCTATGGGAAGTCTAGTTTATTTTCCCCTAAAAAGGGGCAGTGATGAAATTGACAGTTAAGTTCTTGGATGTGCTGGTAGTACGTATGTACTGTGTTCTTCCTTGACTCATGCTACACCCCTCCACTGAGTTTTCTGGGCCCCCGTTCAGGACCCCTTTCAACTGCTGGGCCCTATGCAGTCTGTCCCCTTTTCCCGACGCCCCTGACAACAACCTTACTCTGTTTGGCAGTCTTTTTAAACATAAGAAATTCTGTGACAATGACGTTGCTGCCTGCTTTCTCCTCTGTCTATCCTGCTCTTTTCGCCCATACTCACTGTCCAGCTGGATGTTGTTGGCCTCACAGCTTTTACTATGAGTGCATAAAACACAAGTGCATAAACGTACTGCTGTGCAGTAGATTGTTTCATGTCGTGTGCCAGTAACACATTCATGGAACGGCTCACAAAATTTCAGAATCCCTTGTAGCCCTTCAGGCAGGCACTCTTCAGATTTTGGTAGCCTGAAATGAATTTAACTAGCCCGGATAAAAAAAGGATCTTTTTTAACGGAGAAGTCAAAACATCAGTCAAAAGCATTTCCAAAACACAACTATCAACAAATACCATTAAGCAAGGAATTTTTTTTTTTAACTATTTAGGCCTACAGGGTATCTGCAGGATATTTAAAATAAAATTTAAGGCTTTTTGTTACCTTTTTAAGACTTGCACAAATAAAATTAATATGGTATGAGCAGGATAGAGCAAAGTCTATAGTAATGTATTAATAGATAACATGATTTACAGCTCAGATATGGGTTTTCACAAAAACAAAAATTCTTATAAAATGATAAACATCACATTTCAGCCTTTAAACCATTCTTTAAAGGAGTCAAATGAATGAATTATTAATTGAAAACATATAAATATATTTTTTACTGTCTTAATTGTTTAGATGTTAGAAGGCACATTAGCTTCTTGCCAATCCACATGATTCTAATCTTTCCATCCCCAAATTTAAGACCTCTTGAAATTATAATTAAGACTTTTATTATAACAATCATTTTTTGGCTTTAAATGTCGTTGTTATTTAAAAGAACACTTGAACCAGCTACGGGCATGGTGTTTGTATATGTGTTTGTGTGTGGTTTGGTGTTTATATCCTGGTGGGGACTTAAACCTGAATACACACAGACTCATGGGGACTCGTGTCAAGGTGGGCACCAAAATTGAGGTCCTCATGGGTACAAAAGCTTATAAATCATAAAGAATGATTTTTTTTTTTTTTTGAGAAAGTAAAAATGCAGACAGTTTCCTGTGATAGGTAGGTGTAGGTTTAGGTTTAGGGTTGGTGTAGGGTGATAGAAAATACGGTTTGTACAGTATAAAAACCATTATGCCTATGGAGAGTTCCTACAAGGATAGCTGACCAGACATATGTGTCTGTGTATGTCTGCATGTCGTGTGCAGGACTAGGTAATTTCTTGTGTGCATTTGTTATATTGCTGCTGTACAACGTACAACTGTGTCATTTTTTAAAACTACATGCGCTGCATTGCCATTGCCAGATAAAATAATAAAATAATAATTACTAATTTAAAAAAACTTGTGTGAGGTTGGTAGCTAGAATTAAATTAAGCACATTTATTGTTTGTATTTCGTGATAAAATTGACAGTTTAAAGGATTTGTGTTATATTGAAAGTAACCAAACGTTTATTATGATTGGGTGGCTGGCACGTTACAGATAATGAATAGACTTGATTCATTACTACAGGATGGAGTTTGAACTCCATCCTCACTACAGTAGCGAGGATGGAGTTCAAACCCTCAAAATCGAGAAGTTTGGTCCTGAAGCAGGGCCGTGTCTGGGACCACTTCCGGTTTAAGATCGGTGAAGATACCATCCCAACAGTCACGTAGAAGCCGGTAAAGAGCCTAGGGAGGTGGTACAGAGCCGACCTGACTGACAAAGCAAGTGTGAAGGAGATGCTCAACCAAGCAGAAAAATGGCTGAAAGCCCTGGAGAGGAGTGGTCTGCCCGGAAAGTATAAGGTATGGGGCTATCAACATGGCATCCTTCCAAGGCTTTTGTGGCCACTGCTTGTGTATGAGGTCCCCTTGACAACAGTAGAGGCTTTGGAAAGGAGAATTAACAGCTTTCTCAGGAGGTGGCTGTCTGTCCCCAAAAGATTTTGCTCTATAGGGCTATATAGCTCCGGGAGCAAATTGAAATTGCCAATTACATCAGTTGTGGAGGAATTTAAGACAGCCAAAGTCCGGTTGGCCATGATGTTGCGCAACAGTGATGATCAGGCCGTGCGGCAGGCGAACATCGTAGTGAAGACGCAACGGAAGTGGAAGGCCAGTGGAGCTCTGAGGGAAGTGGAGGAGCGCTTACAACATGCAGATATCATGGGCACGGTGACACAGGGGAGGCTGGGCCTTGGAGTCATCACCCGAGCAAGCTGGAAGGAGGCAAGGGTAAAGGACTGGAAAGGGATGGTGCAGAAGGAGATTTGGGCTGTGGAGGAAGAGAGCAGACAAGCCAGGGCAGTAGCCATGAAACAGCAAGGCAGCTGGACCCGGTGGGAAAGTGTCCGAGGAAGATCTCTCAGTTGGAAGGACATCTGGAACATGGAGGGGCATCGGATAAAGTTCCTCCTTAGCTCCGTGTACGATGTGCTGCCAACTCCAACAAACCTCCAAAGATGGATACTGACAGAGGATCCCTCCTGTGCGCAGTGCAAGAGACCAGCAAACCTGGAGCACATTCTGTCGTTTTGCCGGGCAGGCCTGACTGAAGAGAGGTTCAGGTGGCGCCATGACCAGGTGCTGGCACAACTGGCCGATGGACTGGAGAAGGAGAGGAAGTGGAAAAGAACTAAGGTCCAAGATAAGGGTCCCCGTTTCATTGGTTTCCTCAGGCGTGGGGAGAAGGCAGGCAAGGAGGACAGATGTTCAGGGTTCCTTGGTACGGCAGAGGACTGGGAGATGAGAGTTGATCTCGGAAGGTAACTCAAGTTTCCAGAGGAGATTGCTGTCACCAGCCTCCGACCAGATATTGTGCTCTGGTCCCAAGCAACAAGGCAGGTGGTCCTAATAGAGCTGACGGTACCCTGGGAGTATAGGATCGAGGAGGCACATGAACGCAAGTTAGGGAAGTGTCAGTCCCTCATCTCTGAGAGTCAGCAGAAAGGTTGGAGAGCCTGGAATCTACCGGTGGAGGTGGGTTGTAGGGGGTTCCCGGGGCAGTCACTTTGGAGAGCATTGGGGATGCTTGGGGTTAGAGGGGCAACCCGTAAGGACCTGGTGAACAATATTTCAAAGCAGGCAGAGACAGCATCCAGATGGCTGTGGTTAAAGAGAAGTGAGCGGTGGCAAAACCAGGCTGGCAGAGGGGGCGGGGGACAGAGTTGAGTGGTTGAGTCCTGAATGGCCGAGGGAGCAGTTCCAGGACGCTGGTTCTGCTGTCAAGCCCCATCGAGGTGTCGTGGGCTAGTTGACGAAACACCGGTGAGGTGGGGTGCCCACTTGAAAACCCAATGAAGTCAACAGGTCTCTATCATTCAGCTGTGCCCTCAGGTGAAGACGTCTGAGGGGAGCGACTTCAATGCTAGCCACCCACATAAGGAGCAGGACGTAATTTTTGCCAAGTGTGGTGGCTGCGATGTACCCTGTCGTTTAAAGATGAAAATGTTAAATATTATTTCCAAGCATTCATACCATCAATAAAACAGCTTGTGAATAGTCATGTTATGTGATTTACCTCAGAAAAGATAACAATAAGCAGCACTGGAGCCAACATTAGGCTAACCTATAGCCTAAAATGTGCAGTCCAGTCCGTGTAAGATTTATTTGTTTTTGTATTCTTTCTGTCTACCATATTTTCAAGTTTATGTAGGTTAAACATGCACTGTCGTCTTTGGATGCTGCATCACATCTTGCTGGATTTGAATCATGAGTTTGAAGTGTTTAAATCAAGACAACAACACAAGAATCATTCGGTTTCAGCACTGAATTTATTGCATTTCATTGAATGTCTTTTAGCCTAATGTATTTTGAACTTTTTGGTAGCCTAATTAATTTTCCTTATTACTTTGAATATGTATTTGATTTCTATCTACTCATAAATATGGTTTATAGCAGGTGTTAACAGTGATTAACAACCATTTTGAAGGTCGGGGTCGGGTGGGGTTGCTATAATCCATTACAACTCATTTGATTCAAGAGAATAACCACCCCTCTCTCCTGTTGTCAATCACCATGTCACACCACACACAACACACAACACTACAACCGTCATTTACGACTCTACATGGCCCCCTGGTCACCTACACCCCACCACAGTCCAGCAGGGGGGGCAACTATGCCAAATTTACATGCTTTTATAGACCATAGGGGGTCTGCAGTTGAAGCTGGGTGCAAACTCGTGCCGGTCAGCAGGTAAAGTATGATGGAATTACTACAGAGAAATGTGTCAGTAATCCCGCGAGGAGAACAGGTACATTATTCTCTGAACCTCAACATAGTTCAGGCAGCACCTCAACATCATCTCAACCATTACTCTTCATTGTGGATTACCACTGACAATTCAGGTGGCACCTGCGAAGGTGGAGCAAGAGTGTCTATCTGAAAGACAAAGAAGTAGAAGGACAAAGCAGGAGAGAAAGACAGACTCTTCAACTATAAAATGTCCAGATGCAACTCCACCAGCAATGGCAAAACTTGCTTGGATGGACATCAGCACTGCACACAATACCAAGACTGAGGAAGAGAAAATAAAGCAGGAGATAGAGGTTGATGACGAAACTTCCGAAAAGCAAGAGAGAGAGAGTGAATGATTGTGAAGCTGGATCTGAGACAAGAAAAGAAGGAGAGAAAGGCTGAATATGCAACTCCGCCACCTCTTGAATGGAGACGGACAGTGTAAAAGTCACACATCCAAAGAAAAAAAGAGAGGATGAAAAGACAAAGTTACAAATGGAGGGACATACAGGAGCTTGAATGCAGTAGCAAAATCAGCTGGCACAAGGGATTTCTTCTATGTATAAATTGGCAAAGAAAAAGGTTGCTGCAGAGAAGGAGAAGATGAAAATCAGAAAAGAGGAGAAAATACATCCATCTATGAAACACCTGCTGATCAACAAACACAACAGGTTCAATAAGTTATACAGTAGAGAACCTAGAGGATGGTCTCCCTTTCAAAATTTGAGCATCAAGAAAATATACAAGTGGTGGAAGACAAGAAAAGAAAAAATACTTTTTGAGCCTTGAGAAAATACAAAGGTGGTGAGAGAGACAAGAAGGATCAGCTCCTAAAGGAAAAAATCCATAAATCCATAAATATGATGCCGATCAAGCTTATTAGCACACTGTTCATATGTTAGAATGTTCTACTGTCTTACGCTGAAAAAACAGCATTATCATTGAAGCTGTCTGTCTGTGTTCACAGTGAAATTTATTTTTAATATGTGGCCTTTTCACCTGGAGATTCATATGTTCACCACTAGATGTCCTACCATTCTAGTAATGATTTCTGGATAATGATTTGATGTGCTTAAATGAGTGTAAATGGAAATTATTGTTTACTTCATCAGTTCGACTACATCAATGAAAGAATGTGTATGCATAGTCCAGAGAGTGCACACATATTTACACAGTTTATGTTTTATTTTTTAAAAATCATGTGCATGGCAAGGTTTACACATCAAGCCCCTGATGTTCTCGATGGTGCAAATGTGTTTCACGTTGGATTTATTTCACAAAGTGGTGAGGACAGGATCAGCGTTGACAAAAAGTAGTAAGGACATGTTCTACCCACAAATGACTCTTTGGTTGACTACATGGTAAAGAGATTCTTCACTTAAAAATGAAAATTCTGTCATGATTTAAACACTTTCACATAGGTTTGGAACAACTGAGGGTGAGTAAATCAGAATCAGAATCAGAATCAGCTTTATTTGCCAAGTGTGCGCAAACACATGAGGAATTTGTTGTGGTTTTTAAGAAGCTCTTTGTATATTCATGCATACATACATACTGTACATATCTGTCATGAGAACAGAAACATTTAAATAAGACTTAACAATAAATAATAATAATGTGTATGAATCTGGAACAGAAGATTTATGTACAGATTTGTGCATTATTTACTCTATATATACAGCTGTATAGAAAATATGCATATGTATTTACATAGTACTTGAGAGAGAGGCAATAATTAGACATGGAGAATGAATTACAGGCATGAATTACAGAACACAGGTAATAATTCCTGTGTTAGTTGTTTAGGCTGGAGATGGCATGGGGGAAAAACAGTTTTTATGCCTAGATGTTCTAGTGCATAGAGATCTGTAGCATCTGCCTGAGGGGAGAAGTGCAAACAGGTTGTGGCCGGGGTGAGAGGGGTCTGTGCTGATGTTACCTGCCCGTTTCTTCACTCTGGAATAGTACAAGTCCTGAAGGCTGGGCAGGTGGACACCAATGATCCTTTCTGCTGTCCTAACAGTCTGCTGCAGTCTTCTTATATCTGATTTGCTGGCTGACCCAAACCAGACAGTTATAGAGGAGCACAGAACCGACTCAATAACAGCAGAGTAAAACTGTGTCATATGTGCCTGTGGCTGGTTGAAGTTTTTCAGTTGACGAAGGAAGAACAACCTCTGCTGAGCCTTTTTCATGATGGAGTCAATGTGAGTGTCCCACTTCAGGTTCTGAGAGATGGTGGTTCCCAGGGACCTGAAAGACTCCACTGCAGCCACAGTGTTGTTCATGATGGTGAGTGGGGGGGAGAGCAAGGGGGTTTCTCCTGAAGTCCACTATCATCTCTACAGTTTTGAGCGTGTTCAGCTCCAGGATGTTGTGACTGCACCAGACAGCCAGCTGCTCAACCTCTTGTTAAGCAGACTATTAAGCAGACTTCTCCGTCCTGGATGAGTGTGGTGTCATCTGCAAGCTTCAGGAGTTTGACAGAGGGGTCTTTAGAGGTGCAGTCATTTGTGTAGAGAGAGAAGAGCAGTGGGAAGAGAATGCAGCCCTGAGGAGCTCCAGTGCTGGTGATCCACTGACAGATGGAGGTGGGTACAGAGAGCTGTGTCAATTTATTCTGAAGGGTGTCTGGGATGATGGTGTTGAAAGCGGAGCTGAAGTCCACAAACAGGATCCTTGCATAAGCCCCTGGTTTGTCCAGGTGTTGGAGGATGTAGTGCAATCCCATGTTGACAGCATCATCCACAGACCTGTTTGCTCGGTAAGCAAACTGCAGGGGGTCCAGCAAGGGTCCAGTAATGTCTTTCAGGTGGGCCAACACCAGTCTCTCAAATGACTTCATCACCACAGATGTTAAAGCAACAGGTCTGTAGTCATTAAGTCCCGTGATTTTTGGTTTCTTGGGTACAGGGATGATGGTGAAGCATTTGAAGCAGGAGGGGACTTCACACAGCTCCAGTGATCTGTTGAAGATCAATGTGAAGATGGATGATAGCTGGACAGCACAGGCTTTGAGGCAGGCTAGAGAGACCGTCTGGGCCTTTGGCTTTCCTTATCTTCTGTCTCCTGAAGACTTTCCTCACATCATCTTCACAGATCTTGAGTACAGGCTGAGAAACAGTAGGGGGAGGGAGGGGGAGGGTGTTGATGGCTGTGTTGTGAGACGGTCAGAGTGGGTGTGGGGTGTCAGACCAGGCTTTTGCTTTTCAAACCTGCAGTAAAACTCGTTCAGGTCTTCAACCAGTTGTTGATTGGCCTCAGTGCTGGGGGATGGGGTCTTGTAGCTGGTGATGGCTTTCAGGCCTTTCCACACTGATGTAGGGTCGTTGCTTGAAAGCTGTTTTTTTAGCTTTCCAGAGTAGTTTTTCTTTGCCACTCTTATCTCCATATTCAGTGTGTATTTGGCCTGTTTGTACAAGGCTTTGTCCCCACTCCTGTAGGCATCCTCTTTGGCCTGGCGAAGCTGTTTGAGTTTTGTACTGAACCAAGGTTTTTCAGCTTACTTGAATGCATCACCTTTTCTTTGAATCCACATCACAAACTCTTTTTTCAGCAGGTCATTGAAGATGCGGGTGTCTGGATCATCTGTAGTTGGTCTGTAGAAAAGAGCATCAGATGCCTGTTACTTTATATAACCGAATATTATAATGTACATGCTGTCCATTTCACCAAACTTACTTGCTTTTCTTCTCTGTCTGATTGAGCAGAAAGTTTACAAAATTTTTCTGAACCATCGAGTCCACAATTTTGCTGATGTCACTCGCAATGGTTGATTCAGCATAACGGCGGCTAAACTTCTGGATGTCATTTGGTGAGCTATTAGTGACATTTGAAGACAAAACACATAAAGCATAAAAACAAAACAAAAAGCCTCTCTTTTAATTGTCTTGTGGCATATATTCTGTTGGCTATACAGTGGGTACGGAAAGTATTCAGACCCCCTTAAATTTTTCACTCTTTGTTATATTGCAGCCATTTGCTAAAATCATTTAAGTTCATTTTTTTCCTCATTAATGTACACACAGCACCCCATATTGACAGAAAAACACAGAATTGTTGACATTTTTGCAGATTTATTAAGAAAGAAAAACTGAAATATAACATGGTCCTAAGTATTCAGACCCTTTGCTGTGACACTCATATATTTAACTCAGGTGCTGTCCATTTCTTCTGATCATCCTTGAGATGGTTCTACACCTTCATTTGAGTCCAGCTGTGTTTGATTATACTGATTGGACTTGATTAGGAAAGCCACACACCTGTCTATGTAAGACCTTACAGCTCACAGTGCATGTCAGAGCAAATGAGAATCATGAGGTCAAAGGAACTGCCTGAAGAGCTCAGAGACAGAATTGTGGCAAGGCACAGATCTGGCCAAGGTTACAAAAAAATTTCTGCTGCACTTAAGGTTCCTAAGAGCACAGTGGCCTCCATAATCCTTAAATGGAAGACGTTTGGGACGACCAGAACCCTTCCTAGAGCTGGCCGTACGGCCAAACTGAGCTATCGGGGGAGAAGAGCCTTGGTTAGAGAGGTAAAGAAGAACCCAAAGATCACTGTGGCTGAGCTCCAGAGATGCAGTCGGGAGATGGGAGAAAGTTGTAGAAAGTCAACCATCACTGCAGCCCTCCACCAGTCGGGGCTTTATGGCAGAGTGGCCCGACGAAAGCCTCTCCTCAGTGCAAGACACATGAAAGCCCGCATGGAGTTTGCTACACCTGAAGAACTCTAAGTTGGTGAGAAATAAGATTCTCTGGTCTGATGAGACCAAGATAGAACTTTTTGGCCTTAATTCTAAGCGGTATGAGTGGAGAAAACCAGGCACTGCTCATCACCTGTCCAATACAGTCCCAACAGTGAAGCATGGTGGTGGCAGCATCATGCTGTGGGGGTGTTTTTCAGCTGCAGGGACAGGACGACTGGTTGCAATCGAGGGAAAGATGAATGCGGCCAAGTACAGGGATATCCTGGACGAAAACCTTCTCCAGAGTGCTCAGGACCTCAGACTGGGCCGAAGGTTTACCTTCCAACAAGACAATGACCCTAAGCACACAGCTAAAATAACGAAGGAGTGGCTTCACAACAACTCCGTGACTCTTCTTGAATGGTCTGAATACTTAGGACCATGTGATATTTCAATTTTTCTTTTTTAATAAATCTGCAAAAATGTCAACAATTCTGTTTTTCTGTCAATATGGGGTGCTGTGTGTACATTAATGAGGAAAAAAAATGAACTTAAATGATTTTAGCAAATGGCTGCAATATAACAAAGAGTGAAAAATTTAAGGGGGTCTGAATACTTTCCGTACCCACTCTACATAAACATTTTTGATAACACTTTACAATAACGTCCTAATTAAAGTTGCATTAACTAACATTAAAGGGGTAGTTTCCCAGAAATGAAAATGTATTCACCCTCAGCCCATCCAAGATATAGATGAGTGTGTTTCTTCAGTGGAGCGGATTTGTTTTTTACAAACACACAGCTTTTGGATTATTTACATTACTTGTGGATTATTGTAATGCATTTATCAGCTTTTTGGACTCTCATTCTGACGGCACCCATTCACTGCAGAGGATCAATTGGTGAGCAAGTGATGTAATGCTAAATTTCTCCAAATTTGTTCCCATGAGCTACCAAGCTCATCTACATTTTGGATGTTGATTGATGGTGGTTCTGCTTCTGGCCCCTATATTAGCTAAAACTGATGCACAACTGTACAGCAAACTGCACTAGTCTTTTTTACAGTGTGACTGACATTAACACCAGAACAACAACTTATTTTTAAGGCTACCTTTTCTTACAATCTTAGGTGTCAAATCTATGTACACTCTTTGTGGTTTATACTAGACAAATAACATGTTCGTGGAACTTAAAATAGATAAATGACCCCATTAAACCATCAGTTTTTAAAAGCAAACATATTTTCATTACGCAAATCAGACAAATATTGGCTGATGTAAGGAAATGGCCCAAGCTAATGACTCAAGGTATACATTTTCAGGCATTTTAAGAAAAGTCAAAAGATTATATATTCCAAAGGTTCCTATGTCCTTGTGGCAATAATAACAGTGGTGATGGATATGCAGTTATGGAATGGCTGGTGAAAATGTATTTTTAGATTTCTGGAAAAAATAAAATAAAATATTTATTTCTACTTCATTATTATTTTACACATGATTACCTCACTACAAATAATGTAAATACAAGATTTTAACTGAAAATACATTCATATTCTGTTTCACATTCTTTCATATACATCTTCTGTTTTAAAAATGCAAGCATGTTCTTTACACAGATGTTAAAGGTGTTTACGTTGTGTGTGTATGCCTGTCCACTATACACTGGTTATAATGTGTAATTTATAATTTTGTTTCTTAACAAATGCAAGATTACACAATTAGAAGTTAATTTCTTTGTATTGGTTCAGTGCTTTTTTTTTTTTTTTTGGACTGCTTGTTTCCGAAGCTTTTATTTTGAAATCAGAATTTCCGCTGTGAGCAGCTCCAAAAAATCAGTGTATATTTCTGCATTGACTTATCTATAGAGTCAACTGTAGTGTTTTCAGAAAGCATATAAATTCATCTCAGTTGCATGTTGTTAAAGTATGCATTTATTAAAATACGTGCGTCAGAAGACAATAAAACGCCCACGTCAGCGTTAGTTAATAATAAACGGACAGTTAATCGGATATTGCGAACTAAGAAAGTTATTTCATAGATAAGATGGATGATTTGTTTTGGCCGGCGATGCTGTTTACGCTTCTTGAAATTATAGTAGCAGCCATTTTTATGGGAAGAAATAAAGCTCCTGCGCCGTCAAAGTGTCCCCATCAAACTAGCACTGTTGTGGCGGAGAGAGCTGGTCCAGATGGTCAGACCAGGGGTGTCAAACTCAGTTCCTGGAGGGCTGCAGCCCTGCAGAGTTTTGTTCCAACCCTGCTCCAACACACAAACCATGTAGTTTTTAAATAAGCCTGAAGGACTCGATTAGCTGGATCAGGTGCGTTTAATTAGGGTTGCGTCTAAAACTCTGCAGGGCTCCGGCCCTCCAAGAACTGAGTTTGACACCCCTGGTCTAGACCCTAGAGTTTCCTCACAGTATCATGAAAAACATCACAATGAATTCAATCAACAGGACATTCAGCCGCAATCTAATGCAAAGAGCCTCAAAGCCAAAGATGAATCTATAAAACATGTAAAGATAAGGATTTATTCAGCTTTATGAATGATTTTTTAATTGTTTACAAGCCAAAAGAAAATTACAAATCAATAAAAACATAAAGGAAAAGTTTCTATAACAAACTCCTTATTAATTATATCTTCTCAGGATTCAAACTCAGATAATGTGGAAAAAGTTTGCAAGTCAGATTCTTCAGTTCACACCTCCATTGGATGGGGGGGATCGAGGATTCCTTTGAGCCTGGGATAAGGAATGCCCTGAGGGATAATGCTCAATCACATGGTATAATAATAATAATCATAATAATATTATATATATTTTTAAATTAACTTCCTGTTTATCAGTATTAATGTTGTTTATTGATACAAATTTTAGAAAATTCTGTTTGGGTACAGTTTCATAAGAATTATATTAGTTTTAAAGTATATATACATGTATTGACAGAAGCAACTTTAAAATGCATTCTACATATAACAGAAAAGGAAGTGAACTTTTTTGTATTAAATATGCACGTGTTGTGTACTTCAAATATTAAAAAGATATTTTTAAAAACTACTTGCTAATATATATATATAAAAAACACTTAAGTACTTAAAGAGACACTTACACTTTCATGACTGCGTTTTTATCATGTACACTTAAAAAGTGCACTTTGTAACAATGTCAAATTGACTTTAAAGTACATTTTAAATGATTGTTTTAATGACATTGTCATATTTTAAAGAAGCACTGTACTCTTATTTTGATGTGTTGACTAACATACTAAAGCACATGTAAAGTAGATGACTACAATTTTAACTGTAGTGTGTTATTTGATATTACATGTAAAGTTAATATATTTTAAATGTACTGATTGCCACTTCATCATTCCAAATATGTAATTACAACATACTTAAATACATGACACACAGGTTTCAATGAAATTGCATTAATGTACATTTTAACATAAATGTTTAGCAGAAATTGTCAGTACATTCGGCAGTACATTCGAATCATATTTTAAAGACTATAGAAGTAAAAAAACACTTATATTTATGCACTTAGCAAATGCTTTCATCCCGAGTGACTTAGAAAAGAGGAACAGATCAATTCATTAAAGCCAACAGTTGCTGTAGTTCACAATACCACATTAATTAAACGACTAGATAAGGAAAACCAGCTAGAGAAGAGAAGTAGAGAGTTTATTTATTTATTTTTATTTCTTTTCTTTTTTATTTTATGTGTAAGTGAATTGGTTTAATATAATTGTATTTAATATAAATTTAATTTTTATTTAATAACATGCACACTGAAAAATGATTATGGCCCCAATTAAATAAAGCATAATTCAATTTAGCTAGTTTAAACCATTTAAATTTAGTTTTTGATTTTAATTAATAAATATTAATTGGTATTATGCGAATTACATGTGTTTTAAATCCAAGCCATGTGAATTAATTAAATTCAGTTAAAAATATTAAAAACTCCTGGCACCAAAAGGAGTTTCCAGTGAGGTTCATGGTGGGAAGTGAAGACATTTTCTTTTTCATTTTTTTATACAAAGGTAACTAAATAAAATTGATTAAATTCAACTAAATTTGTTTATTTAAATGTAGCTAAATTAAATTGATTGCATCCACTTACCTTAAAAAATTTAGTAAATTCAATGAATCATTTTTTTCAGTGCAGTTAAGTGTCTGAAACATTACAGTCAGTTTGCCCTTATTTATATTATTTTGAAGTATTTTATTTTCATAAGTGCTCTTTTAAAAAGTATGCTAACGTCTGCTTCTTCTTCACAGGTCTTGGTATAGTGCTTAATACATATTGTAATTTCTTGCATAATGTCATACATACATCATGCCCCCCCAAACTATGTTCCACCATTATTAACCCCTGTCCGATGCCCTTGCGTATGTCACATAAGTGAGTCAGTGTTAAAAATGATGATGATAAAAATATCCTAGAACTATACTAATGCAAATAATGGTCAAGGCATATTTTGTTGACAAGGGTAACTTAACATGGCTTTTGTTACACAATAAATGAATCAACAAATTCACATTTTGAGGAGGTTTTGACAACGTCTGAATGTTGCAGGCTTCACAAATATTACTGTTTGGTTATTTGAAAGTTGTTTTCATTAACACATACAGTTAATTTACTCACGTCTTGTAGGATAATAAATTTGTGAAAATACTGCAGCAGTTTGACAATCTATATCTTCCACTCTGCAACAGATGCTGAGACGAAACCCTTGAGGTACATGGCTGACATGCTGAGGACCTGCCAACTTGAGAAAATGATGACCAAAGAAGAAATGGAGGAAGAGCAGAGGTGACTTCTCAACTTAAAGAGATACTCCACCCCAAAATGAAAATTTTGTCATTAATCACTTACCCCCATGTCGTTCTAAACCCGTAAAAGCTTAGTTTGTCTTCGGAACACAATTTAAGATATTTTGGATGAAAACCGGGAGGCTTGTGACTGTCCCATTGACTGCCAAGTAAATAACACTGTCAAGGCACAGAAAAGTATGAAAGACATCGTCAGAATACTCTATCTGCCACGTGGTTCAACTGTAACGTTATGAAGTGACGAGAATACTTTTTGTATGGAAAGAAAACAAAAATAATGACTTTATTCAACAAATTTGTCACCGTAGCGTCACCGTAGTGCCATTTTGGAGAGTATCGCTGCACGCAAATAGCGTACGCTCTTCTGTGTCAGCCGCGACACACAGATGCGCTGTTTTCGTTTAAATCAAATGTAAATACACGTATAAGACGTATCATTGTGTCGTGGCTGACACGGTGCTGAATTTGTTGAATAAAGTCGTTATTTTTGTTTTCTTTCCGTACAAAAAGTATTCTTGTCGCTTCATAACGTTATGGTTGAACCACTGATGGCAGATGGACTATTTTGACGATGCTTTTCATACTTTTCTGTGCCTTGACAGTGTAATTTACTTGGCAGTCAATGGGACAGTCACAAGCCTCCCGGTTTTCATCCAAAATATCTTAAATTGTGTTCCGAAGACGAACAAAGCTTTTACGGGTTTGGAACGACATGGGGGTAAGTGATTAATGACAAAATTTTCATTTTGGGGTGGAGTATCCCTTTAATTTCTTGTAATTTCAGCAATCCTTGCTGAAGTACTGTTGGATAGTGAGAAAATTAACCAGTATCAGGAGGATATTTTTTTCCACAATGTACACCACTTCACTCATTCAGAGATTTGGGATTTTTTAAACTGTTTTTGAAAGACGTCTCTTATGCTCATTCAGGCTGCATTTATTTGATAAAAACAAAACAAAACAGTACTGTAAGTATTATTACAATTTAAAATAACTGTTTTCTATTTGAATATATTTTAATGTATTGTAATGTAATTTATACTTGTGATATTCTAAAATACTGATTTGGTTCAAAAAACATTTCTTATTATCAGCGTTCAAAAGGATCGTGCTTCTTAATTTTTGTTATTTTTTTTAATTCAAGTTCAAAAGAACAGTATTTATGTGAAATGGAATCATTTTGTAACATTATA
Organism: Spinibarbus caldwelli; assembly: GCA_039654775.1. NCBI lineage: Eukaryota > Metazoa > Chordata > Actinopteri > Cypriniformes > Cyprinidae > Spinibarbus > Spinibarbus caldwelli. The sequence continues at coordinate 15,900,267 of CM077256.1, read as the reverse complement.
AATGTCTTTACTGTCACATTTGTTCAGTATAATGCATCCTTTGTAAAATGCAAGCTTCACTCTGAGTAATTCATCAAGTCTTACCCTTGTTTACTTGGTATTTTGCTTTTCTAGTTTGTTCTCAGAGAGACACAGGATGTGTTGTAATATCTTGATTATACATGACCATACAAACAATTTCAACAATGTTTTCACTCCACCCATAACCAACATTTTGAAATAATTCAAATGAAATAGTTTCAAATGTGCTCCTGTTTGCATTATCACATGGCATTTGTTGATTATTCAAATAAGTACACAAAAGTCATGTTCTGTTTGAGCAGCATACGCTATAACACACCTGAGTGGTCATATTAGATAAACTCTCCTTAACATACTGAAGGTTTCAGGCTATTCTCGTTTTCTGTTTGCCAATTGTTCCTTTAGACCCGGATAAGTACGTCATACCTGTATGAATGTGAGTTTATTATTTGTATAGGATGTAAAATAATTGTATTATTTTAACTCAACTAAATTAAACTGCTCAAGTTTTATTTGTACATCACTTACTACATACATCATATGTACATCATACACTAGAAATAAACTAAAATGTCTGAGCACCAGTTAAAGTTTACATAGACCTTGCAGAATCTGCAAAATTTGAATAATATCAAAATAAGAGGTCATAAAAATCACGTTCCACAAGACAAAACAATAGCTGAATTTATAAAAATTACCTCATTCAAAAATGCACATACACATAATTCCCAATATTGTGTGTTGTTACCTGATCAGTGTCTGTTTTTATGTTTTGCGATAGTTGTTAATAAGTCATAAGTGCTCACTTTTGTTCATAAAAATCCTCCTGGTCCTGGACATTCTTTGGTTCTCCATATTTGAACCCTTTCCAGCAGTGACTGTCTTTTCATGCCAAACTGAGAATCAGTGATATGTATTTAATAAAGTGTATGCGTTTTGTTTCAGGGTTCAGCGAGAGCAGTTAACTGCCATCTTCCAGTTGCTCAGAGACAAACAAGACACGTTTGGTGAGGTGACAGAGAGTGATTTACAAGAACAGCTTAAACTCTATTCTATTTGACAATGTGCTTTATTTGGATTATAGATTTAAAGGAGAGTTCATGTTGAAATCAGTGACTTCAGTGAACCTATTCATTGAAATACTTGATTGTGTGAAAAAAGGGTTTGTTTCTGACTTGTGTGCGTGTATATATATATATATATATATATATATATACAGGTGCATCGCAATAAATTAGAATGTCGTGGAAAAGTTCATTTGTTTCAATAATTCAACTCAAATTGTGAAACTCGTGTATTAAATAAATTCAGTGCACACAGACTGAAGTAGTTTAAGTCTTTGGTTCTTTTAATTGTGATGATTTTGGTGCACATTTAATAAAAACCCACCAATTCACTATCTCAACAAATTAGAATGCTTCATAAGACCAATAATAAAAAAATAAAAAAACATTTTTAGTGAATTGTTGGCCTTCTGGAAAGTATGTTGATTTACTGTATATGTACTCAATGCTTGGTAGGGGCTCCTTTTGCTTTAATTACTGCCTCAATTCGGCGTGGCATGGAGGTGATCAGTTTGTGGCACTGCTGAGGTGGTATGGAAGCCCAGGTTTCTTTGACAGTGGCCTTCAGCTCATCTGCATTTTTTGGTCTCTTGTTTCTCATTTTCCTCTTGACAATACCCCATAGATTCTCTATGGGGTTCAGGTCTGGTGAGTTTGCTGGCCAGTCAAGCACACCAACACCATGGTCATTTAACCAACTTTTGGTGCTTTTGGCAGTGTGGGCAGGTGCCAAATCCTGCTGGAAAATGAAATCAGCATCTTTAAAAAGCTGGTCAGCAGGAGGAGGCATGAAGTGCTCTAAAATTTCTTGGTAAACGGGTGCAGTGACTTTGGTTTTCAAAAAACACAATGGACCAACACCAGCAGATGACATTGCACCCCAAATCATCACAGACTGTGGAAACTTAACACTGGACTTCAAGCAACTTGGGCTATGAGCTTCTCTCTAGGACTCTAGGACCTTGGTTTCCAAATGAAATACAAAACTTGCTCTCATCTGAAAAGAGGACTTTGGACCACTGGGCAACAGTCCAGTTCTTCTTCTCCTTAGCCCAGGTAAGACGCCTCTGACGTTGTCTGTGGTTCAGGAGTGGCTTAACAAGAGGAATACGACAACTGTAGCCAAATTCCTTGACACGTCTTGATGCCTTGACCCCAGCCTCAGTCCATTCCTTGTGAAGTTCACCCAAATTCTTGAATCGATTTTGCTTGACAATCCTCATAAGGCTGTGGTTCTCTCGGTTGGTTGTGCATCTTTTTCTTCCACACTTTTTCCTTCCACTCAACTTTCTGTTAACATGCTTGGATACAGCACTCTGTGAACAGCCAGCTTCTTTGTCAATGAATGTTTGTGGCTTACCCTCCTTGTGAAGGGTGTCAATGATTGTCTTCTGGACAACTGTCAGATCAGCAGTCTTCCCCATGATTGTGTAGCCTAGTGAACCAAACTGAGAGACCATTTTGGAGGCTCCATATTCTAATTTGTTTACATAGTGAATTGGTGGGTTTTTGTTAAATGTGAGCCAAAATCATCACAATTAAAAGAACCAAAGACTTAAACTACTTCAGTCTGTGTGCATTGAATTTATTTAATACACGAGTTTCACAATTTGAGTTGAATTACTGAAATAAATGAACTTTTCCACGACATTCTAATTTATTGAGATGCACCTGTATGTGTGTGTGTGTGTATTTATTGGTCAATATTATACGTAATATCAGAAAAGTCTGGAAAAGTTCAGTAGAAAATTCAGTAGTAGTCTTTTTGACTTCTTTTTATTTGTTCTTTAGCTTCACTTAATGGTTATTGTGCATGTCAGTTCAAACCATGTTAATTACAGTATGAACTAAACTGAAATAAAATTCAAATTAAGCTAATATTACTCACTTTAGCTTTAGTTTTATCTTACATAGTGACACTGTGCTTCTTTAAGTTACCAGTATTTTTATTATTATCAATGGTGTTATGTTTAAACACTGCTCATAGATCTGTGCAGGCCATAGGCCAATAATGTCATTGGTAGCAATGGGCGGACTGTAATCCAGAAATAAACACCTGGTTGATGATGTAATAAATTTGAATAGGTAGATTATAAAACAGTGAATCTTTCACATGAATAGGGCCAGACTGATAACATGAGTGGAAATTGGTCATGAAATATGCAGAAAGCTTGGGCTGTTATTAGTCTCATTCTGACTTGCTGCGTACTGCTGTATCTAGAACTATGGATGAATCTCTCTGAACAGTTTCACAGGTAAGAAAATGGGTGAATTTTTGGCAAATATTCTAAATTGGTCTTTTAAGGTCTAAGTATGATATTCTAATGACTTGTATATAGGTTTTTATTACTGTTTTATTAAATATTTGTCTGTCTGGATTTAAAAGTTTATTCCTGTTTTTGCTATACACTTTCCTCCTAATTAGCAAAACTGTCATCATTTCTGCATACATTTTATCACCACTTGGAACTACTAATTTGTACAAAACTGAAAAACCCACATACTCCACTGAGCAAGAAGTCAGCGTAACACCTATTCCGGTTCTCTATAAGAAAAATTTTACAAAACTACCAGTGTGGGATTTTGAAGATGTTTATTTGCAAAACAGTGAACCAAGAAAACCTGTAAGTTCTTCTTTTCCAATACCATTCTCACTGTGAATTTGAGCAGTCGTTTTGATCCTTTAAAAAAAAAAAAAAAAACACTTTTTCCGTAGACCTGTCCAAAGTCCCTTCAAAACACAGAGGATCCCAAGTTCAGGGAGGCTGTTCTTCCTGACATTCAGCTGTGGCTGTACAAAGGTCTACTCAACATAACAGAATGGAATCGATTAGCACACTTCAACAATCCCTTCGGCTTCATGGAATACAAGTACAATGGTGATAAGCTAAGGCAAATGAAAGATTTGGCATAATATGGGTGTGTAGAATCCTACATGTGTTTGAGAAAGGGGTGCAGCAAGTTATTGTTAACTTGATGTCATAGGAGTTTAGCACTGTAAACAATGGAAACTGATGCCTTTTTTCATTATTTAAAGAAACATTACGGCTTCAGTACAAGTTAAGCTTATATCAACAGCATTTGTGGCACAATGTTGATTATACGTGTTCCGCCTTTTCTTTTAAAGTCATCCATTTCTATTTTTTTAATGGAATATTGCAGTGTTTATTATAAATGATCTATTCATGCACATCATTTTTTTAAAATTCATGTGCCCATGTAATCTTTAATAAATATATGACTTGCAATGACATTGTTTTTGATGACGTGTGCAATGACCTGTCTCCCACATGGGATCCCAGCAATAGAAAATGACAATGATCCAATCAATTCCCATTGAACAAAATCAAGTCCCAATCTACATTTAGGGACAACAGGGAAGAAAACATAATCGTGACTTCCATTTCATGCTAACTTTTAAAAAAAGTACTGCAGCTGCAAAACATAATGTGTTAACATTATTTTAGTGTGAAAAAAGTAACTGATTTACCTTTTCTGTGTGAAGTTACATCCAATTTTAGTAACGCAGAAAACCATAAAACAACTGTAAAAATGAGAACCATTAACTTTGACTCTAAACCCATTAACTTTGACTCTAAACGTTTTACTGTAATCTCGAGAAAAAAAAAAAAATTAATTTTTTATTTTATATTGTATAAACATTAGGCCACAAACACTACTGATTGAGCTAAACTTGCAAATTTAAAGTATTCCCTTAAAGGAATAATTCACCCAAAAATTAAAATTGACTAAAAATGTACTTATCCTCAGGCTATCCAAGATGTAGATGAGTTTGTTTCTTCATTGAAACAGATTTAGAGACTTTTTATCACTTGCTTACCAGAGTGAATGGGTGCAGTCAGAACGAGAGTTCAAACAGCTAATAAAAACATCACAATAATCCACAAGTAATCCACGAGACTCCAGTCCATCAATTAACATATTGAGAAGTGAAAAGCTGCATGTTTGTAATAAACCAATCCATCATTACGATGTTTTTAACTTTGCTTTCTCAATGAAATAGTCATCTTGTCTGAATCAGGAGAGAAATATGTGCAGATTAAACACAGTTTACAAATGAAGTCTAAAACAGTTCTAAAGAAATATGTCTGTGGATTTTGATGTTAGAGTACATTAGAGATGGATTCAAGGAAGAGTTATTATGGATTATGAAGTTAAATTAATTGATGGTCTGGAATCATGTGGATTATTGTGATGTTTTTATGAGCTGTTTGAACTCTCATTGTGACGGCACCCATTCACTGCAGAGGATCCAAGTGATGTAATGCTAAATGAAGAAACAAACTCATCTACATCTTGGATGGCCTGAAGGGTGAGTACATCTTCAGCAAATTTCATTTTTGGGTCAGCGATTCCTTTGGATGACCTACTGTCCTCCACTTTACATTTCTTTACGTGCATATTTTTTTCTTTCACTGAAGAGGTAAAGAGAGCAGTGGATTTGATACCAAAGCCTAAGTCTTCAATATTTCTGCCTGTGCCTGAAAGTTCAAAGGATGGCTGTATCCGCTGTGCAATTGTGGGCTCTGGTGGCATTCTCAATAACTCAAAAATGGGCAAAGAAATAGACTCCCATGATTATGTTTTTCGGTAAGATTTAAAACAAGTAAAAGTTTTAAAATAAAATGAGCTTTGTAAAGAATGGCTAAGGAGAGTTGACAACTTAATGAAACTGTGTGTGTTCTGAAACAGAGTAAATGGGGCTGTTACTCAAGGTTACGAGGAGGATGTTGGAAATAGAACATCAGTCTATGTACATACAGCTTTTTCCTTATATGCCAACATTCTGACATTAAAAAACTACGGCTTTAACAGTATTCCACAAGATGAGGTCAGTATATTCTACACTAGACCCTATCATAAAAAGCAAATATTCAGTGTAATTTGCATGTAGATAATGCACTTTCAGCTCACTGTGCTGCTGTGTTCTTCTTTGAGAATTTTTTATATAAATACACTACACAACTTACACTGTCGTTTGAGGTTAAGCTTTTTTCATGTTTTTAAAAGAAGTCTCTTATGCTCACCAAGGTTGCATTTATTTGATCAAAAATACTGTAAATTTTTTCAATAGGGTATCAAATATGTAATGATCCCTGAAGGCCTGAGGGACTTTGAGTGGATCCAAAGCCTTTTACAGGGAAAAGTAGCCAACGGGTCATTCAAGGGTGTGAGGTACAGTATCCAGCTCTAGTTCTCCTAAACCATGCCAGTAAACAAGAACAGTATTGGAACAATACTACAGTGTTTACATTGCTTGGCTCCACCTCAGCATGATAAGGGGTGAAAATTTATTACATTTTCACATTTGCATTTATTCTTCCATAGGCCACTGAAATATTTTGAAGGGAATTTTAACGAGAGTAGGTTCTATGTTCTTCACCCTGATTTTCTTCGATACATTCGCAACAGGTAACATTTATGCTACAGTGACCAGTTTGTCTAGTCATACAACAATCTAAGTGTGATCTATGTCTTTTCATTGACCCTCATTTTTAAAAAAAAAAAACAGATTCATGCCATCCGAACAAATGCAGGGAATTCACTGGGATATGTACAGACCGACAAATGGAGCGTTTGCTTTGTTCTTGGCTATTCACACATGTGATATCGTAAGTAAATGCAGTATATTCGTTCAGCTTTAGTTGTTTGTTGCTATTTAACTCTGGAAGTACTCTAAAATACTATTTTCTGTTATCATTTGTAATTGTATTGGACATATATTAGTAATACCTTATGAATATTACTTGAAAATGCTTTATTGCTCAACATCAGGTGGACGCCTATGGATTTATTACAGAAGACCACCATAAGTACTCCAACTATTATTATGAAAAGTTAAAAAAAACCAGCGTAATTTTCTTTATTAACCATGACTATGGGCTGGAGATAAAGACTTGGAAGAAACTGCATGACTCTGGAATCATTAGACTTTTCCAAAGACACTAACACATCAAAGACAGAAGAAGACTCTGTTCTGTCAACAGGCGTTATATTAAAAGATATTTCTAAGTTATGATCCTGTAACAAGATGTGTACTAAAACTAAACAAAACATCTGTAATATGCTGCAAATGAAAGGTTGTACTATCACGTTTTTTTTTACTTATTTAAAAGGAGAAGGAGGTGATATTTGTGTGAGTTCGATCTTTGTTCTTCATTACATTTGCATTACATTACAAATTCCCAACATACATCTGTTTTTTATTTATTCAGCATTTTTTATTCTGATATTTATATTCTTCATTCTATTACACAATTTATTAGTTTTTTCTCAGAAATGCAACATAGATTATTTTTTCCCTAAAACTGGGCTACCAATAGCCATACACAAACATGGGACCAACTTTAAAGAAATAAGTTATTTATTAATATCTAGATCTAAAGTATACTTTTTTCATAGCTCATCCTATCTAACAAATGTTCTTCCAGAATTGTGTATTGATAAGCATTATCAAACTTCAGAAACAACACGAACATGAACAGTAAAGAATAATCAAAAGACAAATGCAAAGTTGTTTTCTCATTGATTTATAAAGTAGTGCAGCACACTTCATTGGAAGACTTCTTTGTTTAGCTGCAGTGTGCTCAAATTGTAATCTGCCAGTACAAATTCAATGCATCATTAAACCATGTGTTTATTTTAGGATTAGGAGAGAACAGAAGGGAATATTTGTTGGGGTGTCATAAAAACAACCCAGAAATATTGATAAACTGATACGGATTGGTGATGGATGGTCTAAAACTGGTCAAAAGTCTTATAAGCAGTTACAGAAAATGTTTAGTGCAGGTTTTTTCTGTTAAAAGAGAATCTACTATTTTCAAGGTTTCACCAACTTTCTTCACCCTACATGTGAACAATTACTTAATGTATTCATTAAAAATCTGAAAAATACAATGATTTGTGTGTTATTAGTTCAGATTGTGTTTATCTATAATGGTTAAAAAAAGACCACATTTTATGAGTAATCAATGCAGAAAATCTGAATTTTTTTTTTTTTATAGGGTGCACAAACTTATTCTTGCCACAGGCCTGGAAAACTAGACTTTGAAGAAACTGTGTGATAGAATCATTAAACTTTACCAAAGACACAAACACATAAAAGACAGAGACTGTATTCTGTTAGTCTTTGTGAAGAACAAACTGTGTTTGAACATTAATCTTTTATGTATACCCTTTTACAAGATATATATATATATATTTCCAAAGCCAACTCTGTTAGACAACCATGTCAATAGTCAGTGTTTTCATGGGAAAGACTTTCTTGTCCAATTCAAAGAAAATGTTACCTATGCTAGTTGCAAATGAACAGGGTAATAAGCCTACACATAATAACTTATATTACCACTTGTCCTCTGTAAAGTCATGGTCCTTGGAAAACCTTTGTGTCTGTATCAAAGAAAGCACGACAACCTCCACCTTGGAATTTGGCGCAGTTAGCTTCTTTCCATATAAGGAAAAGAAGGCGGAGAAGAAACTGCACACAAACCTCATTGGTTCTCGCGCCTACCGTCTATTTAAATATGCAAACGAGATTTTTGAAAATAAGGTATTGTTTAGACGCTGCGCATTGCATTTTGAAATCAACCAGCTTAAATAATGCAAGTATCAAACTTTAGGATTAAAACGCAATAAGTTGTTGTGTGTGCGTCCATATCAGGATTGACAGCGTAATGCGCGTTATGATGTCCAAATGTTGCCTAGATAGGCAGCTCACTTGAGTCATCTGTAATCAGGTGGCAAACTCAACAGGTGCGCATGCGAGTTTTCACCGAGGATGTTTCTCTTGAGGATATTCTTGGCCATAATCCTTGTAACTGTCCTACTTCTGGTTGTTTTTGTAACATTTTACACATTAGGCAATGTCGCAGATTCTTTGCAAAGAGTTGAGGAGCCTGAACCAACCAGCAGTTCAGACGCAGGAGCAAACACTACAGTGAGCCCTGATCCTGTTGGGACTCAATCAACCCTTGTATCAGTTATGGACAAGCACAACTTTACTGCTCTACCCCAGTGGAAATTTGATGATATGTATCGATTGGATCCACAGTTTAAACAGAGTGTAAGTACAGTGAACAACAACAGTAACTAGAGAAAGGTTTGTGAACATCTTGCTAACTGAGGCTGAGAGACAACCCGCTGAAAAGAAGACATATTAAACCATGATGATGATCATAACATAATTTGTTGTTGTTGTATAAGTATGGCTACAATCAATAATGAATAAAAAACAAACGTAACCAACTTTTTAAAAAGATAAACACGTTTAATCCAAAACGCCCACTTGATATGTGAATTTCTAATGCCTCTATATGATTTTTTTTTTTTCCCAAATAAAAGGCATTTTAGTGTAATTCTGTGTGAATACCTTTTCTATTATTAATAATATTTTATGATGAACATTTACTAGACTGAAACAACTTACTTGATTTATGCATGTATTTTTTTTCACCTTTTGGCCATATAAATAACAACTGTACCAAATTGCTGATTTTTGATCAGTTTGAGCCTCTGAATAAAAATGAGTTTTTTTCCCCTCCTTAATACAAACATGATACAAAACATAAAACTTTTTTTTTTTTTTCTCTAGATTTTTCTGACTAATTTTTTCATATTTTTCAGGAATGCACAGCGTCTTTGCGAAACTCTTCTAATCCACTGTTTATGCAGAAGTTTATTCCAAACATTCAGCTGTTTTTCAAAGTGATTATCTCAACATGAGTGAATGGAACCTGCTTTACCACTTCAACAACCGCTTTGGCTATATGGGACTCAATTACACTGGTTTGTTAAATCAGAAAGCAAGAATGCGATAATATAGATTATTAAACCATTGTGCTAAAATAACACACTTTCCCCCTATTTTATAGCCATAAAAGCAGCTGTTGACACCATCCCTAAACTTGCATCTACCCAATTACTACAAGTATACACTGTGCTGTTGTTGGGACTGGCGACATTCTCAATATCTCCAGGCTAGGAAAGGAGATTGGCTCTTCTGATTATGTATTCAGGTAAACTGAAAAGTTTGGTTGGCAGATTAAATCAGTCAGTTATTTTGTGTAAATCAAAATATCTTGTCAAATTATAATTCACCCAAAAATGAAAATCATTTACTCACCCTCAAGCCATCCTAGGTGTATTTGACTTTCTTCTTTCAGACAAATACAGTCGGAGTTATATTAAAAAATGTCCTGGCTCTTCCAAGCTTTATAATGGCAGTGAATGGGGGGTCAATATTGTGAAGCCACAAAATAGTGCTTCCATCCATCATAAAAAGTACTTCACATGAAGGATTTCGATATAAGCCAAGAGCAGACTGGTTTTCCTTTGCTGTAAACAATTATTATTATTTTTTTTAAATATTACTCAGATTATATTCGTCTGAAAAGTATAAAGTCATATATACCTAGGATGGCTTGAGGGTGAGTAAATCATGGGTTAATTTTCATTTTTTGGTGAACCTTTCCTGTAATCACTTGTTTGTTTCTGCTAGGGTGAATGCAGCCATTATAGCAGGCCATGAGGAGGATGTTGGGAAAAGGACATCCGTTTATGTGCACACAGCTCATTCCTTAATCCAGTCCACCATGGTACACAAAAAGAGAGGTTTCAAACAGATTCCTACTGACAAGGTGTGTCTAAACTATATGTGGGCTGCTTTGGTTGAACCTCTGATAGTGTTTTTTTTTTGTCTTTTTTTGTGGAAGGACATTAAATATGTTCTAATCCCCGAGGGTCCAAGAGACTACAACTTTCTCGAGTCCCTTATGAAGAACAGAAAAATACCATCAGGAGCATATCGTGGACGAACGTAAGTAATTCTAACAGAATTATCAATCAATATTTGTCATCATGAATCAAAAATGAGTGATACATCTTCATTTTCATCTGCCTTATGTTTGGTGGTTGTAATATAAATAGGCCTGTTGTTTAATGGTGTATTATTATTTATTATTTTGTAGGTCAAGGAATTATTACAGTGGACATTTTAATGAAAGTTCTTACTACATCCTCCATCCAGACTTTCTCAGATATGTGCGAGACAAGTAGGGGCTGAAACTGCCATTCATGTGCACACACTAGTTAAGTTACCCATATATTTAGTACATGAAGTTACCATTTCATTAGTTGGTAATTATATTTAATTACCAACTATATATTATATTTTAGTGAATTTCTCTGAGATCTTACGTGTCACAGTTTCAAGTCTGGATGTTCTGTAAAAGAGCACATTCAGGGCTTTTCAGAGATACCAAATGTTTGAATGTTTCACCGTGACCACACCTTATCCTTGGTCTTTAAATATGGCTGACGTTAATGGATACATCATTATGGAAATATGATATTTTGTAATTATCATTTAAATCTGATTAATTTTCAAATTGTTTGTCATAAATCAACATCTCAGCAAAATGTTATGGGGTTTCAGATCAAAATATGACTTCCTGTTATAGGACACAAGGACTAAAAGCATGTTTTTTCACATTTTGGGAGACAAAACAATTGAATAGGAAAATAAATTATATATCAATATTCTTATGAAATATTAGATATTATTATGAAAATCTGGCCAGTTATTACTCTCATTATTACACTTCTTTTTTCAACATGCTGTCCCAACTGCACGGTAATATGCAAATTAGATACAGTGTATAACATTGTGTTTATGGAAATTTTACACACATATTGCATAAAGCAAAATGGTATATCAGATCATTCTGTTATATCTTTTATAACATAGTTGAGAATCATCCTTATACAAAGTTTGGTATAAAAAGATCCTGAAACGTAAAAATTGATTGGTGATTTAAAAAAAAAAAAAAATCCCATTGTTTTTGCCTTTTGATGTCTATTCGTGTCATTTTATTTTTTAGAAAAACTGAGCCCTGTGTCCTCTACAGAGGACATAGCATAACATGAATAAAATATAATAATAATAATAATAAAAAAATCTTATGCTCTAAACAATGTAATGACATAATAAATTCACAAAGCTTTTTTTCTGGGTCTCAGGAGGATATTGTAAGATTTAGGTACACGGTCAGTAAATTACAAATTAACCACCTAGTTTATGGCTGAAGGTGAACTCTCGGGACATTACAGCCTTCGTTCACCAGATGTCGCCCTAACTTTAGAAACTGCAGTGACTTGACTTATTGAGATCCCAGATGTTTGCCTTGACTATATCGACGAAATAACCATCAACGCACACGAAGGCAGTTGTGAGATAACTTAGGTTAGGTTAGTGTTGATTAACACCTATGGTATAAATGCAAACTGTATATGTTACATGGAATGATCTAGACACCTTTAGAACATTGCATCCAGCAATTTAAACATACAGAGTATTTTATAGAATATATTCGCCATTTGTGGAATTTCCATTCTTTTTTTTTAAATGTTTTATTTTTCTGGAATATTTAATAGAGTCTTCACAGCGCACCTTTCAGGAAGAGAGTTACAGCAGGGAGGCGCGTGACAGACGCGCGCGCTCACGCACCGGTCACTTGTGTTGTGTCAAACGCGTTCAAGTATGCGCTTTTGCGATTTCTCAAATAGAAAAGATAAACGACATTATCCTTCTTGATCTTCGTCGATTTCGTGGAATTCTGTATCGGTGAGTATGTGATCTAGCTCTATACGGCAAGTGCACCCATTTAGCATTTGATTAAAAAACATCCAGAGAAGTAACCGGTCAGAAAAGTTGTCATTAATGTGAATGGCTATTTTCATCATCTTATTATCCGTTTTAAGGTACTTTCCATAACAAACAAACGACCACAGAAGTGCTCTTATGTTGTCTTGGAAATTACTAGTTGCTATTTTATTGTAAATAAAATAGTTGTAAACAGATTCAAGATGTCATACACTGTTTTCTTCAAAAACATAGTGTTTAATGTACAAATATAATGTTATAAGTGTATAGAGCCATGATAATACAGCACGTCTGTTTTTCCTGTAGGTTTCCTTGTGATGTTTCTGGCTTTAAGGATGGCTTACGTTCAGTATGTTCTCCCTGCTGAGGAACAATCATCAACTTTATGTAATATAGGACCTTAAAAACAACTCAAAAACAAATTAAAAGCTTAAGGTGCTAAATGTCTAGACCATATGTGTAAAAAACAATAAGGTAAACCAAAAGCCAAGTCTAGAGTTTCATGAACAGAGAGGATCATGACATTGTGAATCCAGATTGTAACACTTGTCTGGAAGCTGGACGAGAGCCATGGGCAAGGAGCAGGACCTTCTTCTGGCTGTGAAGAATGGAGACGTTCCTTTAGCTCATAAACTTCTGGCCAAGATCAAGACCAACCGAAACAGTAAGTTATTTCTTCTTTTGGCAGCAGTTATTTGAAAATGTATTAAACTCATCATCATTGTCTCTGTACTGAGTCAATACATTATCAGCCACAGATCAGATTATGCATCAAGTATTAAATTTCTCTTTAAAGTTTCTGTTTCGCATTTGAAATATTTTAAATGAGATAATCTGCAAGCTGATACCGTGTACACTCATGTGTTCCAGATTACACTTCAGGTGAAGAATTCATTTTCAAGCTCATAAGTTGTTGATTTGACTTGCCTAGATGTTGCTGTGTCTAATATTAAGATTAACCACCAGAGACTCATTTATTTAACATCTGAGCTGCAACAGTAGTGGCAATAACACTAGACTAATTGCTGAATCAGCCCTGTATGACACCAAACAACAGCTGCATCCAAACTGAACATGAAAAGACCATTAGCATCTCTTGACCGTTCCAGTAATGTATGCACTTCATGTAAACACTAGATGTGAAGAGGTACCTTCAGGCTGTAGTTAGAATGGTGTTAAAACCTTTTTAGGGGATTAAATCCAGTACTCTGTCTGCGCACTAGAGGTCAAGGGTCGGTTATTGGCCAAGTTGGTGCAGTGCACCTGCAGAGGATGTTTTCAGGACGGTCTGTAAGTCTTCCCCAAGCAGATGGAGACTGCTTCGTCTGGAGGCTAAACGGGTCAGTTCATGGCAGGTCAGACGGTCAATGAACTCCCCTGCTGAAAGGGGATGGTCAGTCCAGTTATGGTCATATTCTGCTATGGGATATTGATGGCAGTGTGAAATCTTTATATATTAATATTAAATGTGTTCCTTGTCAGTCAAAATGTCATATCGATCTTAATCACATTATAAAGAAGTGCCTTGGAGATTTTTGGGACTGGGTTTGGTTTTACAAAACAAGGCAACACCAAGAAGTTCTCAGTAACTTTTTATAACAAATCCTCCAAAAACTGCCTCACTTACTTTAATTGTAACTGCCTTATCGTCAGTGTTGGGTAACGCATTACAAGTAACACGAGTCACGTAATCAGATTACTTTTTCAAGTAACTAGTAAAGTAATGCATTACTTTTAAATTAACAAGAAAATATCTGAGTTACTTTTTCAAATAAGTAACGCAAGTTACTGTGTTGAGAGAAAAAGTGTAGAGGCATTTTCTTCAGCCTTATCCTTATTAATTTCACTCTTGGTGTGAAAGGGCCTTTACAGTCACCAAAAATATAACTTTTGGGTTTTCTGTTATTAAAAATATATAAGCAAGCAAGCCCAGCCCAGGTGACAAAAAGTAATGCAAAAGTAACATAATGCATTACTTTCCATAAAAAGTAACAAAGTAACGCAATTTTTTATGGACTAACGCAATATTGCAATGCATTACTTTTAAAAGAACCTTTCCCCAACACTGCTTACCGTAACCTTATTTTTTTTTAAAGATACGAAGAAACGGAAATAGTAACAGATTTTCAGGTCTTTTCTTTTGTATTGTCACATAAATCTTAGTGCAGTAGATTATCAGAAATAAAAATGTAGGTACTTGGTTCTGTCCATTGTAAGTTGATTGGATGTAGTCACATCTGAATGCGAACTTGGTTGAATTTAAGAAATTGGACTAAATTATTGGAAAAGTCCAGCATAGAAAGATCGAGTTAAATCAGTAGCAAGCATTTAAAAATAGTGAATTTTCATTTCATGCTTACTTTAAAGAAATGTCAAAATAATGTTTGTAGTAATCAACAACGAACCACAAGTTCTGCTGATTGAGCTTATTGAACCTGTATTGATTAAATTGAGCATTAAAACTTGAAATTCTCAACAACCTGCTTCCAGTTTGCCAAAATCTGGAATCTGGTGTTCATCTCTACCCCCACCTGTCTTGTACCAAATCAGGGATAATCCATATGGCAAACTGACAGATTAACTTTAAAGAGAGCTGGATTTCAACACACCGTCATCAGGGCTACTTTTCTTTCAGTCGCTTTTGTTTCCTAAAAATGTAGGAGCCCTGTAAAATACTGGGGTAAAAATACCAGTTCCGTATAAGCTGGCTGAAAGCCATTGAGTTTTTCCACGCAAGGCATGTTTTACACAAGCTTGTACACGTTTTAATGCTCTCTTCTCTTGTTCATGACAGATGGGTCAGGCTACTCAGGACTGTTTTGGAATCTGCTCAGTGAGTTAATCCATGAGCGATGTCAGTCATCGCTAGATCTAGTATAAAGTGTATGCCAGCCGTTCCTTCAACTTAGCAAACAGGTCCTGCATCTTACAGTCAGCTTTTAAATATTCACCGAAACTAGAGATTAATTAAAGGATGGACAGTATTATTACCATTATGTGAGAGCTTGCATACATTTTCTATTTTTAACTTAATTAGTCTGCAGAACACAAGGCTACTGTAGAAAACACAAACAGCGCAGATCAGAAGACAAGTACAACATCTTACAGCTAGGTCCTCACATTTATTAGAAATGACTGCATGTGAATGCGCTCTTCTGTCTTTGTTTTAATAGTCTTCAAGTGATTGTTGCTATTGTTGACTGTAGAAAGGATTTTCTTTTTCCTGAAAGTGCTAATGTTATCGCATTGGACGAAACACTTACACAGTGTATATCAACTTCCTAGGCCTATGTACAGTTTGTTCCAAAAAGAAATACAAAATCTGTTCTAATTGAAAGAAACAAGTTGACAAAATGAATTAATTGAAGATTTGGTGATAATATAGCATAATTAGAGATTTACAAACAATTTTTAAAAGCCTGGTCATTTTATACCAGGGACACCAAATTAGGTAAAAATTTTCTGCACAGCGCAAGGGTTAAGTTTTGCATAAACCCTGTTTTGCATTATTTCCACACTGTGCCTAAACCAGGCGAAATGACTGGTGATAAAGGATATGTCATGTAAATCTAACTATGTGATGGCATTTTGGGGATCATTTGGTTTCTGTTTTTGTGGCAATGCACTATGAAATCTCATTGGTCCAAATCCCACGCCACATAGCTGTGCGTTTAAATATCAAATGCATTCTGTTTCTTATTGTGCTATGAAGAGGTTTCGCTTTCTTTGAAGAGAGACAAACCACTTGTTGGAAACACAGTGTCGCTTCTGGTTAGTACATGGTGTCAGAGGGAAAGTGATTGTTTGTAGCTATAATAAAGATGGGCGTGATTTAGTTGTGAAGTTACTTAACTTTTCAGCTTTGATTTGTCTCACCTTTCCTGTTTCATTTCTGGTTTCATTGTTGATGCAAATGATAACAAATCTCTGCGGGCTTCAAAAATCTCAACACATTCACATCCTCATTGGCTTATGTAATAGGTACAGCGCAAGTAATCTGAAAGCAAGAAATCACAGCTTTGCACACAGACATGCCCTTTTTGGTTTTGCTTTATTATAGTGAGACGATGCCTGGATTATATTTGACCTCTGTGACCCAAATGTTCTGTATTGTATAGCTGAATAATGACCTACATTGAGACTTAACATAATCTTTGGTATCATTATGGCCATTGGTCATATGATCCACTGAGCTTCAGCTCATTCAGAACAGATTTTCTTAAATAAGACGTTACTGGCCTAGTTATTTCCAATAGCATTAATTTCACAAAAAAGATGAATTGAAGCTTCCATGATAAAAATGTCCTGTTTGGAGAAAAGTCTTTATGCAAAGACTAGCAAGGTAGATGCAATCCTAATTGGAGCTGACTGGTTCTCGGCAACTTTGTTTACAGTCATCAGCACCAAAAAAACCTTACAAAAGCAGGTGACGAAACCAGACTACGTGAGAGATATGAAATCAGAACACCATGTCTGCTTTTGTTGTAATGATTTTATCTTCCTCAAAGCGAGTGACTAGAATCAATCTGTAAAGTTTATCTTAAATACCTTCTTTCTAATGTCCTCCTTCCAGGAATAGAAAGATAACCATCATGGATATGCGTGTAGTCTTTGTTAGCTGGACGAAAGCCTTTTTTGTGTCGCAGAACATGTTATAGTTTAGTTGTGAACAGAAATCCGTGTGAGAGAGAAATATTAAGATTTAAAGCATGTATCATATGATTTGGTTAACCCTGCCTGCTTTAAATGATTGAAAATGATTAATAGTTGAAAACATTTGTTACAAATTTAGAAAAATAATCAAAAGTAATCAGTTACATTAATAAAGCAATTGAAATAGTTACACTACTTATTACATTTTAAATAGAGTAACTTGTAATCTGTAACCTGTTACATTTCCAAAGTAACCTTCCCAACACCGTTTGTAGCCAAGTGTGGGTAAGATAAATTATATTTTGTTTTTTGCAGAATTCCAATTTTTCAGAGAAACTTTGCCTTTCAGACATAAGTTTGTTTGAGTCTTTTGCAAGATCATTTACATTATTTCAAATGTACCTTCAGCCAGTAAGTCACCTTTTGCGCAGTCACGTTGTCTGGGTTACATAACCAGGTCCTTCGTTTATCTCCGCTCATCCACTGACAGTGAGCTCAGACATCTTGACAATTTTCCAGTTGTTTTGTTCAGGGAGGCTTTCATCATGTGGCAGAACGTTGTTTAAGAAATGAACCGAGATCCAGTGTTTTGGAAAGGCATTACAGTAAAACCTTTTTCCTATTTTGTGGTGGTAATTCCCTTTGAACACACTGTCACAAAGGCTCATGGGATAACATAATGTGACTGCTGGGTCTGGTGCGCCACACACAAAGATAATGAAATCCATGTGGGTAAAGGGGTATAGCTAGGTGGTTCAACCTTATGCAGAGATGAAAAGTCTTCATTTTTAATGCTAGCTTATTGAGAGGTTTCTAATAATGTTACTAATAAGAGAAGTTGCTAGCTTGTATTTTACTGTACTGTTCACTGGAACAAATTGTAGGTAGGTCATTCAACTCTATTACCTCATCGTCTATTACCCCAAATTGCTTCTGGCAAGCCAAACCAAATCACTAGCGATCCATCTAATTAAAGTCATTATCTAATCTGTTGAGAGATTTACCTCCAACACCTGCTTCTGATCTTGTAAAAATCCTGTAAAAAATTTCTAAAAAAGTATTTAGTCTTTAATGGTGTTCACACTTTTATGCTTCAGTCTGTGTGTTGGTGTATTTTTGAGTTGTGGATATCAAGATTTTTTTCTTAGAGTTATTGGGCTTATTCTGCTCCATTTGACATGAACAAAACATATCTTTTGTTGTCAAAATGTGCGACATTTTTAAAATTCTAATTACCTTGTCACACTTGTTTTTAAATTTTTATTTTTTATTTTTAGCAGGTTAGTGGCTCAGCACCGACTTCGACTTGATTGTCAAAAGATTTTCAAGTATTGCTAATGTTTAATAATAGATTTGCTTTGCAAATTTACTTTATTAGCTATTTTTTTTCTCTTGAAATTTATAGTAAAAGATTATGCCAAACATTCTATTTAACTTTTCAGCTTGAGAATTTTCTTTACAATCGATTATTTTTAAACATTACTTTTAATTCAGAAATTGTTTAGAAACACTTTTTTTGTATTCAAGTCTTTTTTTGTATGAATTAACACATTTTTGACCTAACATGACACTTTTTTTCATGTTATAAATAATAAAAAAATACATTTATTACTTGAGTTTTTTTAGTGTCACGTGATCCTTCAGAAATCATTCTAATATGCTGATTTGGTTCACAAGAAATTTATTTTATTTCTTTAAAATTTTCTTTTTTTTTTTGTAACATTCATTTATTTTCAGTGTTGAAAATTGATTTAATGTTCATAAGGAAACCATGCTCTCTCTCTCTCTCTCTCTATATACTGTATGTATATGTAAATATAATTTTAAGATTTTTGACTGAAAGTTCAAAAGAACAGCTTTTATTTTAAATAGATTTTTGCAAGACTTTTAATACAATTTAATGCAGCCTTGCTGAATAAATGTAATAATTCCTTTTAAAAAATCTTGTTGACACCAGACATTTGAATGGTAGTGTACCTGAAGATGTCATTAAACATGTTTTTATATTTTATACATATGTATAAAACATTGTGTGCACAAATTTGTGCTTAACTGTGCTGCAAAATCTGATCTTCATTCAGGTTTTATTTTGCAGTCTTATCTTAGAATTTGTGTTTGGTAATGGCTTGGCATTAATTAAAGTCTGAGAGCTGACATTAGGTTGACATTTTCACAGATGCATTTTCCTAAAATCAGTGTATATTTAAGGCTATTGTTGATGATACCTCAGACACTCTGTCTTCTCACGTTTACATCCAAACTTCAGATTCACTCAGTACCTGTATGTTGTTGTAATTTTAAAGGTTTTTGAGGAGAGATTCTATTCATAAGGAAAGATGGAAAGATGCCTTCAAGCATAAAAACCTCAACAGGCCCAGTGACAATGAATGACTTGATACAAGGTGTCCTTTAAATTGGCTCATTATGTTTATTGTGTGGGTTTAGGGAGTGGTTGAGTCCTGTGCGGTTACTGTGGCTCATTTCATTTGAGAGATGCCCACATTAGAAGCAGCTTTTCCATTCAACGAGAAAAGACCACTGTTGACAGACACAAAGGGTGTTTGTGTTTGCACGCACACTTTTGTGTGGATACTGTATGCGAGGGAGAGAGAGGGGGACATAGATGGAAATTGAGAGATTGGGTGGGTTAGCCATGTCTGGAATGTTGTCTCATGTTGAAACTCGAACTCAACATCAACTTTTTTTTTCTTCCCCTGCAGCGATATGTAAAGTTCATAGCTCCGTTGGCATCGTTCCCTCTGCCCGCTGGCCGTGGCGTATAGCCCTCAGTGGGGTGGTTCTGTTGGAGTACAACAGCGCCTGTGATTAGCCCAGCATGAGCCAAAGACATGGCTTACAGACCCCTCAGATCCATAGGAAATCAGTGGCGGCAATGTGTGAAGCATACAGTGTTAGACTACTTGGATCGGCCAAAATAGGGTATAGCTATAGATGGGATCTGCATTGATTGGTCTACTTTGCTTGTACACCTTTTTTGCTTCTTGTTCATTTAAATTAGTGCTGTCAAATTTAGCATGTTAATGCAGGTGATTTAATTTTTCCAGTTTAATGACGTTAAAAATATTTTGCCGCAACATGTTCAGCAGCGGCAGCTCTTAAAGTAATAGCAACCTAATAACCCAGCTGCTGTGATGTCTGTTAATCAAAGAACAAAATAAAAAAGAGGAAATCAATAACTTTTGTAGCTTTAAGGATTCATATTCAATTTAGAAGTTAGTGTTTGATAACTTAATTCAATTTCTCAATATATGTCCTACTTGCTGAAGGGCACAGGTACTGTAAATTGACATGTATTATAATGAGTTTATGTGAAGATTGTTTTAAATTTACTTAAATTAGAAGTTGTTTTTTAAAGTCTAATAAATGTTAAAATTTATAGCTCTAAATTATACTGTAATGTTGAATGGCTATATTCAATGGTTAAATATTAGGGGGAAAAAAACAATTTCCTAGAGACATCAGGGGATATTGGTATCAGTGGTACTCGCCTTCACTCATAAAATAATATGCCATTAAACAAATATTAAAAATGTACTGTCTATGTTGTTTCTACATTTAATTTGAAGATTTAATGTGAAATTATTGTAATATAAAAGTATATTTAAAAGCTTTAATGTTAGGTGGGATTAATCATGATTAATCACAATTAATTTCAGAAAAAAATGTGATTAGTTAATTGTTTTAATGGATTGACAGCGCTAATTTAAATTAATTGATATGTACTAATGTAATCCTTCAACATTTTGGTGCGGCTTAAATTCATTGCATGGAATCAGTGTCATTTTTGGAATCAGAATCCATTTGCATTGAGACTGCATGAGTATTTTTTTGTAAGCCATAACAAGATCCTTTGAAATCCAAATCTAGACAGTTTAATGAATTTTTTTTTTTGGTCAGAATGTCAGAAAAACTATTAATAACCTGTGTTAGTAAAAACCACTGTGTGGTAGTGAGTGATGAAGTGATGGCGTATTTTCAGTGCTAACTTGAAAGTTAGCATCACCCTGGTTCCCTCGACAAAAACCCAATAGGATTTTTCCAGTGGCTTTTGGATTATTGCAGAAAATAAATGCTACATTGTGACCATGTTTCGTTCATCATAATGATCTTCACAAATGAGCACAACTTGAATTTTGAAGCCTAAATACAATCACCAGAAGTATTGAAATATGTTTTAAAGACGTGCAGTGCATCTTTTCACATACTGTACACATTCTTACATTTTTCACGTCTTTAACAGTCAACCATGAAAGGACTTTTCAGTCTCTTAAATACAGGAGTGAAATGTTATACTTTAAGTGAGCTGATAGCTGCCTCATTTTTAAATGCCTATAATCACAGAATAATAGATGCAGTTTTCACAATAAATAAAAGATTTTTTTCTGATTGGTTTTAATCCAGAAGATGTGGGGGGAGGAATTCATTGCATCGTTATGGCTCCCACTTTGCTGGAGGGAACAAATAGTTATAGATCCACTTACTTGCGGTTTTCTCTGATTTGGACCAGGAGAGAGGTTCTTTTGTGCGGGTGATGGATTTAGATATATGAATTGGATGGAAAGGTTTCCGAGCAGGTGAATGATTGACATGTAGAGGATGTAAGAATACAAAGAAAAGTTTAGGTTTATGACATTTCTTTAAAGTCAAAATGGGACAGGCAGCTGTGTGTGCACTGACAGGTAAGTGAATGCAGTTTACAGTTGCAGTTAAGACTCTTCATTTCCATGTTTGTTTGAGATAAAAGTGGTCAGGATGCTGTGTAGCTCAGAGCTCGTTTTAAATGATGACACAGCTCTGTGTTGTTTAGAGGACAGATTTGTCTACTGTCACTGACAGTTGGGACAGTCTTGCTCTGCATTCATCGCTCTTCACTTAGTGACCTAGATCACATTTTCCCTTTAGCGACAGGTGGAGCGAACAATTTGTTCAGTGTTTTGTATTTTTTGATGTTTACAATGCTTACAGAGCTGCTCTTTGCTCCTTAAATACTCTATTTTTGTTGTCTTGTTCTTCACATCATTAGAAACTTCTAACTTACACTATAGAACTGTTAATACAGGCCTGCAAATCTGATTGATCAGGAGCGTTTTTGTGATTCTGATAATAACAGTCCTTCAGCATTGGGACTTTTAAGGCCCTATGAAATCTATTTTGTTTTTTTTTCCAAATTCAGTTATTTTTTTCCAAATTCTTTTTTTTTTCTGTTTTCATTTTTCTAGACTCTTGTTTTAACGGTTAAATTAAATGTTATTCATCAAAAAGCATGTCTGATTAATTAAAATCATAAAATCAACTTACAATATTAAACAGCAATTTATTAAACGTTTGACAAAAATTTAATTTTTAATGCCCTATGAAATGTTTTATTTTTCTGTTAAATTCTGGTAAATATTTGTTTGAAAATAATATTTTAATAATAATTTTTTATTAGTAGTAGTACTATCATTACATGAAGAAACCATTAAAGAAATATTACTTTGTTAAACCGAACTTTTGTTTTGACAAGTTGCTTTGAAGATCTTTAGGTTTCTGTTTGTGTATGATATGACAATAATTTTACACAAAAGAAACAGTAAAATGCTCATGAAGTGGCTCTCAGAGCAGTTCTAGAGATTATGTGCTCATGTACTCATATATTGAGGCGGCAGAGGCTGAAAACACTGTGAGCGTCACGCGCTTTATATGTGTGTAGTAAATGAAATTGCATGTTTGCGCCATTCATTCACACATAGACGTGTAGAACATGCAGGATTCATATTTAAATTGTATTTTTGCGGCTTAATATTCACAAACACTAGTCCATATCGCGTTTTGATTTAGGTTTACTGACCTACTTTTGAGGTATCCATCCAAAAATCTGTGACATTCCGCGTTATACAGTAAATTCTGTTTTTATGACTGGATTCCGAGATTCCGTCCATGTTTTCTGCATAATATCATAGGGCTCCAGACTTTTTACTGTTTGTATCACTTCACATGTCTGCTTTTACACGTTCCAAAAAAGGAAAAAGAGGAACATTTATTCTAGAGTTCTATGTCATAAAGCATTAAAATTCTTTTTGCTCTTGTCCTTATTGTAAACATGGAAAAGTTTATTTAGAAATGTCCTTCCTAATTTGGAATGTTAGGATCCTGCATGGCTGTTAGGACAGTATTATTTGGAAGGATTAAATAATGATACCATCTGTAGACATTTGATTGATCTCATTGAAGGTGTCTCAATTATGAGATATACAGGTGCATCTCAATAAATGGAAAAGTTCATTTATTTCAGTAATTCAACTCAAATTGTGAAACTCGTGTATTAAATAAATTCAATGCACACAGACTGAAGTAGTTTGTCTTTGCTTCTTTTAATTGTGATGATTTTGGCTCACATTTAACAAAACCCCACCAATTCACTATCTCAACAAATTAGAATACTTCATAAGACCAATAAAAAAAAAAAAAAAAACATTTTTAGTGAATTGTTGGCCTTCTGGAAAGTATGTTCTTTTACTGTATATGTACTCAATACTTGGTAGGGGCTCCTTTTGCTTTAATTACTGCCTCAATTCGGCGTGGCATGGAGGTGATCAGTTTGTGGCACTGCTGAGGTGGTATGGAAGCCCAGGTTTCTTTGACAGTGGCCTTCAGCTCATCTGCATTTTTTGGTCTCTTGTTTCTCATTTTCCTCTTGACAATACCCCATAGATTCTCTATGGGGTTCAGGTCTGGTGAGTTTGCTGGCCAGTCAAGCACACCAACACCATGGTCATTTGGACATGGACATTGCACCCCAAATCATCACAGACTGTGGAAACTTAACACTGGACTTCAAGCAACTTGGGCTATGAGCTTCTCCACCCTTTCTCCAGACTCTAGGACCTTGGTTTCCAAATGAAATACAAAACTTGCTCTCATCTGAAAAGAGGACTTTGGACCACTGGGCAACAGTCCAGTTCTTCTTCTCCTTAGTCCAGGTAAGACGCCTCTGACGTTGTATGTGGTTCAGGAGTGGCTTAACAAGAGGAACACGACAACTGTAGCCAAATTCCTTGACACGTCTGTTTGTGGTGGCTCTTGATGCCTTGACCCCAGCCTCAGTCCATTCCTTGTGAAGTTCACCCAAATTCTTGAATCGATTTTGCTTGACAATCCTCATAAGGCTGTTGTGCATCTTTTTCTTCCACACTTTTTCCTTCCACTCAACTTTCTGTTAACATGCTTGGATACAGCACTCTGTGAACAGCCAGCTTCTTTGTCAATGAATGTTTGTGGCTTACCCTCCTTGTGAAGGGTGTCAATGATTGTCTTCTGGACAACTGTCAGATCAGCAGTCTTCCCCATGATTGTGTAGCCTAGTGAACCAAACTGAGAGACCATTTTGAAGGCTCAGGAAACCTTTGCAGGTGTTTTGAGTTGATTAGCTGATTGGCATGTCACCATATTCTAATTTGTTGAGATAGTGAATTGGTGGGTTTTTGTTAAATGTGAGCCAAAATCATCACAATTAAAAGAACCAAAGACTTAAACTACTTCAGTCTGTGTGCACTGAATTTATTTAAAACACGAGTTTCACAATTTGAGTTGAATTACTGAAATAAATGAACTTTTCCACGACATTCTAATTTATTGAGATGCACCTGTATTTACCACAATGAAACTGTCATTTTATGAAAAAGAGCTGTGAGGATTCTGATATTCATAGCATGCAGGTTTGGAATGCCATGAGAGTGAGAAAATAATGACAGAAATATAAGTGAACTATCCTTTTAAGACACTTTGAACTAAGTTAACTTTTCAGTTCTTATGCGAAAAAAAGTTATAATCAAAAAATGTGTTTACATATAAATATTGTTCAGATGACAAAATAAACTGGTAATGAATGTTTTGTTACTCAGAAGAAAAAAAAAAAAAAAACATGACACAACCATCAATCTACCTTGTATTTGATTACAAAACAATTGGCTGTTGAAAGTTTGAAACAAGTGCTTTCATGCCATAACATCATCATGCCTCATACCTCTGTAATGGAGGGATCAGCAGCTGACTGATTTGTTGAAAACATCACATCATGTCCTGACTTTTATTTCCATCTGTTTTCCTAGAGTTGCTGGGCTCCACAAAGAGGCTAAATGTGAACTACCAAGACCAAGATGGGTAAGTTTTCCTATTTTCCACACGGTTGGTCCAAATTGTGGAGAACGAGGAAACTATATATGTTATATATGTAGTTTCCTTGTTTTACACGTGTGTGTGTATATATACGATTTTCTTTTTCCAAATGATAGTTAATGTTATTGGTCTAAAATTAAAGCATTGGACTAAAAATAAAGCTTTTTATTATAAAGGTGCATATAAGCTCAGATCAATGTGGCTTACTGAAAGAAAACAAGCTGACAAAAAGACTGAATTTGTTGACAATATAGCGAAATGTGAGATTTACCAGCAATTTTTAAAAAGCTGGTCATTTTTGAACAAGAACACCAAATTAGGTAAAGGATTTTCAGCACAGCACAAGGGATAAATATACAGGAATTAAAATATTTTGGTGAGTTGTTTTGTGAGTCATCCAAACCTGCATTTATGCAGTAAACTCAGAAAACTTGACTCAAATTCTCAAATGTATGAATTTTGCATGTTTATAACTGTTGAGAAGCAGATTGAAAGAAAGAGTACATCAGACACAGCTACACAAAAGCTTCACTCACATTTGTTACTCATCAGAACATTGTGTGCGTGTCCCACCTGTTTAAACACTGGAAATGTGTTGTTGCATCTTGTTGACATCCTTCTTTTTTACTAGAAGGTGATATATGCTTTTCAATGCCATGACTAGTCAACCCTTAATCCATTTCAAAACCCCTTAACAATCTTGTTGAAAATTAATTGTAACAAAAATATGAATAGGGATGAAAACACCTACTTTAATTATTAGTTATTTTATATTATTTATATTATATTATTTTATATTTTTATTATTATTAAACATATGTGACCCTGGGTGACAAAACCAGTCTTAAGTAGCACGGGTGTATTTGAAGCATATTTTTCTTTTATGCCAAAAATCATTAGGATATTAAGTAAAGATCATGTTCCATGAAGATATTTTGTAAATTTCCTACTGTAAATATATCAACTTAATGTTTGATTAGTAATATGCATTGCTAAGAACTTCATTTGGACAACTTTAAAGGTGATTTTCTCAGTATTTAGATTTTTTTGCACCCTTAGATTCCAGATTTTCAAATAGTTGTATTTCGGCCAAATGTTGTCCTATCCTAACAAACCATACATCAATGGAAAGCTTATTTATTCAGCTTTCACATGTATAAATCAATTTCAAAAAATTGACCCTTATGACTGGTTTTGTGGTCCAGGGTCAAATATATTATTATGTTTAACTCCATATTAATAATTTAAAAATAATTAAACACCTGTCAAACTAGAATCATTATATGAGCTGATATGAGTATATCATATCAGTATATGAGCAGTATATTCATTATATATATACTGTATCTCACAAAAGTGAGTACACCCCTCACATTTCGCCAATCATTTTAGTATATCTTTTCAAGGGACAATACCATAGAAATGAAACTTGGATATATTTTAGAGTAGTCAATGTGCAACTTGTATAGCAGTAAAGATTTACTGTCCGCTAAAATTAACTCAACATACAGCCATTATTGTCAAAAAAGCTGGCAACAAAAGTGAGTACACCCTACGTGAAAACAGCTATACGTCGTTTAACCATGCAAAGCCACGTGTCCTATTCATCATGTTCATATTTTTGTTTTAGAGCAGTTAAAATTCTCTCATACTGACCACTGGATGTTCAACATGGCACCTCATGGCAAAGAACTCTCTGAGGATTTGAGAATTAGAATTGTTGCTCGACACAAAGATGGCCTAGGCTATAAGAAGATCAGTAACACCCTGAAACTGAGTTACAGTACAGTGGTCAGTGTCACACAGAGGTTTTCCAAGACTGGTTTAACTCGGAACAGGCATCGCAAGGGTCGATCAAAGAAGTCGAGTCCTCGTGGTGTGCGTCAGGTGCAGAAGCTGGCTTCAAAAAACAGACGCATGAGTGCTGCCAGCATTGCTTTAGAGGTTGCAGAAGTGGAAGGTCAGCTTGTCAGTGCTCAGACCATACCCCACACAATGCAACAAGTCAGTTTGCATGGCCGTCGTCCCAGAAGAAAGCCTCTTCTGAAGCTGGCTCACAAAAAAGCCTGCAAACAGTTTGCTGACAAAAGGCTTAAAAAACATACTAAACAGTGTTTTATGAAATTCAATTGCCAGTAGTTTCCTGTAAGGGGTAGGTTTAGGTGTAGAGTTGGTGTAGGGCGAGAGAAAATACGGTTTGTACACTATAAAAACCATTATTCCTATGGAGAGTCCCCGTAAGTGTGTGTGTGTGTGTGTTTTAAGCCACTCACCAGTGTATTAGGTTAATGGCATTATAATATACATTGATTTTATCAGAGTGCATTAAAGGGATAGTACACCCAAAAATGAAAATTCTGTCATTAATTACTCACCCTCATGTCGTTCCAAACCTGTAAAACCTTCGTTCATCTTCAGAACACAAATTAAGATATTTTTGATGAAATCTGAGAGATTTCTGACCCTCCATAGACAGCAATGCAGCTACCATGTTCAAGGCCCAGAAGGGTAGTAAGGACATCATTAAAATAGTCTGTGACATATGTTGTTCAACCTTAATTTTATAAAGATACGAGAATCGTTTTTGTATTTGGAATGCATTATTAGCCCTATTAAGAATTAAACATATAATTCGTCCCAATGAATGTAGTAACTTGCCTATTTTTCAGTTTACTGTATGCCTCGAAGACGCATATTAAAGGCTCCATGTCATGATTTGTGTTTGTTTGCTGAGGCTAGCTGTGGTTTTGTCTGCTTTCACAGTGTGTTTGCATAGATTCTATTCAAACATTGTGCTGTAACACCTTCCTGCGCAAAGAGGAAAAAGAAAGTTCATAGATGCTTGGCTAAAAAACAAAGTTGTAATTCTTGTGCCATTTTTTCCCCTCAATATATGGCACAAACTACCAGCGTTATAGATTTTCTGTGGACTATATCTCAGTTAAAAGCAATGTGACATGGTTTGACTGGTTTTCCCATGACTCTTCCCATGATTCCTTTCTGCTTTGAGCTACCAGCACTGTTTGAAATCAAAGCACAGACTATAAGAAAAAGCCAAAGACCCAAATCTTAACTCTTAAAAATACTGGACAGGCGCATTGGGAAATATTGTCTGGGGTTGAAACTGCTATGTGTATATTTTGTGTGAACTTGAGCTCATAACCAATAAAGCAAGTTGATTTGAAAAAAGATTGTATTTGATAAAAATAATTGAATTCAGATGTGGCACCAGCCAATCAATAACTGATGGTTAGAACCATGTCTCTGTCCTATTTTTTTTTTTTTTGATAACTGTAATAACCTAACCAACCTTACAGTCAGCAAATATCATTAAGTAAAATCATGAGCTTATCACCAATGAACAAATACCCAGCAGTGATGATAAAACCAACAACATAAAAGTAAAGTCAGCAAACACGAAAACAATAATCTGATCAGTGTAAAAATATCAGTGTGTTCATTCTGCAGTGCATGCTGGGAGCTCACATTCAGGATAATATTGAAACTATTTGTTAAGACAACTCTTTTAGGCTATTTGGGACAGCATTTGTGGGAATATTATTGGTTAACGTGTTTTTATGTAATTCTCACTTCTGTCTTGTGTGACTCACTAAGCCCTGTATGCTGGGTAAAATCTAATTTCTTTTGTACAGTGTGTGCACAGACTGCTGTTGTTGAATCTGGTGTCCCATTAGTCTTAGAGAGAGAGACGAAAGTGGCAGAAAGTTGAAAGCACATCTCCATGAAGTTGAGGGCCTCACATTAGCATGAGCGCTAATTTGTGCTTTCATGAGCAGCAGGGGAAGAACTGAGAAACCGGCTCCTGAGGGACCCGCAGCTGAGGTGGAGGAAAAACATTTCATTATTCATCACCGCTACTGGCGCTGTTCGCTTCTTTCTTTCTTTCTTTCTTTCTTTCTTTCTTTCTTTCTTTCTTTTTTGCTCATTCATTTGTTTATTCTATTTTGTTTGCTCATTTATTTCTTTTTCCAGGGTTTCCGCGGGGTCTTAAAAAGTCTTAAATTTAGTTGTATCAAATTTAAGGCCTTAAAAAGTCTTAAATTGTACAAGAAAGTCTTAATTATGATTTCAAGAGGTCTTAAATTTGGAGACGGAAAGACAATAATTGCGATATGGCTGAATGTGACGATTAAACTTCAAAAGGCTATGATTTCATTAAATAAACATGAGCGCTGCACGTTCAAAGTCCGGTGCTGCGCTGCTTTGTGTTCTGCCTTTACCGGGAAAACTCTTATATTTGAGCCAAACGTGACACCTGCTGACAGAGAATCAATCAGTTAACATAGCTTAAACTAGAGTGCGTGCGATTCAGTCTATTAAAATGCATTTAGACTGATCATATAATTTAAGATATGGGGGCAGAAAATGTATAGCCTATATTTATATCATTTCATATAGTTAATATCACACGAAGAGTGCCATTTTTTTTTTTCCTCCAAAAATCAGCATGATTACAAATGTGATATTGATTTTATGCAACAGTTCAATAAACAAGAAGTTAATTTTAAGAGACTTACGTTTTAGACACCATATTGGCTGTTATTGCTCTATTTCTACAACAAAAATGATTCCAAACACAGCCACAGCACTGTTTTACGTCTCTGAGCAACATGACAGGGTTTCGTTCCTGAATGAATCAAACGTTTAAATGATTCGGTTCTCATCGCAATGACTCACTTATTAACGCTGACTTACTGCCACCTATTGGCCGTTTTAATTTCACATTTAAAGTATATTCATATTTTTAAAATAATTTCAAACATCAGTTTTCAGCGTTTTATGTTTCAAATATCAAAACATCATTTATGCATTTGTAACTGTGCAGGTTAGCATTCTATGTCCCTCTGAGCTGCATTAAAGAGTGTGTAAATACATCTAAATGCCACTTCAGATGCATTGCAAAGATAAATTTTGTTGATACTGATTTCATTTGCTTGGTAACAGCCCAAATGCAAGAATTTGACTTAAAAGATTATGCACACTTTTAGAAAAAAATGGCTTAAAGGTAAAAATGCCCATAAAACTTGTTGGAAAAGACAAATTTCTGTCACTGCTGTGAACTGACCACACAGAATATGAAGAATATCAAAAAAATTCAGGAGTCACCTGTCCATGGTAATCTTTAAGATACCAGCACAATAACACACTCAGCAAAATATCGTCTAATTATCGTTATCGATAAAATCCCAGAAAATATAGAGATATCATTTTTTGCCAGTTTCGCACACCCCTAATTCATGTTATTTAATTTATATAATAATTTATTGATAATAATTGTTGAAATCAATATTAATACTTTTGACTTATCCATTTTCTTAAAAATGGTGTAAAGGCTGAAATGTAAAGTTTATCATTTTACAAAACTTTGTTTTTGTGAAAACTTGTATCTGAATTGTAAATTATGCTTTTGACAGTTATTTTACAGTTTAATATGGTACTATAGACATTGCGCTACCCCGCTCATATGGTATTAATTTTATTTGTACAGGTCTTAAAAAAGGTCTTAAAGTCTTAAATTTGAGCTTAAAAATCCTGCAGAAACCCTGTTTTCTTTTGCACATTTATTTGTTTTCTTTCTTTCTTTCTTTCTTTCTTTCTTCACTCATTCATTTTTTTTGTTTGCTCATTTTTCTTTTTTTTCGCTTATTCGTTTATTCTATTTTGTTTGCTCGTTTATTTTTTTCTTTTGCACGTTTATTTGTTCTTTCTTCACTCATTCATTTTTTTTTTGTTTGCTCATTTTTTTTCTTTTTCGCTTATTCATTTGTTTATTCTATTTCGTTTGCTCGTTTATTTCTTTTTCTTTTGCACATTTGTTCATTCTGTTTTGTTCGCTCATTCCTTTCTTTCTTTCTTTCTTTCTTTCTTTCTTTCTTTCTTTCTTTCTTTCTTTCTTTCTTTCTTTCTTTCTTTCTTTCTTTCTTTCTTTCCTTCCTTCCTTCCTTCCTTCCTTCCATTATAGTATCAGGAACTTTAAATCATACTGCCATCTGTATTATGGGAATAGTATATAATAATTTGTCAAATCCCAGTGGAATATTTTTAGCATGCGCAGTAGTTTTCAGAGGGTGATATACTGATGTGTTTAAGAAGTTTGGATCAAATAGTGTGTACTGAACCATAGACTGAACACAGTATTCTTCAGATATGTGTCATATTAATCATCAGCGTTACTCGCTCTCAACATCTGTGGCTTCTGAACAATAGCTCCAGGGTGCTTTTTTCCATCTCTTATTTGTTAGTTTCATAAAACTCTCATATGATTTTAACCAAGTCCCTGCTGAAGCTTCAGTATTGGGTGTTATTTTGGTGTAAGGTCTCTTTGGGAGATGATATGTGTGAAGTTGTGCTCATATATGAGATAAAGGGGTCGGTTTGTCTTTTATGCATGAAAGGGCTTGTAGGAGCATCCAACAATCCAGCAATGCAATGAAGGAGAAGACTGGAGGATGTATAAAATGGGTTCATGGAAACTTACGTGTCCTAACCTGGAAAAACCTTTAAAAGTAATTTGTCTGCCCACACTGACTTCAAAAAGTTGATGTTTAATGTAAAGCTGTGAGGAACATAACATTCATCACGTTGACATCACACACAGTGGGTCATTTCTTCTTTATTTTAGGTTGAACTTTATATTAATCAAACAGTCCTGAAAAAAATCACCAGTTTTTAACATGACGATAATATGAAATATTCTTTGAGCACCAAATCAACATATTAGAATGATTTCTGAAGAATCATGTGACACTGAAGACAGGAGCATTTAAAATACATTAAAATAGAAAATGGTTATTTTAAATTGTAATAATATGTAACAATCACAGTTTTTTTTTAAATGTAATTTTTGATCAAATAAATGCAGCCATGGTGAGTATGAGACAAAAACACGTGTGTGTCTCATATATCCTGTTTAAATGTATATTTAAATATTAATATTTAATTAATTAGTTTTTGATTGAAAACCTTTGAAATTTCAATCATATTGACCACTGAAGAAAGTCCTCCATTTCATTTCATCATTTCATTCACTGCACTGTGTGCATTCTGTTTAGGTCCCGAATCTCCTGTATTTGAGGTATTTTTGGTAAAATGAGGCCATGACAAGTGCACTGTAAAATACATGAATGTCTCATTCATCATTAAACTCAAGTCAGAGGGATTTTATGGTGATGAGTTACACTTATGGCCTGGAAAGGAATTTCTCTAAACTGATCCTTCAAACTGTTAAATAAATACTGAGCAACTTCAATTGGAGCATCATTGAACCTGTCCGCATTGACACCAAATG
The DNA here is from genome assembly GCA_039654775.1 of Spinibarbus caldwelli. Taxonomy (NCBI): domain Eukaryota; kingdom Metazoa; phylum Chordata; class Actinopteri; order Cypriniformes; family Cyprinidae; genus Spinibarbus; species Spinibarbus caldwelli. Next base: position 15,867,362 of record CM077256.1, on the reverse strand, counting down.
ACAGTACAGTACAAAGCTGAAGCTAGCTGCTAGTGAAAACAGGGACGTTTTCTCTTTAAGACAAGTACGTCTAAAGAAATCTTGGTATTCTCTTCCTATGATACATTTTTAATACAAGTTATATATTTATCTCAGGCAGAAGTGCTTTGTTGGGATTTGAGCAGTTCCACCAGATTCAGTTTCAGACCCTGGAAACAATCTGAGACTGCAAGGAAAAGTCAGCTTAATCTAGCGAGCTAATTATATACTTATTAGCTGCACTGACACATTTTAATAGCCATTCCTAGAACTGAGCGCGAGGATGTTCAAAAGTTTGCCAACTACACGTCCACCTATTGTCCCATAGATTAGTAACTGCTAAGTATACTTGTCATCACAGATTTCAGTAATGATAATCCTGTAATTCAGCTCTTTCACTTACAATAACAATCCCTTCAATCTCTAGATCTGTCTAGAACAGCACACTATTTATTATATATAGGACCATGACTTGTATCCACATGGAGAAGATGCAACTTTATTAGGCCTAATCCACACTGGTTGAGTTTAATCCTTTTAAATTATGTTAAGAAATGTTCTTTTATTCATTCTTCAGTCGTCTGTTCCCTCAAACACATGCTTATTTTAGAAGCTGGACCATTCCCAGTCATGAAGTGACTGTGAAAGCAGAGATCTCTCTGCTAATTGGGCAGTTCTCTCTAGCTGTGGCGTCAGGACTGATCACAGTGTTGTACTCAATTGAACCATGTGACAGAAACATCGCCAGACCGACCAAACATTTCCCTCTTTCACACCAGATGGATTATCGTTCTGCTAAATTAGATGCATATTTGTCATGTTCTGTTTGTAAAATGAATGAAGGCCTTTTCTGATATATTGATTCTGTATGGCTTATCATAGCATAAAATACACCATATTTTTCATGTTTACAGCTTTTACTTTTCTTACTTGCATCGGAAGAGTTTCTGTTTTGCCAAATGTTTTGTGAATTTAGCCATTAAGCATATGAGAGGTCTAAATAGCTTTTAACATTTTACAGGAGATTTTTGAGTAGTTTTCAGGACTGTTTCTCTGTTCTTCACAGTTTTTCAGCTCTTCATCATGCGGCTCTCACTGGCACTATTGACCTCTTGTCTCTGCTGTTGGAGGCACAGGCCACCGTGGATATCAAAGACAGTAATGGTGAGACACTTTACCATTTTTATCCTCTAGCCAATGAGTTTGTAAAGCATCTTGAGTGTATTTCCTTACTTTGCAATGTTTTGTGTAATTAGTTTTTTTAAATAACCTTTTTGTTTTCTGAAAAGTTATAGACTTCAATAAATGTGAGGTCCAAAAACAACAGTAAAGTACATTTAAATATATTGAATATATTAATAAGTGGACACAAAATAATGTAAAGATGTCAAAAATAAATATCCCAGATACAATGATACCTGATAAAATACTAGAAGTCAGATAATGCAGTGGTCATGTCATATAGGCATAAAGAAAAAACACATAAAATTAAAAAAAAAAAACAATTAAAAAGTTACAAAAATATTAGGGCTGTCAAATCGGTTAATCACATCCAAAATAAAAGTTTGTGTTCAACTTCAATAACTTCTGTAGCTTTAAGGATTAATCTATATTTAATTTATAATTTAGTGTTTGATAACTTTATTTAATTTCTGTATATTTTCTACTTGCTGAAGGGCACAGGTAAATATGACATTTATTATCATGGGTTTATGTGAAGATTGTTTTAAGTTCACTTAAATTAGAAGTTGTTAATTTTTCAAGTCTAATGTTAAAATTGATAGCTCTCAATTATACTGTAATCTTGAATGGCTATAGTTAAATATTAGGAAAAAAGAACAGTTTCCTAGAGACATCAGAGGTATTCTGTACATGTAATATTGTGAAAGTTTTGTATTAATTTGAAGAGATTTTGCCATTTACCCACCATTATGTCATTCCAAACTCACTAACTTCAGCTCACCACAAATGTTCCTGTCCCCAGCCACTTTCATTGTATGGGAAAGAGTAGCTTGGACATTCTGTTAAACATCTTAGTTTGTATTCTATGGAAGAAATGAAGCCATACAGATTTGGAACAACATGAGATTCTTTAATATAACATCTCTTTAATATACCATCAAAACACATTTAATAACTGTTGAAAGCCTATAAACATATTTCTACAAATAGTAATTTATTCAAACTCCAAACTTGTGTTGTGCATGGGCTGAACATTGGCAAGCTAGGTAGTCACGATTTTTCCTATTTGACTGCACCACCAGAGAAAGAAAACCCTGTTTTTTTCCAGTGTAAAAAAACAAGTAGCTGTGAAAATAATGATTTTCTGCTCACTGTTTTAGGTATGCGTCCATTGCACTATGCTGCCTGGCAGGGGAAGGCTGACTCTGTACTTATGCTCCTGAGAGCCGGAGCTTCTGTGAATATGGCTTCACAAGATGGACAGATCCCTCTCCACCTGGCTGCACAGTACGGTCACTATGAGGTGGTATGTAGCACACTGCTCCTCCACTATTGACCAATTTGTGCCAGTCCACCCTGACAAAGGGAGAATGATGTCAAGAGTCAAATAGGTTTCAGACTTTCAACTATACCACGATCCATTGTATCAAAGTAGGTACTGTATGCTTGACAGGTATGGTGGGGACTTGATTTGGACTTCATTTTTGGCAGGTTATTTTCGGTTGTCGAAGTTTCAGTGCATCACTTGTCATGTCACTTAGTAGTATGTTCAAAATAAATGAGCAAAAAGGCTGAATGCAGCACTTTGATAGTGACTCAGGAATGTGCTGTGACTCAAACCAAGATATAGCTTTTGAGGCTGTTTACAGATCTCTGGCTGCTAGATAAAAAGGATACATACTGTTTTATGTTTTCTAAGGGAAGAGGAAGGAAAACGCAAGACGTGTCATTGCACGCTCGAGGCAGAAAAGAGGTCCCCAGCAAAGATAGCATTACTTTGCAGGTCCAGGGCTTTGTTTCAAAACAATGCATTTTTTAGTTAACCTGGCTGTGTATTTGATACCTCTCAGAACCAGGTTAGATTGACCAGTTGTTTGGCTTGAAAATGCAAAGTATTCTCTTTCCAAATGTCCTACTCGTTTTCACAAAACGTGTCACAGTGTGCCATATAATGCAATAATTTACAAAGAATCAACAGTATTTCTTTGGCCTTTCCCTCGTAGTCCTTGACCTTTTTGAATGCTATTTCAGCTTTTCATATATGGGTAGACTAAATCTGAAATGGTTTTTGACAATGTCTTCTATTGTGTAATCCCAGAAACCTTATGTATCCAGACACAGCTTCTCTGCCCTTTCACAGTATCTCTGTGTTTCTGTGTCTCCCCTCAGTCTGAAATGCTACTGCAACACCAATCCAACCCCTGCACTGTCAACAAAGCGAAGAAGACCCCTCTGGACCTGGCCTGTGAGTTTGGCAGACTCAAGGTGAGTCACGAGAGTATTGTTACAGTACATCTGTTGTGATGTTGTAACTTGGCTTGCTGCTATACTACCTCAGTGGGATTAATATGTTCTTGAATTGTGTTAGTCTCAAAAAAGCATGTATTAGAGATGCCAATGTGGTGTAGCAAAAAGAGAAAGATCCTGACTACATCAAACAGAATGAACTTTTGTTAATGAGTTAAAGGCTTATTCTCACACTATATTAATAATTACTGATTGAAAATGCCGGATTTAATCACAGTTAAGAGACAAAATATTCAATTTGCATTTTTAAAGAGCAACAAACATAAATGTGTGTAGTTTTCACTCAGAAATTGTAAAATTTCACAAATAATTAAATATATATATATATATATATATATATATATATATATATATATATATATATATATATATATATATAAGTCAAACCAAAATTTATTCAGACTCCTTCAACATTTCTCACATTATCACAGTTTATTCGCTATAGTTTAGAAAATGGTAATAAAATATGACAAGAACTCAAGAGTTAAACTGTGTCAGAACAAATTCATCTTGATAATGTCAGATAAATTTGATAGAAGGGTATGCAACAAAACATGATCAGGTCAAAGTGTCAAATCTAATTTATGGTCTCAGTTTTTTTGCAATTTTACTGGTAGTCCACTGTATGAAGAATTGTTGGGTATAATATGTCACAGTTTACATTATTTTGCTATCCTCACTTACATAAATGAACTATAGTGTGCTGCACCCACTAGTAAAAAAATTATCAAAAATTATATCTGGTGTATGAATAATTTTTGGTTTTACTGTATGTGTGTGTGGTTTTTCACTCAGAAATTGTAAAATTTAACAAATAATTACAAAGAAATGGCAAGTAACACACTGAATTAAATATGACATTTTAAGCTAGAAAGACTGAAGTAGTATTTTCTTGTAAAACAAACTCCAATAATCTTTCAAATAATTTCCAATAAGTTTTATTTATCTGTTTTAACTTCGAAAAATCATGTTTTACAATTCACCTTTGCCATCATCTAAAAGATTAATTTAAAGATAATTTAAAAACAGCAATTTTACAGTATTGTTTAATGTAATCTTTGGCAAATCTCAAAATGAATATCCATTTTACATACTGTACATTACAGTTTAGTGATGCCTAAATGCATTTAAAATGATTGGGTTTAATTTTTAGTGTTTTATTTTTAATTTTTTGACAAAATAGTTTAGAAAATATTATTGATTTGTTCATCAGCTTATGCATCAGCCAGTATTTTAATATTCATTAAATATCTATATTTATTTTCATTGTTTTTGCCTTTAATTTGATAGGACAGTATAGAGAGGACAGGAAGTGAATTGGGAGATAGAGAGGGGGACGGGATCGGAAAAGGTCCAGAAGCCGGGATTCAAACTCGGGTCACCCAAAGCGCAACAGCACTGTATGTCGACGTACTGCCTACGAGGCTATCGGTGGCGACAATATTAATTTAATATTAATATTTCATTTAAAAATATGTGGGTACAAAAGTAAAATATACTGTAACCAGAGGGTAAAACTATTTTCCAGCAGACATGGGTGCAGTGGAATTGTTCAACTATTGTTATTTCTGCATCAATATAGTTAAGACTTATCTGATTTAAAATAGCAGTGCCCTTTATAACATCTATCTGAGTTATCCCAGTCTCAATGCAAGCTCATAGTGCTGAATCTATTTCCACACTGCAATCTCTATTATAATTATGAGCAGGAGTTCATGACATAATAGAGCTTGAACGAGGTCTTGTTTATTTTGGCGAAGACTGTATTACATACGTGTTCAGCGGCAAAGGATATCAGTAAGCTCATACAAACTGCCTGCACAAGCTGGGCGAATAGAGATGAAAGGCTTTAAAAGATGGCTTTCCTGATGACGGTTTCATTAATTCACCTTAAACTAGATTTGCCAGGGTGAACTCTTTATATTTAATCTTTCGCCCAAGTCATTTGGAATTATAGAATGCAAATGTTACAGAGTCGGGCTGATGGAATGAGTCTAATTTAGCAGCACACCAGCGAGTCAGTTGCTGGGCTGCAGGACGATTCTGCCCCAGCTGGAAACTGAATTCCATTTGACAGATTCTCAATGCCAGGGAGTACAAAGTCATATGCCTGGGCTGACAACTCAGGCTGGTTGGTTCTTGTATTTTAAATTGGCAGTGACAAGTTGTTTAGACATTAGTAGGAAAAACTGGAGCACTTTCTGGCTGAAAGTGCTCTAGTTTTGGATGGCTTCCTCACTGTGTCTTATTTCTTTCCTCTAGGTGACCCAGCTGTTGTTGAGCAGTAACATGGTGGTAGCTCTCTTAGAGGGGAACGGCAGGGATAACACCCCCCTGCATCTTGCTGCCCGCAACGGTCATAAGGACATCATCAGGTCTGCTTCTCACCAACCCCTTAGTTTTATATCCTGTTGTTTTCCTACATCTTCCTTTCAGTCTAAATATTTAATTTTCAAACTGATGTATAAATAGTTTCAGAGGAGAGGTATAGTGAGTGTGTTTAAATACCTACTACTGACATAGGCAGGTGTTTTTAGTAGTGCTGTTAAAATGATTAATTGTGATTAATCACATGCAAAATAAAAGTTTGTATTTACATAATATATATGTGTGTGTACTATGTATATGTAAATACACACACATAAATTAATATATTTAAGAAATATTCTTGGTCCAGAAGACAATCATTGATACCCTCCACAAAGAGGGTAAGTCACAGAAGGTCATTATTGAAAGGGGTGACTGTTCACAGAGTGCTGTATCAAAGCATATTAAATGCAAAGTTGACTGGAAGGAAGAAATTGGGTAGGAAAAGGTGCACAAGCAACAGGGATGATCGCAAGCTTGGGAATACTGTCAAGCAAAGCTGATTCAAACACTTGGGAGAGCTTCACATGGAGTGGACTGAAACTGGAGTCAGTGCATCGAGAGACGTCTTCAGGAAAAGGGCTACCAAGCCACTTCTGAAACAGAAACAACATCAGAAGCATCTTACCTGGGCTAAGGAGAAAAAGAACTGGACTGTTGCTCAGTGGTCCAAAGTCCTCTTTTCAGATAAAAGTAAATTTTGCATTTGGAAATCAAGGTCTGGAGTAGGCTGTAAAAATGACTGAAAAACCAAATTCGAATTTAAAAGGCATAATTTCAGTTAGGGGGAAAAAAGCTTTTGGCTTCTCTCCTGAAGCCACAAGAGGGCGCATCGAGCAAAATATTACTAATCCACGGTTCTTCAAAGCATAAAATAACACGACTATCTTTGAAAAATGTGCATAATATTTAAAATAATGTTTAACCTTATATAATTAAGTTACTTAATTAGAAACAAAACAGCATCATGCATACAAGTTTAATACAAAGCACGGAAAACCAATCACAAAGAGTAACGTTACTTTTTTTCATTTAAAAACATGAGATGCAGTGGAATGGGGAGAGACCCGTCCCGCCATAAAGTTTTGAGACATGTTTTTTCAAAGTTGAACTTAATAATTTTAAATGGCTTTCTAAATATCTGACTCTCTTTTGCGAGACACGAGTGCAACGGTGATAGATGTCCCTCTAGAAAATGCGATAAATATGCGTTCTGTGTGAACGGCTTGGTTCCAGTTTTGACATGAACAACATAATGTCCGCATTGATGTTCTCTTTTTCCACAGTATTTTAAATGAACAATGTATCCAGTGGGTTCAACTGGATAGGCTAAAAAAAAAAAAAACATTAAAATGCAATGATACCTACCTACATCTTCATCGCATCTCGTGCGCCAGATAAGGCTGCCTGACGCACCCCAAAAATTCGAATGCAACGTTTTGCATTCGAATGTGGATTTTTATTTTAAATTCGAGGAATATTCGAAATTCGAAAAATTTTTTGACAGCCCTAGTCTGGAGTCTGGAGAAAGACTGGAGAGGCACAGAATCCAAGCTGCTTGAAGTCCAGTGTGAAGTTTCTGATGATTTGCGGTGCTGTGACGTCTGCTGCTGTTGGTCCATTGTGTTTTATCAAGTCCAAAGTCAATGCAGCCATCTATCAGGAGATTTTGGAGCACTTTACGCTTCCTTGTGCTGACAAGGTTTATGGAGATGCTGATTTCCTTTTCCAGCAGGACTTTAGCACCTGCCCACAGTGCCAGGGCTGACCATGATATTACTGTGCTTGATTGGCCAGCCAAAATTCCTGATATGAACCCCATATGGAATCTATGGTATATTTTCAAGAGAAAGATGAGAAACAGTAGATCCAACAATACAGACGAGCTGAAGGCTCAATAGTGCCTCAGCAGTGCCACAGGCTGATCGCTTCCATGCCACACCTCACTGATGATGGAATTTTTGTGCTAAAGGAGCCCCAACCAAGTATTGAGCGCATAAATGAACATGCCTAAAAGAACTTGAACTTTTCTGTTTTACAAATCCTTTTTTTGACTGATCTTAGGAAATATTCTAATATTTTAGAATAAGCTGTAAGCTCTAATCTTCTAAATTAAAACAAAAAAACTTTTGAAATGTTTTACTTTACATGTAATGAATCTAAAATATATGAAAGTTTCACTTTTTGAAATGTTACAAAAAATGAAGTTTTTCACGATATTCAAATTTTTTGAGATGCACCTGTGTGTGTGTGTGTATGTGTGTGTATTTTTATATATATATATATATATATATATATATATATATATATATATATATATATATATATATATATATATATATATACATATACATATACATATACATACACACACACACACACACACACAGTGGGTACGGAAAGTATTCAGACCCCCTTAAATTTTTCACTCTGTTATATTGCAGCCATTTGCTAAAATCATTTAAGTTCATTTTTTTCCTCGTTAATGTACACACAGCACCCCATATTCACAGAAAAACACAGAATTGTTGACATTTTTGCAGATTTATTAAAAAAGAAAAACTGAAATATCACAATTAAAAGAACCAAAGACTTAAACTACTTCAGTCTGTGTGCATTGAATTTAATACACGAGTTTCACAATTTGAGTTGAATTACTGAAATAAATTAACTTTTCCATGACATTCTAATTTGAGATGCACCTGTATATACAATAATAATGCATATTTATTCTCTAACTGCTAGATTTCTTGAAAAACTAACACTAGCTTTTTTTTCTATTCTATCTGCTTGTTTCTTAAAAAAAACAAAAAAAACACTGTTTCTTTTTTTTCTTCTATATTCTATGAACTTGTAGCAAGGTTTGTTTGTTTTTTTTTAAGAAAATGTGTACTGCGTTAGGCTAACCGAGACTTGTCATAGCACTTGCATGTTGTTGCTCTTTTGTTGGTTTTGATTGCTTCTATTGTCCTCATTTGTAAGTCGCTTTGGATAAAAGCGTCTGCTAAATGACTAAATGTAAATGTATAAAATAGAATGAGTGTGAACCATAACTGAGAATATCGCATTGCATACTAGGATTGCCTTATCCACAACAAATACATACAGTGCCATCTTAAAATATGGTCAAAGGCTGCATGCATGTAAATAAGTTATCCATGTTTTGATCTGGATCAGGAGCCTGCCTATTATTTCTTAACATGTAATCGCTGTAGGCAGCAAAGAGAGTGAGAGAATGTGAGTGTTTACATGTGTGCAAGCATGCCAGGGGGAGGTTGTCTGTCTTTTTTGCAAAGTAGTGTGGTGTCAAGCTGACGGTCAGGCAGACTTTGGCTAGGTGCTTTGTTGACATGCTTGTCGAGTGAGTGAGGTGAAGAGAAGAGGTTGTGGAATGAGTGTAGTGTGTGCATGTGTTGACCTGGCCTGCCCTCCCCTCTGAGTGTAATGAGAGGGCTGTGACTGCGCTGTGATGGTAACATGCATAGGAATGAGGGCGAATAGGGTTACACTAGGCAGTCAGCTGCTCAACATGCTTGCCTAGCAGTAACCATATATGAAAGTTCACACTGCAGCTCTCCCCTCCACTGCCTTTCTGGAATGCTGGAACTTGTAAACATGGGAAAGATGGACAGTGGTAACAGGAGACCGCTCTACGCTTCTTAGTATAAAGCATTGGATTCTTAAAACTGAATGAATTCAAGCAGAATTCAACAAGAAATCAATAAACTCTTACAATTTTTTTATCTTTTTGCTGAGATGAATAATTATTATTGTCAATTTCACTACTGAATAATAGTTTACCCAAAATTCTGTCATCATTTACTAGCCCTCAAACCTGTATGACTTACGGCCGTTTTTACTTAACAGGGCAAATTAGCACGAGAGCGCAATTCCAAAACAGCGCTGATGGGTGTGGAAATTTCTGCAGGTGATTTAATAACAACGCACAAATAAAGAACACCGGTGCAACATCTCATTTACATATCGACCACCACAATATACCAAGCGCAGCGCAAAATAAGCCACAGTACGTTGAAAAGAACTGAAGGCCAAAAAATGAAGCTAGAAGTTGCAAGAAATTTTATAATCTGGTATTGCATGACTCCTAGTTGAGGGTTCCAAGTCGTCTTTTATTTCCAGAAGCAAATTAAAAATAACATGGCTTGCCAAATGATATTTTTGAGTTCTTGCATTCCAAATAAATTAATACGTGTGGAAAAAAATCTGTCCCTTCCACCACGCGCTCGCTCTTCTCTGCGGTGCCTCCTCCTAGCAACAATAATTGCAGCCATTTCAAGCGCAAAATAGTTTAAGAGATGCTTTTTTCGGGCGTTAAATAATGGCGTGAATACCAGTAATTTGATGAGAGCAAACGTTAGTAAATCCCATTGCGTGATTCATTTGAATACTCTCCTCCCATAAATTTTGCGTCTGAAAGGGAAACCCCTACAAATGCATATTCAAAAAGGTCAGACGCAAAAATAACTGTCAATGCCTTTTCAGCGCTAATTCGTCACTGCGCGTCTTTAGTAAAACCTGACAGTAATATTTTAACGCCAAAAGGCGGTTTTTGCTGGCGCAAGCTGTTAGTAAAACTGGCCCTTAGTTTCTTCAGTGGGACACAAAGGAGAAGTTTTAAATAATATATTGGTCACTCTTATCCATTTAATGGAAAGGTTGTAGCTCCAAAATGTACCAAAAATGCACCTTAAAATTGGTCCATACAACATATGCATATATTTCAAGTCATACTGAAAAGTTCCGAAATGGACTACAAAAATGATCAATAGCAGGCATCATAGGCTCTCACGTGTCTTGTGATATCACTGCCACCATATTTGATTTGAGAGTTGCAGCAGTAAATATTTCCCCGCAAAAAGAAACTTTTTAAATTGTATCTTTTGTTCCTTTCATCATACAAAGCTTTCATGTAACTATAGAAGAATTTGGAATGTAGTGTACAAGTTGTATGAACTACTTTTTAATGTTACTTTTATGGTGATTCTATTGTGTAACCCCAGTCCCTATTCACTTTCATTATATGAAAAAGAGCAGGCTAGACATTAATCAAAAATCTTTGGAACAGCATGAAGGTCAATAAATGATGCCAGAAGTTTCATTTTTGGGTGAACACTTTGAGTGACCTAATTTAAAGAGGGAATGCAGGCTTTAATCTGTTCAATTGGCTGAATTAATCAATTACAGCTAAATGGAAAATGGAGCCTGCACTGCTGCTTTAGATACTGAATCCTGAAGAGACGCTCGCTTGATGCAGAGGCTGTTTTTGTTACTCAAAGGCTTTAAATTGCCATGACTTTTGACCCCTTGCTGGTGGTCTTGAACTTACTATCATCATGTGGTTTCAGTGCTGCCCACTCACTATGCAATTTTTCAAGCTGATTTTGGTTTTGTAGTTGTATTGCTGGAGGCATAGCACAAAAATTCCTACATACTTGTGCTAGTTTCATGTTTCTCGTATCTTTTTACAGCTTGTTTCTTCTCACATATAATTTCAACTGAAATCAATTTCTAAAAAATAAATCTGTATCTGATATATCAATATCTGAAATCAATGTTTATTAATTTGGTAAGTAGCCATTTAATATGGGACACTGTACAGTATAAAACGTGCTCAGGGTGTCAGGTTGAATGTTGTGGTAATGAGCAGCTGACTGTACCATTGAGTGATTTTGTTCGTGTCTTGTGGACAGCATGGCTCATGTGTCACTGTGGTCTATCACTCATTTTTAGACTGCTGCTTAAAGCTGGGATTGACATCAACAGGACCACTAAATCTGGAACGGCTCTACACGAGGCTGCCCTCTATGGGAAAACGGAAGTAGTAAAATTATTGCTTGACGTAAGTAGATAGATACAGAATATTGGGAACAGTGTTGATTTACCATGTGTATGTTTCTGCCCCTTCGCAAAATGCACTGATAAATGATTTATTTGTAATGAATTTGTCAGATTTGAGAAGAAATGCTGTGAATTATAGTACCTGTTTTGAGATCTTTCCCAGATTAAAGTGCTTGAGTCTGTCTGTCATATCAGATCATATTTTTTGTATTTCTGTTTTTTTCTTACCTGAACTAACCCTCACATATCAATCCAACACTTCACCATCTGACGCTTAGGCTGGGATTGATGTGAACATCCGCAACACCTACAATCAAACAGCCCTGGACATTGTGAACCAGTTCACCACTTCACATGCCAGCAAAGAAATCAAACAACTCCTTAGAGGTGAGTCAGAAATCCAAAACTCCTGTTGTTTTCCCTTTTACTCTTGTTTTTTCTTCTCTCTTTTTATGTTTTGCATTCCTCCTTTTCATTTTTCCTTTTACCTTTCCTTAGATTTTTATTTTCCCTCTTCCTTTCCTTTCCTTTCCTTTTTTCAGTTTCTTTCCTTTTTTATTTTCCGTGTTCCTTTCCATTTTTCCACTTTCTTTCCTTTTTTATTTTCTGTTTCTCTTTCTTGCTGTTCTTTTTTCCTTTCCTTTCCTTTCCTTTCCTTTCCTTTCCTTTTTTCACTTTCTTTCCTTTTTTTTACTTTCTTTCCTTTTTTATTTTCCGTTTCTCTTTCTTGCTGTTCTTTTTTTCCTTTCCTTTCCTTTCCTTTCCTTTCCTTTCCTATCCTATCCTATCCTATCCTATCCTATCCTATCCTATCCTATCCTATCCTATCCTTTCCTTTCCTTTCCTTTCCTTTCCTTTCCTTTCCTTTTTTCACTTTCTTTCCTTTTTTATTTTCTGTTTCTCTTTCTTGCTGTTCTTTTTTCCTTTCCTTTCCTTTCCTTTCCTTTCCTTTCCTTTCCTTTCCTTTTTTCACTTTCTTTCCTTTTTTTACTTTCTTTCCTTTTTTATTTTCCGTTTCTCTTTCTTGCTGTTCTTTTTTTCCTTTCCTTTCCTTTCCTTTCCTTTCCTTTCCTTTCCTTTCCTTTCCTTTCCTTTCCTTTCCTTTCCTATCCTATCCTATCCTATCCTTTCCTTTCCTTTCCTTTCCTTTTTTCACTTTCTTTCCTTTTTTATTTTCCGTTTCTCTTTCTTGCTGTTCTTTTTTCCTTTCCTTTCCTTTCCTTTTTTTATTTTCCCTGTTCCTCTTTCTTGCTGTGCTTTCCTCTTCCTTTCCTCTTTCCATAATCATTTTCCCTTTTCCCTTTACTTTTTCATTTTTCTTTCCTTACATTTTCTTTCCTTACTTATTTTTTCCATTCCTTTCCTCTTCCTGGCATTTCTTTCTTTCTTTCTTTCTTTCTTTCTTTCTTTCTTTCTTTCTTTCTTTCTTTCTTTCTTCTGTTGGTGTATCTTATATTATTTGATGTCAGGCCATGAGCCTTTGTTCATTGTTGGCTTAGACTGAAAGTAGACTGAAACAATAGTTGTCTAGAGTATGTTTAGTGTTGTGTGTTCGTTTCTGGGAACCTGCTTTCATAGCTTTTGTTACAAAGCTATAGAGTTGCATAACATTACTGTCCCGGGGCAATAGCAATTGCAGCCATGCCTGGAGATTTAGCCAAAAGTTTTGTTTACGTGTTTGCGTGTCTGGGTCTAGGAATACGTCTGAATGTGTTAAGTAGCTGTGCCCTTCTACTATCCCTCCTGTAATCCAGCAGCTTGTTGTCTTTGAAGTGTGCACTTTGATACGAGCACTGAAACAGCTGAAGGAGCTGTGTTTGAAGATGAGGGGTGTTTAGCATCCCTGTTCTGAGCTCAGCTCCTCATTAAATTTTCAGAAGATGTGCTAAGTGCTTCAGAGTATTTAAACACTACATTACTCTTCTTTAAATTCTGCTTATTATTACACTTCTTTATTGCAACAAATCCCACCTGAGTATTGAATTCTTAGGTTTTTAGGTAGTAATTTTGTGGACCTCGGTCAATATGAAAACCTCAGAGATTACTTAAACCCATAGTGGATGAGTATTTTTAAGGCAAATTGTTTTTCTTTCTCTCTTATTCTCATTCTTTCATGCATTCATTGCCCTGGGTTGTGACATCAGAAGCTAGTGGAGCATTGCAGGTGAGAGCTTTGAAGGACTACTGGAATCTCCATGACCCAACTGCACTCAACATCCGCGCAGGAGAAATAATCATGGTAGGCTTTTCAAGCCTTATTTCTCACAAGAGGTGTCCTAATTTAATACTGTATAATGTGCATTATGTAATAGGCCTATATAATTGGCAATGTGTGTGAGCGTTGCCTTGATCTGCATTCTTACCAGATTACTAAACTGTATTCTGATGAATCACAAAAACATCAAAACCCAAAACAGCAAAGTTGTTTAGGCTTGTGGAAAAACAGTACAGCTGAAAGTGGTTTTCAGAATGCTTTAATATGGAAGACAACACACCGCATTGCATATCATGTTTCCGACTGATATAATTATGTCCTGCACATAAGACATAACAGTAACTTGAACAAGTGAGGACCATAATTTGGTGTTCCCTACAGAGAATACTTTAGCATGCTACAACATGTTCCCACCAATCAGTCTTTGATGTCTCAAATGAATCAACTGTAGCTTGTTGTTTGTGCTATAGTAGCGTTTGTTCAGTCTTCATAACAGTATGCTTCACCCCCACTAAAAGAGTGTTCGGTGTGTGTACTGTAGAGTGCAGCCTTCGGCTCAGTGCTGCGCATATGCTATGTCATTGTTCACACCTTGTCTATCTAGATAGCTTTAGGCGGCTATTTCTGCTAGCATAAAAGACTGCTGTGTTTTTGTGGCAGAGAGAAATAACAGAGACGTTAGGGTTTTTAAAAACTAGCAATGAAAGAAATCTCCACTCAGACTTAAACCAGCTTTAAAATTCTCAGTTCCTTTACAGCTTTATTAGGAAATTAGGGGTTGAATTGGGGGTAAATTAACATCTCATTATCTCAATGACTAACACCATGAGGAAAGGTGATGAACATCATGCCTTTCTTTTCAAACTCCAATGACTGTTATTTTGTAATGCATATTTTACTAGATTACACTTTCCTTGCAAACATGTCCTGTTTTTATGTAATTCTTAGTGCTGGGCAACGATTAATCGCATCCAAAAAAAAAAGTTTTTGTTTATATAATATATGTGAGTGTATTGTGCATGTTTATTATGTATATATAAAGACACACGCATATTGTATATATTTTGAAAATATTTACATGTATTTAGATTTATATATTTAATATTTATATTATATATTATATATAAATATATTTAATATATAAACATAACATTATTCTTCTATACAAGCATGTGTGTGTTTTTATATATACATAAATATAAACAGTACACACACATATATGTACATAACTTTTATTTTGGATGTGATTTATCGTGATTAATCACTGCCCAGCACTATTTATTATTAATTATAGTAAAAACCTTTGGTTCACATAAATCTGCCTGCCTGCAAAAAAAAAAAAAAAAAAAGTGGCAAATTGGATTTGTTTACAAAAGAAATGTTTATGTACATTTTTTTTTTTTTGTTCATGGCAGTAGTTATTCATCAAATTTTTACTGGTGAGTTGTGGTATTGTTATTGTTAACAAAATCTAAAACTATTAAAAATCATTTTTATTAATTTAAGTAAAGCTAAAATAAAATATAAATATTAGACAATATCCTTAAACTTAACTTTAAATGTTGCCTTGCTAACTAACTGAAATAAAATAAGTTGTAGTACTAAAATAGTAAACTATGTCTGAAATAATCAATTAAAGCCAAATAGAAATATATAAAATCAAAAATGAAAAAATTTAATTACAAGAAAAAAATAAATGAAAACTAAAAGAATTAAAAGCTAATCCAAAATATTAATAAACACTATAATAGTAAATACAAGATAATAAAATAACACTGAAATGTTACATAATGATTCTAAACTTTGAATGATGCTACATTTCAACCCAAATTAATATTTCATGTCTATTTATTCACTCTGTTTCACTTTGGGCATACAATCATGCAAGGTGCGTGTTTGCACCATTACCTAATTTGCATGTTTCCTTTAGTGAATAGATTCTTAAAACAACTCTAGACAGCCGCTGCACATAAACCACATATTTATTCTTAGTGTCTTTTTCCAGGCCTGCTTGAAACACAATTTCATGTCAGTCAAATGGACTGACTTTCATTGCTACGCAGGTCCTCTCTGCCATGTGTGGAATGTCAACTGACTTAATTTACCGCATTGTTCAGCCAAATGAGGAAACAATCACAGGCTAGGCCATGAGGTTAGGAAAAAAGGTTAGAAGATTATTTAAAACTTGATGACACACAGGTCATTCAGCTTTGAGTAGTGTAGGGTACAGAGAGGGCTATAATTAAAACATAGATTTTTGAAATTATTCCACATAATAATAAAAGAAAAAGTCTCATTAGCTATTGAATTCTTTAATGGCATTTAAGAAGACTGTTATGAATGTTACAAAATGTGCAAGCATTCAAAGAGCTGAATATCCTGTGATCTTATTGGTCTGTTCCAGGTCTTAGAGCAACACATGGATGGACGTTGGAAAGGACACATCCATGACAGTCAGAGAGGCACTGACCGTGTGGGATTCTTCCCTCCCTCCATCGTGGAGGTCATTAGTCGCAGATCAGGTATATTGAATAATTCTGTTTTATTTTTCAACTTACAAAAGCATTTACTACAAATATATGGTCCATTGTTAAAATTGATGATAATACATTACTTATCTTTTTGGCTGTACACTACCAGTCAAAAGTTTTTGAACAGTAAGTTTTTTTTTTTTTTTTTTTTTTTTTTTTTTTTTTTTTTTTAAGGCCCTTCTGCTCACCAAGCCTGCATTTATTTGATCCAAAGTACAGCAAAAACAGTAAAATTCTGTGATATTTTTACTATTTAAAATAACTGTTTTCTATTTGAATATATTTTATATTCAAAATATATTTTATTCCTGTGATTTCAAAGCTGAATTTTTAGCATCATTACTCCAGTCACATGATCCTTCAGAAATCATTCTAATATTCTGATTTGCTGCTCAAAAAAATTATTATTATGTTGAAAACAGCTGAGTAGAATTTTTTTTTTTTCAGGTTTCTTTGATGAACAGAAAGTACAGAAGAACAGAAAATAGAATCTGAAAATAGAAATCTTTTGTAACATTATGAATGTCTTTATCATCACTTTTGATCAATTTAAAGCATCCTTGCTAAATAAAAGTATTAATTTCTATAATTCTATAATGTTACACTATACTATGAAATGTTTATTTCAGATAAATGCTGATCTTTGTATTAATCAAAGAATCCAGAAAAAAATGTATTCAGCTGTTTTATGTATTGATAATAATAACAAATGTTTCTTGAACAGCAAATCAGCATACTAGAATGATTTCTGAAGGATCATGTGACACTGGAGACTGGAGTAATGATGCTGAAAATTTAGCTTTGATCACAGGAATAAATTACATTTTAAAATATATTCAAATAGGAAACAGTTATTTTAAATAGTAAAAATATTTAAAAACTGTACTGTTTTTGCTGTACTTTGGATCAAATAAATGCAGACTTGGTGAGCAGAAGAGGCTTCTTTAAAAAACATTAAAAATCTTACTGTTCAAAAACTTTTGTCTGTTAGTGTATTTCCCACCAAAGTTAAAGTCAGTTACTGTCTTTTCTTTGCGGTACAAAAATCTAAGTCCGTTAGTTTCTATTTTGTATTTTTTTTTTTTTTTTTAAATTCAATAAAATATTTTTCATTCTAAATTGTATTATCAGCATGAAAATTTGAGCGCAGATTAAAATTGAAAAATATCACCCTTTTGCTTTAAAGACAGCAGCACAAGTTTTTGACTTAGAAGTAGTGGAACATTATTTTTTTAATAACATATGTTTTAAATCTTTCAAAATCCTAAAACTGTATTTTTAGGCTTAAAATAGTATTTGAATCCCAGATTTTAAATGCACACTCCCACAGTACGCATATCAAAATAATGCATACTAAAGTAGTGCAGTTCTCATAAATTCTTGTAGACATGTGGACATGTAGTCCATTGATACAGGCACACACTAATGGGATTAAAAGGAACATATTGGGTGCAGGCGGATCAGCTTTAGAGCCCTGTGGCTCCAAGAAAGGGGGGAGCTAGCCTTAGATTGCTAGGTCCTGAGCACAAAATCTTTCCCTGAAATGAGCCTGGTATTTTTTTTCTGTGTGTGAGAGCGAGCGCAGCGGCAGACTCAGCATTCTGTCATGTCACAGCATCAACATCCTGCTGCTCATACGAAATTAGCCTCCGCTTTAAGCTTCTGCCTCAATATTGCTGAAGAGACATGATGGAGGCAAAACAGCCAGATTAAGACCCAACCACTTAACTCATTGTGCTGGGGTGTTTCTCCTACCCACATTATCAGGATGTTAAAACCTGCCCAGGTTCATCTTAGCTTTTGAAATTAATGTAAGGAAAGACGTTTTGTCTTTAATATTAAAGAGGAAAAAATGTAAATGTTGTCATCATTTACTCACCCTCATGTCGTTCTAAACCTGTGTGGCCTACTTTCTTTGTAGAACACAAGTGAAAATGTTTTGAAAAATGTCTGTGTTTTTTTAGTTGTTTTTTTTTTTTTTATACTATGAAAGTCAAAGGGTGTCCATTGTTGTTTTGGACCCCACTTGCAAAACAGTTTAAATAAAATAACATGGAACAATATGAGAGAGTAAATTATGAGATCCCTTTTGAGATGTCATGTTCTTGTTTCACCATTTTATTTTATTATTTATTTAATAAACAGTAAAATAAATGAATATTTACATTGCCATTTCAAAAGCTTGGGGTTGGTACATTTTTTTTATTTTTATTATTATTATTATTTTTACCCAGCCTTATTCAGGCTGCATTTATTTGATCAAAAATACAGTAAAAAGAGTAATAATGTCAAATATTATTATAATTCAAAATAACTGTTTTGTTTTTATACATTGTATATTGTAATTTATTCCTGTGATGGCAAAGTTGAATTTTCAGCAGCCATTATTCCAGTCTTCAGTATCACAAGATCCTTCATTTTTTTTATTTTTTTATTTTATTTTTTTATTAATCCCACCTAACGCTGAACTTTTTAAAAATCCTTTTATATTGCAATAATTCCACATTCAACCTTCAAATTAATGTGGAAACAACAAAGACAGTATATTTTTAATATTTGTTTAGTGGCATCTTTTTTTTATGACTAAAGGCGAGTATCTCTGACACCAATGCTTCTGATGTCTCTAGGAAATTCTTTTTTTCCTAATATTTAACCATTGACTATAGCCATTTAACATTACAGTATAATTAAGAGCTATCAATTGTAACATTTATTACACTTTAAAAAATAACAACTAATTTAATGAACTTATAATAAATGTCATATTTACCTGTGCCCTTCAGCAATTAGGAAATATACAGAAATTGAATAAAGTTAACAACACTAAATACTTCATTAAATATAGATGAATCCTTAAAGCTACAAAAGTTGATTTCCTTTTTTTATTTTTTTGTTCTTTGATTAACAGAAATCATAGCAGCTGGGTTATTAGGCTGCTATTACTTTAAGAGCTGCCGCTGCTGAACGTGACACGGATCTGACACACATGCTCGTAGTTTTATTCATGCTTTAATATGAAATGATACAGGCTAAGGTGTGCGCTGCCATATTTGTGCGTGCAATTGAAGAGCACACACTAATGAGCACGGTATAACGGCTGACAGGACAGAAAAATTAGTTTTTACTGACATACGGCTGACAACATCTCATCTGATCGCAGTTCACTGTTGCTTTACTGAAGCTCCTTGTCACCTGAACTTTTTCCGCGCTCTTTTGACTTTTTGAGGTGAAGTGGAGCGCGCGTCTGAAAAGTCTCCTGCTTGATGTAGTTGTAAAGATGTTCTGCGTCTAAATGAGAACAATTCTTTTCAAGAAAAAAGAGATAGAAGCAGCAATTGTCAATGAGGTGGCCAACTGTAGCCCCGCCCCTGCATTAACTTCGTTAAATATTTTTAACAACGTTAAAATGGAAAAATGTATCACCGCATTAGCACCTTAAATTTGACAGAACTAATTCTA
Source organism: Spinibarbus caldwelli (assembly GCA_039654775.1). Lineage (NCBI taxonomy): Eukaryota > Metazoa > Chordata > Actinopteri > Cypriniformes > Cyprinidae > Spinibarbus > Spinibarbus caldwelli. The sequence continues at coordinate 15,847,424 of CM077256.1, read as the reverse complement.
ATGTTGATTTGGTGCTCAAACAAACATTTCTCATTTTTATCAGTGTTGAAAATAGTTAATATTTTTGTGTAAACCATTATAAATATTTTTCTAGATTCTTCAATAAATAGAAAGCTCCAAATAACAGCATTTATTAGAACTCTTTTGTACCATTATAAATGCCTTTTACTCTCCTTTTTGATCAATTTAATGCTTCCTTGCTACATACAAGAAAAAAAAAGTTTACTGACCCCAAACTTTCATAAACTTCCATTAGTTTATATTATTTAGAGCATGTTCCTAATGGAAACATCTTTATCAAGGATGATGTTTCATTTATGTCCGTGGTGCCTCATTTGTGTTTCCATGTTGTGTTCATAGGGGGCATTCTCTCCCGGCAGGCCTCACTGCCCATCCAGAGACATCACATTCTGTCCAGAGCCCTGTCCTCACACAGTTCTTATCACACCTCTCACACTGATGACTCCTACACCTTATACTCATCCACCCGTCCTGTACTGACTCACCACAACGGGCTGGATCAGCACCCAGGTAGCGTGGGAATTAGACACGTAGGGGTGAAGTCAAAGTGTGTACACCTACAAACATACAACCTCAAGAGCCCATCCAAGCATCTGTGGAAACAAAAAACTCCTCTATCCCTGACCATGTGAGCAATATAATCCATTGTAGCCACAATTTTTTTCAAGTCCAAACTGAAGTAATTCCATGTAAAAAGTTTATTTTGATCAGCACTGTCCGTAAAGGCCCCGATATACTCAAGACGAAGAACTTTTTCGTTTTTTCCTTGGGAGATAAAGATTGAAATGCTTTTGCAGCAGTTTACTGTTAGCAAACATCTCAGTGGCACCCACGCTGCTGAGAGCGCAATTTAGATGAATATGTAAATTTTGCTTTCCTCTCTATAAGTAAACAAACACAACAAAAATAAGAGCGGTGAGAAAACAGAAGTTAAGAAAGCACCTGCTCATAGCGACGTGAATATTATTACACCAGCTCTGTAATTCAGCACTCCAGTCAAGTCATGTTTATGTATACAGCACTCTATACAATAAATTGCTTTAAAGCAAGCAGCTTTACAGTATTAAAGGATTAGTTCGTTTCCAGAATTAAAATTTTCCTGATAATTTATGTCATCCATGTCATTCAAGATGTTTGTGTCTTTCTGTCTTTAGTTGAAAAGAAATTAAGGTTTTTGAGGAAAACATTCCAGGATTTTTCTCCATATAGTGGACTTCAATGCGAGCCAACGGGTTGAAGGTCCAAATTGCAGTTTCAGTGCAGCTTCAAAAGGCTCTACACAATCCCAGCCGAGGAATAAAGGTCTTATCTAGCAAAACAATTGGTCATTTTCTTAAAAAAAAAAAAAAAAAAAAAAAAAAAATGCTCGACTTGCACCAGCTCAACCTTACGCGTTATGTAATCACGTTGGAAAGGTAGGTGGAAGTACTGACCCAGTTTTTACAAAGTGAACGTACAAAGAATGTCAAACGCTGTTTACAAAAAAGGTAAAACAACGATGTTGGGCCATTTTGAAGTTGGAGGAGAAAAAGAGATGGAGTTTTTTTTTGTCCTACCCTACCTTTTTGAACCGAAATACATAAACGAAGAGCTAACTGCATGTGACCTTTTCAATGTGATTACGTAATGCGTGAAGTCACGCATGTGCATCGTAGTATATAAAATGTTATTATTTTTAATTTTTTTTTTTTTTAGAAAATGCTCGATCGTTTCACTAAATAAGACCCTTATTCCTCGGCTGGGATCATGTAGAGCCCTTTGAAGCTGCACTGAAACTGCAATTTGGACCTTGAACCCGTTGGCTCCCATTGAAGTCCACTATATGGAGAAAAATCCTGGAATGCTTTCCTCAAAAACCTTAATTTCTTTTTCAGCTGAAGAAAGACAGATACGAACATCTTGGATGACATGGGGGTGAGTAAATTATCAGGGAATTTTTATTCTGGAAGTGAACTACTCATTTAAACATAAGAGACAGTGGCACTTTCGTTTTCAATTAGAATTACAATTTCACTTTTTACTATTAAGCAGCTCTCCAGTATATTTATGCTTTTACATGCATTTGACCTTATCAGACTAATCAGAAGAGAGAACCTATTATGTAATCGCCACGGACCAATGGTAGTTTGAAGGTGTTTATGGGCTGGAGCAAACTTTTCCGGAATATTCGGTTAGGCAAGTTGTGTCGAGCTCCAAACGAATTTCGTTTTGTTCTGATTTTGTTTGAAATGACGTCACACCACTTCGATTTCACTTGAAGTATATCTGGACTCCCAGAGTTTCCCCCCATGGCCCTTTAAAGTGTTTGTGTTTGCTAGGTGCGATTCCCGACAGTCCCAGTGCCCTGTGTAAGCCAGCTAGTCTCAAAGAGTCAGAGGATATTTGGGTCCTCAGGACCTCTCTTAATGGTAAGAGTTGTCCGTTTCCCCAGGCCCCTGTTCCTCATTAGCCTGCTTTCTCATACCCACGGCTGCCCCAAAGCCTGCACACCAGTGACTTTCGTCTCAATTTGAGTTTTTTGTCCAGCTGTTTCACAGGGTTTCTGTACCCTTAGGCTATATTTGTCCTAAGTTTGTCAGCCTACCATCAGCTTGCCATTCACATTACTTAATTCGCACTAGCCCTACTCAATGTTCCCTTGTGCTCCTTCATGTTCCCCTTGTCTACAGAGACCTTGCTGGAGTTCAGAAATCGTAGCTGCTAAAATCTTTACCCCATTTGTTGCCCAGTGTGTAGTAAAGCAGTCGTTTTTAACAGACAGTGTCTCACCAACTGTTGTTTTTTTCTGTCTTTGTTTACTCCTCTTTCTTTCAGCAGGTGACAGGAACAGTGTGGGCAGTGCAGGCAGCCTGGGCAGCAGTCGCAGTGCTGGGAGTGGACAGAGCACTGAGGGAAGCTTTCCACACAATGGACCCAATCAGTCACCTTCTGCTGTCCAGGACACCACCAAGGTGGGCTTCAATCTCGCACATCCAATAAAAACAAAAAAAAACCTGGAGAGTTTATGATTCCGTCTGCATGTCCATCGATTTTCATTAGGAAACTGAAACTGTGAGAAAACTCTGCGGAGAAATATGCAGCACTGATTAATTCACAAGATAGCAACCCCATCCTAGAACAGTACAGAGATTTCATGGTTCATAGAGGCACCAAAGGGAAAAAATAATTACTGTTATATATAGAAGTCCACAGAAGCCATGCATGATTATGTTTGCCTTGTTTTCTCCAAATCTTATTTTTCTTGTAATCTTCACAAAACAAGTTATTTTTAAGAGTTTTTCTTAAAGCTGCAGTCCGTAACTTTTACCTCTTTGTCGCCCTCTATGTTTCAAAACCTGGAATTGCATTTTCTTGCGGAATTATCTTCCGGCACGGCTCCAGCGCGGATGAATCTAATGTTTTGAGGTGAATGTGTAGTTGTCAGTCACTGCACCGGTGTGGATATTTACTGCCTATGTCTTGGAATATATGACCCAAATTAGAATTTTCACCGTATATTGCCATCTGAACAAGTAACAAGTCTGCCACGTTCTGCCCAACTGAGGAAAAAAGCATTACAATAAATCGTGCTCCCAATGGTGATTAAATCTAAATATTAGTTAGCTCATATCACATCTAACTGTGCAAAGTATTATCGTTATACTTTGTTCTCAAATTATTAATGTTAACATCAGCATTGCGTGACTATGAGTATAGTATTAGCGTGTAGATTTCAATTTTTGTACAATCTAATGTCTAATTGTCATACCATTCAAATTTCATATTAAGAAATTCTTTTAATCCAAAAAGCAAATTAATCTTCCTTCAAACTGGTTCTATTTAAAATACAAAAACTTGTATAATCCCACGTTGGCTATCTGTAATCAGAACCACATTTAAAACTGGAATATAATTTAATTTCATTCACCTTTCATAAATTTTACAATCGGCCATCAAAATGATATATTTAATTATTTGAGCTGCTGTGAGAAAAGGCTATAAATGATCCGTCACCTGCAGGATCCTCACATGCGATAGCCTAGTAGCCGGTGTGACACCGGGACAACTTCTTTATGTTTACAGACATGAAGTAATGACGCAGTGCCATGCTCGAATTTCCCACGGAAACCTACCCGTACCACTCAAATTAGAAAACATTATTATAAGCTAACCGTTGTGAATTGGGCAGAATAAGGCAATAGTTTTGAACACTGGCTGGTTACGTACTTTCTCAAATATTGATTTTGGATCATTTTTAACCCAAAAAATTTACGGACTACAGCTTTAAGTTTACTTGAAAAAGCAAGTCAGAAAATTAACAGTAATGCTCTAGAGAACTTACCAATGTTAAATAACTACTATCCTGGTATTATTAGCCTAAATATTTGTAATATATGACATAGAATAAACAAATAATTAAACAAAACTTATTGATAAGTTAGGTCATTGCTATATTAGATATTTCTAATGTAGACTACTGAAAAAAAGTATAAACATTTATTTGATAAAAAATTTAGATTTTTTGATCAAAACATTTTTTTTATTTGATTGGGTGCATTTATTTGATCAAAACTGCAGTAAAAACAGTAATATTATTACAATTTAAAATAACTGACTTCTATTTTAATATATTTTATAATGTAATTTATTCCTGTGATGGCAAAGCTGAATTTTCAGTATAATTTTTCAGTCTTCAGTGTCACATTATCCTTCAGAAACATTTCTTATTATTATCTAGGTTGAAAACGGTTGTGCTGCTTAACATTTCTTTGGGAACTCTGATAGATATACACATATATACACACACACACACACACACACACACACATACATACATTTCTTTACTTTCACTTTTCATCAATTTAATGCATCCTTGTAGAGTGAAAGTATTCACTTTGTAAAGAAAGAAGGAAAGAAAGCAAGAAAAGCCTTTCAGACCCCAAACTTTTGGCCAAAGGGTCCAGCAAATAGAAGAGGATTTTGCTCAGCAGGAACAGTAATTAGAGCTCATAAAGCCATCACATTGGTATTACCTAATTACATAACACAATAGACTCTGCATTTTATAATGCAGCTGAGCGTACGGTTACTCGTACTGCAGCATTTCTTTAAATTACCACAGAGAACCTAATGTTGATCTCATGCTGTGTTACCCCAATATTCTCAATGACTAAGTCTGTAAACGTCTGTGACAGAGATTCTTACATGTGAAATTAAAATATATTGTGTCCTTGCTGATAATTGTAATTAATATTCATATGTAGTAATTAGAGACTCTGTGTGAAGTCTTTCACACACAGTAATCATGTCTCTAAGCTATTTCTGCCAGACAGCTGTTGAGTTAAATGTGACACAGTGCTGTGGTTTTCCTACATGCAGCTGCCTCCCTCTGCTGGAGAACTGGTGGAACAGGGCAGTCAGGCCCCTGACCCTGCAAAACAGACGGACCCTCATTCAGGTCAGAACCTCTGCTGTTTATATATAAATTCCACTTATTTTAATTTCTGAATGTCTTAAAGATAAGAAAGAACTGGCCTTTATTTTTTATTTAATTTATTTCAACATTTTAATTCTCATTTAATATCATATCTAAAAAAGCTCTGGTGTCAGTAGATGCTACTTGGCTTAATATTACATATTAAATATCTAATGCAGCGAAATTCATACATTTTGAAGGATCCAAATACATTTACGAGCCTCTGTACATTAAAGTTTAAAGACAGTCATTGAAAGTTTAATGCACTCAATTTAAAAAGACTCTTTCGCTGTCCTTTAGATAACTCATATACTTTTTTGGTATCCTTGAGCATGCCCACTTATCCATGAAAAAGACATTCAGAGAATCATTTAATACAAATGTCACCTCAGACCTGTATATATATATATATGTTTTTAATCTTAAATAGCCATGTATTTCATACATCTACTACAGTTTAAAATGGAGAAAAAGGTTCCTTCCCAAGACCGCTTTAAAAACATGAGCAAGGCAGCTTAAAATGCCTGCTCATTTTTACTTAAAGACAGATACTGTGCAGTGTCAGATTTCACTAGAAGGGAAGGACGCAATGACGGAGGCAAAGTAAGTCAGAAATACCAGAAAAAGAAGAGCATTTGAGAAGGAGAGAAGATTATCAGTGACACGGACAGAAGAGAGTGTTCTCGTAGTGTCTTTGACTCAAAGACGATCTAAAAATAAGCATGAGATCAACAAGCTCTCCTAAAATCAGCTTATTTTATGGAGTTGAGTTAAATGGGGGCATATTTACATTTTAAAACGATACATATTGTGTTTCTTACCTTGTTACAAGTCAATGGCTTAACATTATATGTATTTTTATTATTTAATAACTAACTTTGTTTCTTGCCAAACATATCCTTGGAGGACTGTTTGTTATCTTGGAAGAAATGTATATGCATGTCTCTTGAATGAACACATACTTACACAATCACTCATCAAAACAGCCTTAGGTCTTCAATCCTCTTCTTTAAGTGTCAGTGATTGCGCTATTCTGTTATGATCCATTATTAATGAAGATGAAAAACAGTGCCTCAGGTAACAGGAGAACATTTTTTTTTCTGCTGAAACGTACTTCATCAGCACACTAAAGTATAAACATGCAGGTACAATAACATGTATGAAAGGCTGCACTGATTCCACAGCCTAAGGCAATAGCAGAGTCCTTGACCAAAAGAAATGTGTTTGTGCTTTAGGTGCTCTTGGACGGAGGATTCCACTGAGCAACTTCAGACCTGGAGAACAACATGTCATACACCCACAGCAACTTCTAGATGGCAAGGTGAGACCAAGGAGGATCTGCATATTATCATATTACTCATGTTATTGCTGCAGTATACATTATTTGAGCAATGTAGCATATACCATGTACTCTATAAGCCACATGTAAATTGTGTATGCAGTGTGCTTGATTTGATCTTTCATTCCCATGCAAATCATACCAATCTTTTTTTTTTTTTTTTTTACACAAAACTGGATAATAAATATAGGGTAATAATAATACTAATATTAATAAAAATAATAGTAGTTGTAGTGGTGGTAAATTACTGTTCAGTCATACTAATGATTTATTTATTAGTATTATTAATAGTAATACTATTATATTAATGTTTTATGCATTTTATGTAGTATGTTTTGCATAATGTATAACATAATTATTTATATATTTTATATATATACACTGCCGTTCAAAAGTTTGGGATCAGTAAGATTTTGAATGTATTTTTTTAATGGAGTCTCTTATGCTTATCAAGGCTGTATTTATTTGATCAAAAATACAGAAAAAACAGTAATATTGTGAAATATTATTGCAATTTCTAATATTGGTTTCCTATTTTAATATACTTATTCACTATATAATTTAAATATAATTTATTTCTGTGATGCAGTGCTGAATTTTCATCAGCCAATACTCCAGTCTTCAGTGTCACATAATCCTTCAGAAATCAATCTAATATGCTGATTTATTATCAGTGCTGAAACAGTTGTGCTGCTTAGTAGTTTTTTGGAACCTGTGAATTTTTTTTATTTGAATAAAAAGTTAAAAAGAACAGCATTTATTGAAAATAGAAATCTTTTCTAACAATATAAGTCTTTACTATCACTTTTTATACATTTAACACATCCTTGCTGAATAAAAGTATTAATTTCTTAAAAAAAAAAAAAAAAATTACTGACCCCAAACTTTTGAATAGTAGTGTATATTGTAACACACATTTGAATAAACACTGTTCTTTTTAACATTTTATTCATCAAAGAATCCTGAAAAAAGTATCACAGGTCCCAAAAATATTAATCAGCAAAAACAGTTTCCAACATTGATTATAAATCAGCATATTAGAATGATTTCTGAAAGATCATGTGACACTGAAAACTGGAGTGATGATGCTGAAAATTCAGCTTTGCTTCATAGGAATAAATTATATTTTAAAGTATATTAAAATTGAAAACCTATTTTAATTTGCAATAATTACAGGTTTTGTTTTTCAGCATTTTTGGTCAAATAGATACAGCCTTGATGAGCATAAGAAATTTCTTTAAAAAACATTAAAAATCTTACTGATCCCAAACTTTTGAATGGCAATTATATATAATGTTGCATGTGCTAATGTTGCATACAGTTTTATTTTATTTGTTTTTTTTTTTGTAGAATAATTCACTCTTTCACTTTCTAGTTTAAAGTGTTTTAGGTATATACTGCACACTATTTATTAAGTAATAAACTAGTATTCTCTTTGAATAGTAGCCAAACATATAGCGTTGCACAGTCATCTAAATCCTCTTTATTTTATTTATTTTTTTATTTTGAAGTAGTATGCCTATTTTTATTTTAATTTAAATGTTAAACTATTTTCAAAATAGAGAACTGGATCTAAATGAACTGTGGATGTTGACCCTTTGGGCTTTTGTGCGTAATGCTGCTTCATCTGTTTGTATTAGGATGCTGAGGCTATTTACCAGTGGCTCTGTGAGTTTCAGCTTGAGCAGTACACATCTAATTTCCTCACAGCTGGCTATGATGTGCCCACAATCAGCAGAATGACCCCTGAGGTGAGCTGTCTTATTGTGTATCAGCATTTAAGGACACAGGCTTACGTTTACATCCTGCTACATTTCTGGCACAACTCATTGGTATTCACCACTGCATTCAATAGATATCAAAGCTGAACATACGTTCAACGTTTATTTTTTAAGTGTATTAATCTGTTTTTTATGTTTTAGGATCTCACTGCTATTGGCGTTACAAAGCCTGGCCACCGCAAGAAGATCTCCATGGAGATTGGCAACATGAATATCTCAGAGTGGTTGCCGGACTACATTCCAGTAATTCAGTGCAATATATGAACAGTTTTAAATGTTTATACAAACATAATGTGCTGTACAAGTTCATGGTTATGACACTAATGAGGGCTTCAGGAGTTAAAAAACAGATCATTGCTAGATTCAAATCGCATATTCTTTACCAACAGAGGCATTGAAGATGAAATTTGTTTGTTTGTTTCAGTCTGATATTGGGAAATGGCTCAATGCTATTGGGCTGCCACAATACCAGAAAAAGCTAGCAGAGAATGGATATGACTCCATCAGCATAGTGCAGGATATCACATGGGAGGATCTACAGGAAATTGGCATCACTATGCTGGGTAAGTGAATAGATAGATACACTACCGTTGAATTTTTATATGAATATTTTTGAGAGAAGTCTCTTTTGTTCACTGCATTTATTTAATCAAACATAAAGTAAAACAGTAATATTGTGAAATATGTTACAGTTTAAAACAACTGTTTTCTATTTTAATGTATTTTAAAATGCACTTTATTTCTGTAATGGCAAACCTGAATTTTCAGCAGCCATTACTCCGGTCTTCAGAAATTTCGTCGTCTTATCAATATTTAAAAGAACTGTGCTGCTTAATAGTTTGTGGAAACTGTAAAAGATTTTTTTCAGGATTCTTTAATGAAAAAAAAAAAACATTATTTATATTAAATATAAAACTTTTGTAACATTATAAATGTCTTGACTGTCAATGTCTTGAATTTAATGCATCCTTGCTGAATAAAAGTAATAATTTCTTCCAAAAAATAAAAAATAAAAACTAAGTGACCAAACATTTGAATGGTATTGTAGATAGATAGATTGCAAAGAAGCATTTAAAGGGATAGTTCATCCCAAAATGAAAATTCTGCCATTAATTACTCACCTGTCAATATTTTTGTTTTCTTTGAGCACAAAAAGTATTCTCGTAGCTTCAATAAAATTTTGGTTGAACCACAGATGTCACATGGACTATTTTAACGACGTCCTTACTATGTTTCTGTGCCTTGATCGTGGTGCTACCCTTGCTGTCTATAGAAAATCAGAGAGCTCTCGGATTTCATCAAAAATATCTTAATTTGTGTTCCAAAGGTCTTATAGGTTTGGAACGACATGAGGGTGTATAATTAATGACAGAATTTTAATTTTTGGGTGAAGTATCCCTTTAAATGGTGCTGTAGATTCAGACATAGATCATAACATTTCAGAAATGCCCTTGTACACAAGATTCCAAAACCACATTTCTGTTTCAGAAGTATTTGGTTTTCCTAAATGTACATCTGTCGATTGATGTATTGTTTATCTACAGGCCATCAGAAGAAGCTGATGCTTGCTGTTAAGAAGCTCAGTGACGTCCAGAAGGCTCGTAAGAACCAGGCTGAAGGGCAGGCGTTGCTACAGCGCAGGAGAGCTCCTCCCACCCTCGAGCTGGTGGCCATCGAGCATCACGACAGCTCTGAATGCCCCTCGTCACCTCTATCACCAAAGATGCTCACCTTCCAGGACAGTGAGCTGAGCGTTGAGCTACAGAATGCAATGGCGCGCAGCGGATACGGTGGAGGCCAAGATAGTCTCGGAAACATGAGTGGAACAGCCATACGTCTTAGTCAAGAAAGCATCGGTACACGGTCAGGAGGGTCAGGGCGGTCGCAAGAACGTCCAATGGCATCGGTAACCCCCAACAGCTGCTCACAAGAGAGCCTGGGGAGTATGGACAACAGTCCCAACAAGGAATCTCAGGATAGAAGCCAAATATCACCTGTCAAAATGGCGCCCGTTTTGCCACTACAACATCATCACCCCTCATCTGGCAGTCCAGTAAGGACGCCACCTATAACTACAAGTAAAATAGCACGTTTCGCATATCCACCCGTCCTCACAAAACCTAGACCCGTGGTTTCTCCATCTCAGTCCCATCATGGATCACCTCTTCAAAGGGGGTTTAATTACCTGCAGCATCAAAACTCCAACGCCAACATGGGAAGCCCAAGTCCAATCAGAGCCCCGCAGCCAAACGGGGACGCATCCCGCTCCAAAAAGCGCACTCAGAGTCTTTCACGCTGTGCTATGTCAGATGGAGAGAATGAAGAAGATGACATCTCCGCCCCTACGACGACAACTGCCAATGTGGCATCTTATGCCACGCTCACTCGCAAGCCAGGCCGCAGCCAACAGTCTTACACTTCCAGTGAGCACCAAGTGGGCCGCAGTCATTCCTTCGCCATACGTGCCAAGAGGAAAGGTCCCCCTCCTCCGCCTCCAAAGCGACTAAGCTCTGCCCAGAGTGGGGTAGCTACAAGTGGGGTTGAAATGGAGAGCGCAGGAAGTGTCAGAAGCATTGCAGCCAGGCTGGAGAACAATACAGGAAGCCCCAACAAGACATGTAACAGCCCTGTTTTTAAAGCCAAGTCCCCAGCCATCTCGCCAAAGAATATGGAAAACCGTAGGAGGACCTCTAGTGAATCTTCAGCGTATGAAACGAAGCATGGTGGAAAAAACATCAGCCCTCTGAGGAACCAACAAGGTTCAAGATCCTCACAGGAGAGCATACCTTTTGCCGAAGAGGGCAAAGTTACCATCAAACAAAGGACCAAAATACCATCCGCTAAGATAGAGTCTGAGGCTGCTGTTGAAATTCTGAAGCTGCCACAATCTATCAAATCATCCCTAGAGGTGCCTGAGTTTAACTTAAAGGAATCAGACACAGTCAAAAGGAGACACAAGCCAAAAGAACTGCAGATGAAAGGTCAGGGCGCCAGCGCACAAATAGGAAATGAGAGGGCCGCTGAGACCGAGATAGTCTCGCAATGCATGCAGAATGGTGGAGTGACTAAAAATCCTTATAGATCTGGCCTCTCTCTGAAACCAGGATCTCCACATAAACCTCCCACCCCTTTTAAGCCCACACGCCATTCTTCTGCAGCAAACTCAGGTACTGCAATGTGTTAAGGCTATTATTTAAAATGAGAAAAGAAAGCACTGTGTAAATTTTTTTAATGCGAGTTTGAAGATTGTATTAGAAAAGGATTTTTATTCAAAACATATTTTACAATTTATTTATTTAAATTTATTCTGAACAAATACATAACTTCCGAGCATACACTACCATTCAAAAGTTTGGGGTCAGTATGATTTTATTTTTATTTATTAATTTTTAAATAAATTAAGTACTTTTATTCAGCAAGGATGCATTCAATTGATTAAAAGTGACAGTTATAATGTTACAAAAATTTAATTTAAAATCAATGCTGTTCTTTTGAATTTTTTATTAATTAAAGACTCATGAAAAATTTGATCACAGTTTATTCAAAACCATTAAGAAGCACAGCTGTTTTTAACATAAGAATAACAATAAGAGATGTTTCTTGATCAAATCAGCATATTAGAATGATTTCTGAAGGATCACTGAAGACTAGAGTAATGATTCTGAAAATTCAGCTTTGCCATCACATTAATGAATTATTATATTTTAAAATACATTAAAATATAAAACAGTTTTTTTAAAATGGTAATTCTACTCTTTTTTTTGTTCAATAAATGCAGCCTTGGTGAGCATAGGAGACATTACGAAATACTTACCGACCCCACACTTTTGAACAGTAGTCTAATTATGAATAATATGTAGGTCTTATAGGCTCATTTACAGAATAATTGTGTTAATGCCTGACAACAAGATGCTTTGAGTGCATGTTAGAGAAGATATCTTAATATTTGTAATTCTTGGCTTTAAACATCAACATTTATTTCCTCCAATTACCAATAAATCACATCAGCACCCCTGGATCTGAAAATTGGTCTTTATATGCATGATATGATTTAAATAATACACAGGTGGTTTGATCACACATTAGAGATGTTCAAATTAATTTATTTATAGTTGTAAATATCATAATTCCTCCTGTTTTAATGATATAAAACACATAACATTATATATATATATATATATATATATATATATATATATATATATATATATATATATATATATATATATATATACACACACACAAAAAAAAAAAAAAAAAAAAAAAAAAAAAAAAAAATAATATATATATATATATATATATATATATATATATATATATATATATACAAAAAAATATATAGGGCAGAATTCCACTGTTTAAGCCGTTAGGATTGATTGGATCCAATGTTATTTAGTGTTTTTATATGCTATGATAGTATTTATCAATATTTTGAATTAGTAGTATTTTTAAATGTTCAGTTAAATTTTAATTTTAGTTTGTTTTCTTAATTCTGTTATGTGCTTTTATATATATATATATATATATATATATATATATATATATATATAGATATATAGATATATAGATATATATATATATATAGATATATTTATATTTATTTCTGTTAATCTTTATTATTAGTTCACTTTCAGTTTTAGCAATTTTATTACTTACACATTAATTGCCAAGGCAACATTTTGAAGATTGTCAATTTAAGCTTTTTATCTTATATTTATATTTTATTTCAGCTTTATTTCAATGACAAACAACAATGAATAATAGTTTTAGTTTCAGTTAATGATAAGAGCAATAATTGATGCTGTTGAATTAGAAAACTAGCCCTGGGATCCTCACAAACATGGTTCTATGTATTAACATATGCTCTTACTAAATTATTGTTCTATCTCCACCTTTTGGCTGTCGTCAATTTTCTTCAGGAGTGACAGTCAATGTCGTACAGAGCATGGCCTTTGCGGTCTCACCTCCATGTAGTCCTCTGGCTCGCTGTCCACCAAACAAAGCACCTCAAGGTCAGTCTGTACAGGCAGGAAAGCCACAGGCCGTGACGGAAGGCCAGAACGTGCTGGTCCACAAGCGACTTGAGCAAACCAGCACGTCTCTCGAGGCAGCACTTAAAGTTGTGGAGAAGAAGTTGGCTCAGGAAGATCCAGCAGACAGGTAACACTAACCACATATGTTTATATTTTTGTATCTGTCCTTTTTGTCATATAATAGGTCAGAAAAGTATTAAACAGCTTGAATCTACTTTTTCACACGGTAGAGGAAATTCTGTATTCTGTATTTTGATGAGACATGTTTGCAGATGGTCCTATAATGACTGAATGACCGCTTGTCACAACAAGCTCGCTGGGAAATCTAGCAATAAGTGATCTCCCTAAAACCAGTGTCTGTTTTTCCTTTGACTCTTTGATCGTTTTGGCTGCGATGAAGACAGATTGTTGATGTCCTTATCTCACAGATGGAGACAGATGGTGTCTCTACAATTTGGACTTTCGTTTGACTCCCCTCCTATTTTGTCACAACAAATCCACTCTCAGCAGTGTAGCTGGTCAATCTGTCTGCATTGAACCACATTTTGCATTTTGAACAGATTTCGCTCATAGCGTAGCATATGCAAATCCAAGATAAACCCCCTGTCATAGTGTTTTAAATATATGGATGCTGTGATTCTAATCCTGACGGTCCTGACTGGTACTGATACTTTGTATACTGGCTACTATTTTTTAAAAATATTAAGTGAAACATTAAACATTTTTAACAGTAGTATGCTTCTGTACCAAGGTTTGGGGTTAGTAAGTTATTAAGGGGTGATGTAAAATCATCATTTATTGAGTACTTGCAATTGGGAGGTGGCTGTCCCAAACCCTAACCCCTAAATTTCAACTTATAAAAACGATATTGAATTTTTTTTGTATTTTTTCCATTGTTGTTTTTAAAAGGTTTTTTTTTTTTTTTTTTTATTCTTTCAAAAAGTGAAGTTAAAAAAATATTTATTTTATATTTTCTTTGTAAATTAAGAAAATTTGCAAAAATGCAAAATCCTGCATTTTCATGTCACTACCGAAACAGAGTATGTTTTAGTCCATTGGCTGAGACTGAATTTAACTATACCCCTAAATTTATGATCAGGAAATATTTGTCACTCTCTTTCATAGCTACATGGTGAGTAGACAGACCTCATCATTTTGAAGTACTTGTTCAAAAGTCTGAAAAATCTGTGTGTAACTTTAAAGAACGTCACTACTGAACACCTTTTTTCTGCAATTTAGCACACTTTTTTGGGAGTTATTCCATAACATTTAGTTTTTATGTGTGTACCACTGTTCAGAACTGTGCTAGCTAACCATGTGCTGATTAGCGTGTTTGAACTAGGTTCAAAAGTATCTAAAATTGTCACTACCGAAATAGTCAGGACCGAAACATGTCATTATTGTTTCGGTAGTGACAAAAGGGAACACATAATCCTCATATTTGGGGGAAATAAACAAAATTTTAGAACAGTTATGCAATTTTTTTTTTATAGTTTAGTATCTTTTAGTAGTGTTTTAGTATGCAAGTTAAAATTCTGTAATGTGGTGTGGTCGTTACCGAAGTATTACTATCACTACCGAAACATGGTATGTTTTGTCAATTATCAACTAAGATGTTATGATAGTTTTTGGTTTAATTTATATTCAAACTAATGAATCCTTAACTTTGAAATCAGTATGATCAACTTTTTGCCTTTTACAAAGAAAATTTGGATTCAAAATACAACAAATCTCATAAATTACACTTGAAATATTGTTAAAAATGTAATTGATTTACCTATTTTTTTGGAAAAGTCAAAAACCCAGGCTGCGTTTATTTGATCAGAAAAACTGTATTATTGTGAAATATAGTTACAATTAAAAATAACTGTTTTCTATTTAAAATACTTTCAGTTTTGAAAAATACTATTTGAAGTTGTAAATAAAACAGATTATTGGAGTATGTTTTACAAGAAAATAGTATTTCAGTCATTCTAATTAAAAATGTCACATTTAATTCAATGTGTTACTTGCCATTTTTTGTGAAAATTATTTCCAAGTAAATCCTACACCAGATTTTTTTTCAGCACACAGTCCTTCAGAAATTATTCTTGTATGCTGATTTGGTGCTCAAGAAATATTTTTATTTTTCAAAACTATTGCTTAATATTTTTCTGGGAATGGCTATACATTGGTTTTTCAGAATTTCTTTGAAATAGACATCTTTTGTAACATTCTAAATATCTTTAAGGTCACTTTCAATCAGTTTAATGCATCCTTGCTAAATAAAAGTATTAATTTCTTCTAAAAAATC
This sequence comes from Spinibarbus caldwelli, assembly GCA_039654775.1. NCBI lineage: Eukaryota > Metazoa > Chordata > Actinopteri > Cypriniformes > Cyprinidae > Spinibarbus > Spinibarbus caldwelli. Next base: position 15,831,502 of record CM077256.1, on the reverse strand, counting down.
TTGCAGAATCTAAACTTTTAAATAGTGCATATTTGAAATAAAAATGGTTATTTTGGCTATATACCTAGGTAGTATTATATCCGGTTCATCTATCGCCCTGAAAGTTGAGATGAAGTGCATTGCATTGAAGGAAACTTTATGCCCACATCGCATCGCCATCGGTCGCTTATGGTCCTGAAAATTGCAAACTTTCATTAAATTGAAAATGACTACAGGTTCCTGTCAGTGTGAACACTCCTTTATTAAGACACACACTCACAATACTCCCATATTAAACCTTGCTCTCTCTCTTCTTTGTCTCAGGGGCATTAACACAGTGAAGTCAGCTGGGAACATTCTTGATGATATAGGGAACATGTTTGATGATCTTGCTGACCAGCTGGAAGCCATGTTGGATTGACCTTCTGTAATTCCTACAGGTATAACCTTTGCGTGGGGCCTTCACATGGGAGCTTCTAACTTCTCGCACTTTGTTTACGCACTTCAGTGATCCTGCTTACAAATATTGGTTTTACGGTTGAGTTAAATGAGCTAATTTACCAGTTTTAATGGACTGCAGTGCGTCTGTTGGCTGGATCGTGCTTCAAATTTCCAAACTTGAGAACTTCCACATATCTTTTCACAAACTGTTGCTTTCTGCATTGAAGGATGCAGAATGTAAGCACATGTACTAAAGCTCTTTCAACAGAGACGCTTTAATTTCCTGTTGTTCTCACAGCTGGCCTCTAGTGACTGGATATACGGTGTAAAATCAAAGAGAGATACAACTGAACTCAGTTTCAAGTGCTCTGAGATTCATCACTCTTCAATTTTGTTCTCTGTAGACTGAAAGATCCTGTTCAAAAGCAATAATACAGCTGATCAAAAACATAACCAAGAAATGCTTGATTTATTAATGATCCAAACCTCATGGACCAACTATGTTTGACTGTACTGTAACTTTAACTATTAAAAAAGGTCCATGCCAACAGATTCAGTGTTGTACAGTATATTTTTAGTTTCACTGTACATTGTATGTTTCAATCTTTGCATAAGAAATTCAACTAGAGTTTAACATGTTAAAGGGATAGTTCACCCAAAAATGAAAATTCTGTCATTAATTACTCACCCTCATGTCCTTCCAAACCCATAAGACCTTCGTTCATCTTCGGAACACAAATTAAGATATTTTTGATTAAATGCGAGAGCTTTCTGTCCCTCTGTAGACAGCAATGCAACTACCACTTTCAAGGCCCAGAAAGGTAGTAAAGACATCGTTAAAATAGTCCATGTGACATCAATGGTTCAACCTTAATTTTCTGAAGCTACGAGAATACTTTTTGTGCGCAAAGAAAACAAAAATAATGACTTTATTCAACAATTTCTTCTCTTTCATGACGCATGTCACATGGACTATTTTAATGAAGTCCTTACTACCTTTCTGGGCCTTGAACGTGTCAGTTGTGTTGCTGTCTATGCAGGGTCAGAAAGCTCTCGGATTTCATCAAAAATATCTTAATTTGTATTACAAAGATGAACGAAAGTCTTACGGGTTTGGAACGACATGAGGGTGAGCAATTAATGACAGAATTTTCATTTTTGGGTGAACTATCCCTTTAAGAAAAAGACTTTTCTTAGCATATTAATAGTATATTTTGACAACCATTGTGTTTTGGGAAAGAGAAACATTATATGGATTACATCTATTATATATTTTTGTACCAGAATGATAATTTATTGGGTTTGTCAGGTTAAAAAGGGACAGTCCTTTGTGAATTCTGTCAATCTGACTGAAATTGACAAGCAAAAATAGAAACTGTTGCAAACCACTATATTTTTAGGCTCGGCTGACCAAAAGGGAACTTTTATTGTAATAAAATGGGGCCCATTTGGTTAAAACACACAAAAACATCATCTGGTAGAATATACAGGATAAGAAGTGTTCAAATGGAGCGTTCATTTCTATTCACTTCAGTGACTCTTGTGCACTTTTACCATCTTTATGTAGTGTATGCACTATGTATCTTTTATTGTATGAATTTATTTCTGCATGTACTGTACACTGGCAGGACGACCAGTACTTGACTGAAAGAGACCTGTATGATGTAAACTACATTGTTCAAAAGAATTGTATATGTAATAACTGCGAGAAGACCAGACCATCTTGTTCTTGCATGCTTTTTTTTTAACAATCTGGAATTATAGGTTTTGTATTATGTGGCATAATGATATTTTAATGGACAACAGCACTGCTGGTACTACAGTATCATTTAAATGAGCACTCTGTACTTTATTTCCCAAGTTCATTCCTTAATGCAGTGCTTTGTGTGGCATTGTGCCAAAGACGCAAGAGTGGGGCCACCAGTATCATACAGTAAGTATAAACAGGCCTCTAATTCATTCATTTGAGCTACTTGAAGTATTATGTTTAATAAAATCGTCAAGAGATCAATCCTCAAGACTACTCATGTCAAAGTGGCTGTAACATTTATTTTATTATATAGTATCAGGTCTTTGAAACTGTCCTTTGAACTCACGGAATAGAAATGATTTTTGGTTTTATTGTAAAGACAAACACCAGAAACAGTGGGGGGAAAAAAAGAAAATGGATTGATTTAAATCAGAAGCACCCAAGAGGGAGAAAAGTGCAGAAAAAGAAGAAAGTGTTCAGCCGTTGAGCCAGCTGTCCTGACATTTGGTGTAGTCACAGATCTCCTCTGGATTGAACCACAGGTTGATCTCAGCATTGGCACTTTCGACAGAATCACTGCCGTGAATGATGTTCCTGAAGTAAAAGCAATTTAATATTAGCAAAAACTAGTGCTGATAAATACATGTGCCAGACAAACAGATCCAAAGATAGTTTGGGGTTGGTAAAGTATTTTTAATGTTTTTGAAAGAAGTCTTCTAATGCTAATAATGCTTCTAATTTTTTTTTATTTATATATATAATATGAGCATAAGAAAAGTCTTTAAAAAAAAACATTAAAAATCCCTAATCCCAAACTTTTGAACAGTAGTTTATATATATATATATATTTCACATTTTTACTGGGTTTTTTTTTATATAATATAATAAATATAGCAAGTAAACCTTGGTGAGCATTAAAAGACATCAAAAACATTAAAAACCCTTACAAACCCCAAAAAACTAATCTTGTGAAATATTGTTACAATTTAAAATAACGGTTTTCTATATTAATTTACTGTAAAATATAATTTATTCATGTGATGCAAAGCTGAATTTTCATCATTCATTACTCCATTCTTCAGTGTCACATGGTCCTTCAGAAATCATTCTGATTTATTAACAATATGCTGATTTATTATTAATGTTGGAATCAGTTGTGCTGCTTAATATTCAGGATTCTTTGATGAATAAAAAGTTAAAAAGAACAGCATTTATTTAAAATATAAACCTTTTCTAACAATATAAGTCTTTACCATCACTTTTTATTAATTTAACACATCCTTGCTGAAAAAAATTATTAATTTCTTTAAAAAAAATTCTGAGCCCAAACATTTGAACGGTAGTGTATATTACTACAAAATATTCCTTTTTAAAATAAATGCTGTCTTTTTTACTTTTTATTCATCAAAGAATCCTGAAAAAAGTATCACACGTTCCAAAGCAGCAAAAACAGTTTATAACATTGATAATAAATCAGCATATTAGAATGTTTTCTGAAGGATCATGTGACGATGAAGAGTGGAGTAATGATGCTGAAAATTCAGTTTTGCATCACAGGAATTATGTTTTAAAGTATATTAAAATAGTAATCCATTATTTTAAATTGCAATAATATTTCATATTACTGTTTTTTTATTTATGTATTTTAGATCAAATAAATGCAACTTTGATTTGTCAAAACAATTGATTCGTTTGCTGTTCTGAGTGGGTGTACAATTAAATATTAAATCTAACATTCAGAAAATTATTTTGCATTGCATTTACACAAGAAATGTATTCATTTCTCAGGCTCTCTTTATAAACTATCTGTTGTTTAAAACAGTCATGAAAATGTTATTTTAGAATACAGTGTATAAGATCTTACCGGACAACCTGAACGCAAAAGTCTCCTCTGATAGTCCCAGGCTTGGAGTCAATGGGATTAGTCTCGCCGAGCATTACTCTGCCGGTTTTTATAACGTTAAAACCCTCCCACACCTAAAAATATATCACAGAAATAACATTAGTCACCTTCATAAAATGAATGAAGAATATTTATTAGCAATAAACCAGAAATATTATTCAATTTAAAATAGGTTTACCATGGCAACCACAGGGCCAGAGGACATAAAACTGACAAGCCCTGGGAAGAAAGGCCGATCCGCCAGGTCACAGTAATGCTGTCTCAGAAGATCCTCATCGGCCTGCATTGAAGACAAGCATACAAAACATAAGCAAAAAAGCATAGAAGGTTTTGAGATTAAAGGTCCTCTAATCCCACTTACCCTTTTGACCTGAACTTTTTTTTTTTTTTGTGAATATATCTTTATTTTAAGGCAATATTTACTGTAACTAGATTGTCACATGGGGAGATATATAGCAGGTGCAACTATGCAGACCACAAGGACCTACAATTAGAGTTAGTAATTGGTTTAACCCTTAAAAGACAAGCTCTAAATAGAGCTCTCCACAATTAGAGACTAAAAATATATTACGATTTTAATCAGTTAAGTAATATAAATTAAGAAAATAAATTAAAAATGCAGTTATAAAACAATTATAATATTTTTTAAACATTTGTTAGAAAATATTTTTAATAGTGCTGTCAAACGATTAATCGTGATTAATCGCATCCAAAATAAGTTTTTGTTTACATAATGTGTGAACTGTGTATATTTATTATGTATACATAAACACATACAGTATATATTTTGAAATTATTTACATGTATATATTTAAACAATTTATATTATATATAAATATATTTAATATATACTGTAAACAACATTTTTCTTAAATATAGGCTATACATGCATGTGTGCATTTAAATATACATAATAAATATACACAGTACACATTATGTGAACAAAAACTTTTATTTTGGATGTGATTAATCGCGATTAATTGTTTGACAGCACTAATTTTTAATATATAAATACTTATATACAATAATTGCCTCTAGATTTTATTTTTAGTGGCATCTGAGGTTTTTTTTCTAACCATATATATGTAAATAACTAGATTTTCACAGGGGATATAAATATCAGATGCAACCTTGCAGACCGCAAGGAACTACAATTAGAGAGAGTAGCCTAATTGATTTAACCCTTAGAGAGAGAGCTTAAGTTCCCTCTTAAGTGTGTGAGAGAGAGCTTAAGTGTGTGAGAGAGAGCTTAAGTTCCCTCCCACCAAAAATAGAGCTTTTTACAAATATAAACTAAGGGGAAAACATATAAAGTTTAAATGTGATTAAGGTTTTTTATTTTATTTTATTTTTTAGAAATTTATATATATCAAGTAGCATATATATATATATATATATATATATATGACGCCCTCTCAACGCGTTGTTTTACTATTAAAAGGAAAGGCAAGTCCTATATAAACAATTAAGATTAAAACTGTTAATTCAATTTACCTGGATTAACTTCATAGCAACTAACTTGAAGCCTTTCTGTTCGAAACGCTTGATGATCTCTCCGATAAGTCCCCTCTGCACTCCATCAGGCTTGATGGCAATGAACGTGCGCTCTTCATTTCCAGACATTGGGCTTAAAATGAAAATAAATACCGGTAAAAGATGCACAACACGAAAAACTGTTGCAATGACAGAAGTGCATTCAAACTTACGCCGTCGCACATTTGGCACACTGGGCTGGAGGTGTGGAGGGGGGTTTTGCTGAAGAAACCCCTGACCCCATCACTAATTACATGACAGTCCCTGTCTTAACCTGTATTGAGGGCTTTCTGTAGACTGACGGCTTAAACCGTGAACGGTGATCTGATCTGATCGCTGTCCTCACGCTGCGTCCGGTCCCAGAACCTTATCTAATCACGTTTTCATTTGAACTAACTGTTTTTAGCCATGCATCTCTGTTATAAGAAGACAATGAAGGCTAAAGTGGTATTAAAATAATCATTTTCATTCGAATGCGATTTTCAGATTTAAACGGACAATTCTATAAAACGTTTTTAATAGCAGCAGGCTAGTTTTATCTGGTAAACTGTTGCGCTCAAGTTTGTTTAACATCAGTGCAAGCGCTAAATCTGAAGTAGAATCTGCGCGTGTGCACTGTTTAAAATTTACCTGGGCATTGACATATTTCATTTGTAGGAATAAACATAATAGTAATAAGACAATAAAAAGGAGTGAAAATATTTTTCTTACATTTTCTGACCACCACGAGTCCACCACGAGTCTGAAGTTGATTCCTGCGTGCTTTCACTAATCCATGATCATCTGCAGTAAGTGTTTTATGGAGGTGGGCGGAGACTGATTCCAGCGCTTTGGCTTTCGGTGATTTTTAATCTATTGTGATGGAATCCGAAAGCATGATGCAGAAAACATATATATTTTCTAAAACATTTACAAATCTTCCTTATTAATATTTTTATTAATTATTAGGTTGTTGTTGTTGTTGTTTTTTCCGCCGGCATAAACTTTTTTTCTAAACATACACCGTCACTTTCTTTATTGCCTGCTACAATACTTGTATCTTTTTTTATTTTTATATTTTAATAAATTGACAGATTGTAGAGAAATAGAAAAGTTGGTGCTTGTTGCCACACTTTATTACTCCAGTGAATATTTCTCAGAGTAAGTTTTAAATTGTTGTTGTTGTTTATTATTATTATTATTATTATTATTATTATTATTATTATTTAATTTTATTTTTATTAATTAGGTTATTTTTTTCCACTGGCATAAACTTTTTTTTTTCTAAACATACACCATCAGTTTATGTCTGGCCATCATTTAATTTTATTGCCTTCTACAACACATTTGTTTCTTTATTTTATTTTATTTTATTTTATTTTATTTTTATATTTTAATAAATTATGACAGATTGTAAAGAAATGAATAAGTTGGGGCTTGTTGCCACACGTTTTTACTCCAGTGAATATTTCTCAGAGTAAGTTTTAAATTGTTGTTGTTGTTTATTATTATTATTATTATTATTATTATTACTATTATATTAATTATTAGGTTGTTTTTTCAGAAATTGTTTTTTCTCAGTAAGTTATAAATTATTAAAATTTATTAAATTATTGTTGTTTTGTTATTATATAAGAAAAAGTGTAATACATTTACTACTACTACTACTACTACTAATAATAATATTTAAAAGTGTATTTTTAAAATGTATATTTTTTATTAAAATGTAATATTTATTACTATTATTTTCTGCTCCTCTTTTTTATGCCTCTTCCATTTTCCCTTATTTGTTTGTATTCTCTCCCCCATATGGTTTTGTATGCATCAGTTAATAAATGCATTGATAATAATATAAAAGACTCAAAGTATGTTTTGTACTTTTGTCTATTGTGCGCATTTAGTATTGTCAACATTCTTTTTAACGGAGCTCTAATGAGTACTTCTAACATGTAATTGCATATCAAAATTCATTATGCAATGATAACATTGTTGCAAAGCACATTAGAGAATGATAAAATATCTGATTCGTTAAGTGCACCCAAAGCAATTTATCCACAGGGCACTAATCTAACAGCACAGGGGCAGTGAGGGAGTGATCAGAGCCAAGCATTACATTCTGTACATTCATGGTCATTATCTGTAGAACATATTTCCCTGGTGTGAGATTTGAGACCCATTAGACCATCTGTACAGTTTAGAAATATGCAGGAAATCCCTCAGCATCATATACTGAGTTAATCCTCGGGGAATCACTTCATTGCAGTCATGTCGGTTACTTATATGCAATTCCACATACTCTTTTCCGCAGTTCCATTAAATGTTTTATGCAACTGTCAGTTCAGTATCTAATGCATGCACGTGTAGTGACACTTTTGGCTCTTGTTCTTGTAACACTATTATTTGACCATTAGTAGAGTCTTTTGACAGCTTGCAGCGAAAGCATGCGAGGCAATTAAATTTTAGCTTTGTGTAAAAAGCCTGGGCATTTGGATGACAGTAGTTCCTAGCAATTAAATTCTACAATTTGGTGGCTTGTAAGTCTCAGTCCTCTTAAATAAATTATTGCACTGCACTGACAATAAAATGAAAAGCAGGAGTGTGGAAAGGAGTCTTCATTGCTCATTAGTGTTACACTGAAACAAGTGAAACAAATAAGTGCCTTTTTATATTGGTCTAAGGAAAAAAGGAACAGAGAAGTAAAAAGTATGTAGCATTAATCAATAATGCAGTATGTGCAACTTTTCCATACTATATATACAACTCTACTGAAGATTTAGTGTTCTCAGCCTGTTATCCATTTCAAATATGACCCTGACATGACAAGAATGACTGCTGATGAACACTGTCCAGTTTTAGCAATAATTCATGTTTGTATTCTCAACCCAGCATTCCTATTTGCAGTCAATGCAGTTTTGGCAACAGACGGATTTATAAAGCTGACCCTGAGAAAAAGACAAGAAACAAATAAGTCAAATGCCCCCAGTAACCTCAATACCCAAACACTCACACTGTGCAATGGCTGGGGTAGTCATATTACTGACCAAATTTTTTGTAGCAAAAGTTGGACTCACAAGTGAGTGTCAATTCAACAGAGCCTGACAGGAACAATAATGTGGTCTAAAGGTGCAGCCACATTTTCCGTTCTGTGAAATTTCAAGAGTGTAATCCCTTCAATAGGAATCCATTCAACACATCTCTTCAAGGCGAAATATTTCCCCACACAGATTCTGCATTGTTTTCAAGTTGGTGAAGAGAACTCGCTGCACTAACCAACAGAAAGCTGCTTGAAAGTGACATCTCTGTGAATTCTGCTTCATACATTGATACACTCTTGACAATAAAAATTGACCTTTTGCCATTGAAACATGACTGCAACTTAAAGGAGTAGTTCATCAAAAAACTGCTGAAAATTTACTCACTGAAAGGGAACAGATTTGGAGAAATTTAGCATTACATCACTTGCTCACCAATGGATGCTCAGCAGTGAATGGGTGCCGTCAAAATGAGAGATGAAACAGCTGATAAAAACATCACAATAATCTACAAGTACTCCACAAAACTCCAGTCCATCATTTAACATCATGTGAAGTAAAAAGCGTGATTGTAAATGGTGTTTCATCTGTGCATATTTCTCACCTGATTCAGACAAAAAAAAAAAAAAAAAAAGTTCACTGGAAAAAACAATAAAATAGATGGAGGACTAATATTGTAGCTGAAAACACCAGTCTGAAGTTAAAAATGTCAGTTTTTTAATTTCCTACAAACGCAACTTTTCACAAGTTGTTAATTGATAGACTGGAGTCATGTAGATTACTGTTTGAACACTCATTCCGACGGCACCCATTCACTACAGAGGATCAATTGGTGAGCAATTGATGTAAATTTCTCTAAATACTGTATGTTCCGATAAAGAAACAAACTCATCTACATTTTGGATGGCCTGAGGGCGAGTAAATCTGGGTGAACCATTCCTTTAACACCAATTTGAAACTACAAACTAGTTTATCATGTATATCTTAGCTATCGACTAAAGGGACATAACACTCAGGGCTCTTATTTCCACTTCCTTCCTTCTAACAGAATATGCACTTATCCGACTAAATGGATAAATAATCCTCTACTAATCTCTCCAGCAGTACTAGATGGTTTGTATTCCATGCTCTATTTTTACCAGGGCTTAAAGTAAGGATTAAATGAGGTAGCTGCCAAGTGGTAGTGTGAAGTACTGCCTTCTTCATAGTGACTGTAACTTTGATTTACTGCAAGTCACTATAGATCTTGTTCTTTCCAGTTAAACAGAAATGTAGCCTCTTTTTCAGTTTTAATACACATTGCTTCTCTATCTTGCATACTTGGTATCAAACCCTATTATTTGTTATACCTGATTAATATGGCAGAATGTCAGTCAATCAGCACAAAAGCATTATGCAATGCTTATTGAGGTCTAACAGCTCTGGGGAGAAACTGCAGGAAATATATCAGCAAGTAAAAGGTCTATTGTTAATTACACAATTTTCTCTACTATCTGTTCCATTTGCTCACATTTGTACTCCAGCAGCTTTATTCAGGTCACCTCATGTAATTGTAAATCACTGATTTTTTATTTTTTTTTTGTGATCTAATTTTCCACATCATTTATTTGTCTGAGTTGTAGCAAGCAGAGTGCACAGAACCAATAATAAGTAGGTATTTTTAGTGTTTGATTTCCTTTCATTAGAGACTTCATTAAATTATGGTTCTCAGATGAAGTCTGATTCAAAGTTAGAAGACAAACTAGAAAGTGAAATGTTGCTCTTGTTGGCTGGAAACTTTAGTATGATGAGGTTTGCAAACTAGCTTTCCACATAAGTTTATCCAACTAATTTTGCAATGCAGAAGTAAGCTATTTTTTGAATGTACGATTCATTTGTCACTAAATAATTAGAAGAACAAGAAAGTGCAGTAAACTGTAAAACTATTTTTGCTACAAACCAGAGTGTTTGAAATGACAATACATTAAAAATAATATGATGATATGATTCCACATTCGACTGCTCCAGACACGTCAAAGCGTTCGCCATCTTGGAACGGTCAACAAGTCGTCACTCACAGTAAAAATCAATGAGTCTTCTAAGATGCCACAACATTGCGAACCCTCTGTTTGTAAAAAGCGCAGAGATTGAAACTCCTGAAGAAACGGGATAATCTTTCACAGGTGAGAACGTGTTGGTTTGTGTTTTTATATGAACTCAGTTACAGGTTTTTAAACTGGTGTTAGCTAAAACCTTTTTTTTTTTTTTTTAAATGGGGGATCTACCTATACATATGGTATAAATGCTTGGAAATAATATTTAATGTTTTCAAGTATTCATTATTTGTAGCGTGCCAGCAATCCAATAATTGCAATAAGTGTTTTGTTACTTTCAAAAAACCACAAAGAGTATCCTTTAAATTCTGTCAATATCACAAAATACAAACAATAAATGTTTAATTTAATTCTCTGGGCCTTTCTTTTGGCAAATTCATCCTCAATGTCCTTGGTGTTTAATTTAAGGCTTTGTGTATTCTCAATGGAAAGATTGGCTACTTTCGTAAGTCTTTTGATAAAAGAGAATTAAAAAAAAAAAAAAAAGGATTAAAATGGTGCAGGTGTCACTGAAGCTAGATGTGATACAGTCTTTTTAACTAGCTAGCTACCAACCTCACATTTTTTTTTTTTTTTTTTTGGAGAAAATTTTTTTTTCAAATAGCTGTGGTGCAGTAACCACATCTTAAGAGCATTTTTAAAAATAATATTCAAATAATAAATACAAAAATTGTTTATTTTATTCTTTGTTTAGATCTTAATTTTAAACATTCTATAGGTATTTTAAAGTTTGAATAGTAAAGAGTAAAAGAATAAAAACCACAGTATGCATAAATGGCATTCGAAATGTAACAAAAACAAACGTGATAAAAGATGTGTGTGGTAGGGGTGTATCACGATGATTGACAACAGGAGAGTGGGGTGTTTATTCTCTCAAATCAAATGAGTTTTAATGGTTTATAGCAACCCCACCCGATCCCGGCCTTCATTAGTAATAGTTGTTAATCACTGTTAACATGCTATAACCTCTTAAGACCCTGCGGCCTCATATGAGGATGTTATATTTTAGTGAATTTCTCTGCGACTATACATGCCACATTTTTAAGTCTGGATGTCCTGTACAGAGCACATTCAGGGCTTTTCAGAAATACCAAATGATTGGGTGTTTCACTATGACCACTCCCTCTCCTTGGTTTATCAGTTTAGTGATACTCTTATGGAAATATGATAATATTTATCAATTATCATTTAAATCTGTCTAATTTTTAAATTGTGTGTCATAAATCAACATCTCAGGAAAATCAAAATATGACTTTCTGTTACGAAACAGGACGTTGATTTCATACACGTCCTCATATGAGGACACCAGGACTAAAAGCATGTTTATTATGCATTTTGGGAGACATAACAAATGAATAGGGAAAGAAATTACAATATTCTATGAAATATTATATATAATTATGAAAATCTTGTCAATTATTACTCTCATTATTACACTTCTTTTTTCATTACGTTGCCCCAAAAACACATTAATATGCAAATTAGATTTAGTTTATAGATACATTGTATATAATGAGAAAACCTGTTTATGACCATTTTACACACATTTTGCAGAAAGAAAAATGGTATATCGAATCATTCTGTTATAACATAGTTGAAAATCATCTTTATACAAAGTTTGGTAAAAAATAAAAATAATCTTAAACTAAAAATGTATTGGTGATTTAAAAAATCAATTGTTTTTGCCTATGCATGTTCATTTATGTCTTTTTATTTTTTAAAGAAATTGAGTCCCGATGTCCTCTAGCGAGGACATAGCATAACTTTTGAATGAAATATCATTTAAAATTTTTTTTTACATTATTTGTAATGCTCTAAACAATGTAAAGACATGAAAAAAACCTAGTTTTTCCTAAAACTTTTTTTCTTGGGTCTTAAGAGGATAAACCATATTTATGAATAGATAGAAATCAAATACATATTCAAAGTAATAAGGAAAATTAGTTACCAAAGAGTTCAAAATACATTAAATGACATTCGATGAAATGCAGTCAACTCAGAGCTGACACTGAATGATTCTTGTATTGTTGTCTTGATTTAAACACTTCAAACTCATGATTCAAATCCAGCAAGATGTGATGCAGCATCCAAAATGTCAGTGGATGTTTACATAAACTTGAAAATATAGCAGACAGAATATAAAAACAAATAAATCTTACAGGGACTGGACTGCTGAGGACTGTAGGCCTGTGTTCAATGATATGGAAATCAGTGGCATATCAATTTCCTACGAAATCCATCCTGACCACTCTAACATATACATTTATCAAAGTGTATTTGGGTAAAGTAAAATCAATCAATCAATCAAATAAGTAAGTAAATAAATAAAAAATCTCTAAACAACAACACTAACAACAAAATCAGGGGGCTGTTTCATAAAACAAATTTACCAAATAAGCCAGGTTTATTTCAGTTATTCTGATTTATTGTCACTTGATTTGGTTCAAAAAAAATCAGACTAACTGAAATAAGCCTGGCTTATTTGGTAAACTTGTTTTATGAAACAGCCTCCAGAACAACAATTCAAATAATCACAAAAGTCAGGATGAAAAGTTATTTAGAGTGCAGTAGGCTAAATGTTTTATAAAGTCATGTTCGCCTAGGAGGTTACTATAGCAAGAGCTGCTGAACACTTTCCAGGCAGAATACAGAACATGTATGTACAGCTATTTATTATTTACAATTTTTCACAATTATATCAAAAGGTGGTTGTGTTTGGTTTAAAACATTTTTAAGTGAGTTGACTTTAGCATACGAGTATGATCTTAACTTTCACATTCTCTGTTATCAGTAAAGATACATTCCTTTGAGCAACAAAAAATAATTTTCAGTCCCAGTGAACTTTCCAATTTTCAGCTGTAGAATATTTCGTATGGTTTCACAGGTAATCATGAACCCAACACACTCCCCAATCCCCCCCGTTGATTGTACTTAAAGCCACAGGAGGGCGGTGTATAAGCAGGGCAGTCATTCCAGATGGCCTCATTGCTTCATTCTTGGCCTGCCAAACAGACGTTATCGACAGAGCAATCCAGCTGATGATAGATCCTCATTCAGTTGCCCTCCTGCATGGATGACTTCGGGAGAACTGTAAATGAGGACTAGCATATGGTTGGTAATTTAGTGTGATTTACATATAAATTGGTATAGAAAGAGAACTCCCATCCGTTCGCACTTAACTTTCCACTTGTCCTCGTAGCTCGTTGTAGTCCACTCGTCTTGAACGGGTTGGTAACAAGTTCAGAGCTGAGATTTTCAAAAATCCGATTTTGTAAAGCACGTGGCGCATTCATCCTGCAGTGCGTCATCCATTAATGGCGGGAAAGAAAACAAGTGCGATAACACGTTACGGAAACGGTTACAATCATAGAAGTTATATTAGGTCATATAAATACTAATAAATAATATGTATTCATAATAACAACGCATAATAATAATAATTGATGTGAGTAGGTGATATTCAAAACGTTTTACCATTACTTGTTTTGTAGGGGAGATTGGGAATGGTTGTAACATGGGTCGGTTGTAACACTTCCAATTTCTCAAACAAAGAACAAATTACAAATCATCACCTAATTCACTTCACACATTCTCAGTTCTCAGTTTAGTCCTTATTCCACATATGAGGAAGTAGAGCCTTGTGGCAGCCAGATTTTAGAGAAAAACAAAATTTGAGGTAAAAAGTAACTTTTTATACTTTTTGTGATGGTAGCCCTGCTTGGTTGTTAAACTCATCAAAGTTAAATTTTGTTTATTGTGTGTCTGTGTAGATATTTTTAATGCAAGTTGTTAGTGCTAATGTTTTGGCTGTTAGCTGTAAGGTGAGCTAGTTCATGGCTACAAGACTCAGGGTTAGTTGTAACATCAGTGAAACATGTTGTAACTTATGTTTTCTTTGAATTTCAGTATGCTTAGGTCTTGGAAGAGAAAGACAAACCGAGGGGTGTTCAAGTTAAATTTTATGATGGCCAATTACTGTCTGACATTAACAAACATGCTTAAACACACACATATGCACATTATTCAGTTTTATTATAATTATGTTAATATTTTATCACACCAATTTTGTTGAAAAGTCAGTGTTGAATAAAAAGCTTTCAAAATCTTTTTTTTGTTGTTGTTTTCAATAATCCTTATTGCATAATGTTGCATCTCACCCTGGTGGATATCATAATAGGGTATGCTACAACTAACCTGGACTGGGGTGAATTGTTTATGAATTTCACTCCTCGTGTTTGAAACTAAACCATTCATTTTCTGTTTGTGCTGCAAAGATAACAGCTGTGCCATTTAATAGCAGACACTTGTAACTAGTTTGAATCACATTTTAAATTCACTGGCTTAAAAGTACTCAGAGATAATGTACTGGGCTAATTTGTGTGAGTCAGATTATTGAAATGGCTTAAATGTGTAGTTTTAAGAGGCCTTTAGAAGCAGGACAGTGTTTTCATGTAAAAAAAATGCTTTACCAACACAGTGTTGCGATTGCACTTTTTAACCAATAATTTCATAAGGGAAACTTATTATTGTAGCATACACTGACAGTTTTGCTGTGGTGTTTAGACAATCCATCTGCGCTATGTCTATCTTTATTTGCTGGTGTATTCCCGATAGTCAGAGAGCTGGATAAGGAAGGTGAGCAGTCATGTCAACAGCTTAATTTCGATCACAGCGGCCTACTTTACGCCCGGACTGATGCGAGGAAACAAGATTATATTTTTGAGTAACAGCTAAGATGAGAGTGACTGATGCGGCACTGTCAGAAACCTCCAACACAGCAGTAACACTCTGATATTTTCATCACGTTGTGGCACAGTTGTCGTTTCAGTTGCAAGTTATCAATGAAGCTTATTGGCCTGGGCTCTTCATCACACATGGTTAGGTGCTGCAGAAATTGGATTGTGTGTGAGATGGAGGGAGATTGTAAGTGAGATTGGACGTTAAGGATGTGGATTTCTGAGAGTAAATGCCATTTTGCATAATGATCATCAAGTATATTTGTGGAACAGAGTCGGATTTACCTAGAGCTAAGTGGTTACGCAACTTGTCCAAATAGTACATGAAATAACTGACATAAAGGTTTATTTCAGTTTTAAATGTTTGATTAATCTTGGCAGGACTGTAATATAAAAATTTTATAGAGTAAATCTTACCTTTCTTAATACTTTATTTTTAAGACTAGCAGTAATAACCCAAAATTAGTGTTTTGTAATTATTTACTAACCCTAATTTTGTGCCAATACTATTTTTCCCCTGTTGGAACACAGAAAAATCTTTGAATAATCTTTATGCAGCTCTTTTCTACAAATAGTTTTAGCACCATAAAAGTGGAACTTGAATCTCACACCTTTGTATGAAGAGCTGATACTTAAATATTAATTTTAGAACTGCTGCCACTGGTTCACTGAAGCAGTGAGTTGAACTTGAGAGTGAATGAATCATTCTTTTGGTCTGGTTCAGTGTACCAGTTGATCTTCACAGACCAAACTGAGAGAATTGTTCATGAATCAGAGTTCAACTGTCAGACTCAGTGGTCCGTTTGCAAGTTAAAAGCTCACTGAAAGTTACCAGATGATCAGAGAATTTTGACTAAAATATGAATCTGTTAATCTCAAGGTATTGTATGACTTTAGAAAACTTCAAATATAGTGCTAAAGTAGTTCAAGTAGTAGTTCATCTGGCTTCAAATTTTTTTTTTTTTTTGAAGAAATCAAACCTTTTTTCAGCAAGGATGCATTAAATTGATCAAAAGTGACAGTAAAAAATCAGTTTCCAATAAATGCTGTTCTTTTGAACTTTTAGTTCATCAAATGCTGAAAAATGCATTATAGCTTGATTTCTGAAGGATCATGGTAAACTCAAGACTGAAAATTCAGCTTTATATATATTAAAATATATTAAAACAGTAATATTTAATATATTAAATCATAATAATATTTCACAATATTACTTTTTTTTTTTTTTTTTTACTGTTTTTAGAGACTTCTTTAAAAACACAAAAAAGTCTTACTGACCACAAAAATGTGAGAACGGTAGTTTATACCAGTTATATGTTGTTGTTGTTTTTTTATGGTTTGCTTTTGAGCTTAACAGCCATGTACACTAAGATCTGTCATTGCACACAAAATATCTTTTTTTTGTGTTCTGAAAATAGATATTTTGATTGTAAGGCAAAGTCATACGGGTTTGAAACGACATCAGGGTGAGTAACTATAAACAGAATCTTCATTTTTGGGTGAACTATCCCTTTTAAATCTTTTCATGTTGCCTCTTTATAAAATTACAGTTTCTTTTACAGTTTGGCAACATGACTTCCAAAGAGTCAACTAATTATAGAAACCTAATTCTCAACTTTGTTTGAACCTGCTGTGGGAGGAATAAAAATCTCAGGCTCTGTCTTGGGACTTTGGTTTGACAGCAGAACATCCTGAAAATTGGGCTGTTTTGGGATCTCGCTGCAAACACAGTGTTAGTGTCGGTGTGAATCCCAAACGCAAACACCAAGTCCCTGCTGAATAACTAAATATGTGAATTATACAGTGTGATTCACAAAGCAACTGACACACTGCTTTGTAAAAATGTGCTACGTGAGGGTAAAATAAATCGCCTAAAGCGAGCACAAGTCTTTTAGTCGTGAAGTTAAAGTCTGGGAAAGGGTCACAGGGGCCACGTGATTTGTCAAGGACAGCGGAGGTCTCCATTAATATAACATTAACCTTTCTTCACCCACATCTTCCTTCCCCAAACCTCTGCTTTTGTCTTCATTAGACGCCATAACCAAAAAGCTCGCAGTGCCTGTTAGCAGACTCAAGAGCATCAAGTACCCTGTGAAGACTTTGCGTCTGTGAAGTCGCTTTTCCGGCTGGCTAAGATGGAGAACAATTTTATTGGAAAGGCGAAAAGCTGAGAAATCCACGGAATACAGATATTTTCAGAAGCTGTACTTTAGCTTTGTATCCGAGCAGATAGTTTCACGGGAGCAGATCTACTTTTTTTCAGGTGTGGGATTTGTTGTGCCTTGTCATCACAGAGCAGCAATGCTCAGCCATCACTGTTGTTCACCTCTCATGTCATTCTGGGGATGGATTGTACGGGGATGAAAAAGACAGCAGACAGGCTCGAGATAGAAGGCTCAGTTGAACTGTCAGATATTCTGAGCCTCTCCACATGAATAAGACTCCTTAATGTCGGTAACCTTGAGGTTTGTGTTTGCTTTCCATAGAAACAGACTGCTGAATCTTTGTTCCCCTGGTAACCTGCAACGTGAGGCAGTCCAGCTGGTGAGAGCGGCATGCTTATTGACAAATTCTTCCTATACTAACTGAGCAAATAATCTGACGACAATGAGAGAGACTGTAGGTGGAACAGTGGCGAGAACGTCTGCCAGAACGTCTGAGGCGGAAGCTCAGTCTTACGTTACATAAAGTCTCGCTGTTGCTTAATATTCTCCACACCTCCGTCCTTCTGGCTCTGGGACTCTGGCTTTATCTTATTTGAGGATCTTATATTCTTCAATACAATCTTCCAATACTTTTCTCTCTGGCTGCTTATATTCTCAAGCATTTTTTGACAGTGCAGGGATTTGACTGAGCAAATCTCAGCTGTCAGAGCAGGAACAATGAAGTCTGCATCTCCTTTATGTGCAGATATTGCACGAGTGATGTACCGCTTTGACCTCAGGGTTTGGCATTAATTCGAACAAGGGCTTGTTTATTCGAACAAAAGCGGTAATATGCGTCGCATACGTGAGATAAGTTCGCCTAGTGTCTTTTGTAGTCTTTGAAGTGAGGCGGTGAGTCCAGAGTCCTCAGATACCTTATCAAATAATGAAAGTGCTGGGGTTACAACATATTCAGGTTGTTTGGTGAACACTCAACAGATACTGCTTGTAAACAGCAGAGGGCAGTGTTCTCTTTGCTTCGCAGAGAGCTCTGTTCATCCAGTGAGTATCAGGTGCAGGCTGTTTGATTGTAGGTTTGATTCAGGTTTATGAAAATGTTACAGACATTACAGGCATTACCAGAAGCAATCATGCTTTGTTTAGCACGTTTGTTGAATATATTTTTCAAACCAGTGCAAAATTCAATGACATTACATCAAAGATGTCACTGAATTGTATAGTGGTTTGGAAAATTTGGGTTCAGGAAAAAGTGTTTTTTAACCTGTTCAGCGAGGATTCATTAAATTGATCAAAAGTGACAGTAAAAACTGCAAATAAATCTGTACTGTTTTGTAAAAACTATGTATTTATCAAAGAATCCTGAAAAAATGTCATGGTTTTCTAGAAAAATATTAAACAACAAAACCGTTTTCAACATTGATAATAATAAGAGATGTTTCTTGAGCACCAAATCAGCATATCTGAATGATTTCTGAAGGATCATGTGACACTGGAATGGAATAATGGCTACTGAAAATTCAGCTTTGCATCATCTTAATAAATTACATTTTAAGATATATTAAAGTAAATGTATTTTAAATTGTTATAATATTTCACAGTATTACTCTTTTTACTTTGATCAAATAAATGCAGCATAAGAGACTTCTTTCAAAAACAGAAAAAATTACCCTCCTTTAAATGGTAATGTGTGTATATATATATATATATATATATATAAAGCCTATTTCATTATAGTAAATACTATGCAGAGTGATAATTGCTCTATATTTATTTGTTTTAAATTGCAGATAAAAAAATAATCTCTCTGTATTTGTGGAATGTATTGAGACTTTTGAGTTTTGAGATATGCTTTTTATTTTTCCTAAAGGAAAAATCAGAAAAATGTTGCAAGTAAATTTGGCTTGAAAAGCCTTGTTAGACTGTAAATGCATCCATAGTGAATAGCAGATATTTTTCTTTTCATGGAGAATTTTAAAATGCGTTGTGAATAAAGCCTTTGCTCTTCAACGCATGAATCATTTTCCATCAAGAAAATGGTGTTTTCTGGGAATCCGCAGAATTGCTTCTACCCTGAATCGCTTCGTGTTGTTGTCACTTTGTAGACTGATCCATGATCGGATTCATCCCGCTAGCTAGTACTGTTGATCACTTTGTTAATTCACTGTGACAGAAGGCTTCCTGTGGTCTCTGTCTCTCAAGACCCTGTAATTCATTTTTGTCCCCTTTAAGAGACTCAGGATCTGAATTCAGGGGAAGGAATAGCTTCTGGCCTCAAACTATGTTCTAATAAAGACTACATACTGGGCTTTTCAGTCATATCCCATTTGTTTGATTAAACCTTGACAGTCATTTGTCCTGTCTTCTCAAATACCCACACGTCCAACAAAAGTCCTGGCCCGCTGAGACTTAAATAAAGGTATTCCTTTACTTCATAAACATGATTTACTAGTGAATTTAGTTTATGCTGTATGCAGTGTGTACATAAATCACTAATACATAAAGACTGCAGGTATATTTCATAATATACAGAGACTAATTATATTTTAAGATTATGTTATAGCAATTAAAGCACACAAGTTATATGAAATTCAACTTGATTTTTTAAGTCTGTTTAATGTAATTTAAGTTGAAATGACGTGTACAACCAAGTTGATTATACTTAAAAATTTAAGGCAGTAGCTGAAGTTGAAATAGGTGGAAATTTTTTACGGTGTGTCAGCTGTTTGCACTCTCATTCTGACGGCACCCATTTACTACAGAGGCCCATTGGTGAACAACTAATGTAAAGTTTCCAAATCTGTTCTGATGAAGAAACAAATTTATCCACATCTGGTGAGTATGAGTAAATTTTCAGCAATTTTTCATTACCACATACAGTATGATCTAATTCGCTGATATACTAACACTTCTATTAAATCAAACATTTTTGTGATTTCTAAGGAGAAAATTTGTAATTAGACATTTAGCCTTATTTAAAGGCCATTGTTATTAACAATATAAACCAAAACAAATTAACATGCTTTTTATGCCAATTTTTGAATCATTGAACAGATTCTAGTGTAGACAGATTTCTAACACATTTAGCTTTGTTATTATTTTGTGAAGTGCAATAAACTCCATATGATGTTTCTTCCACATGTCCAATGCTGCACTCTTCTATTTTTGTGCTGTAAGCGAGCCCTGTCCCTTTATTATTGTTCTTGTTAAGTTGAGCATAGGAAGAAATATTTGGGTAGTTCATGTGAAATACTTGTGGGAAGTTGACATGTCTTGTAGTCTTACATGCTGAACTAAAACAGCATTTATTGCATGCAGTTTTTACGAGTTAACTAAGAGACCAACTATTTGGAAATTTTATAATATTTGAAATTTGCAAAAAATACATACATCATTTGTCACGTCACAGGACCACTTAAAGTCAACTAGTGAAGGCAAAAGGGTGATTAAAATCTTAAGAGTAATAGTGAACATAATACCTTCAAATAAATGTATACTTTTTCAAACAAGTTAAAAAAGCATCAAAAATCATGTATGAATTTGAAATGTAAACAACGCAACATCTGTTTTTTTTTTTGCTTCTTTTTTACTGTATAGAATATAATATATAATGTATGTTGGTTTTCAAAAAATAAAAAAAAAAGTTTAATAAAAAACAAAACACTGAATGTCAATATTTCTGTAGATCAGTTGATTAATATTCATAACCATCTGCGCATACCTAGTCAAAAGCATTGTTAAAATGAAATCATCTGGAGTTTCATGAATGACATCTGAAGCCCTCTGTTCAAAATGACATTGTAAAATTGAAATGCTTTCCACTTGTTGATGTTTATAAATCAAAGCGAGGCTTTTTGGGAATGTGCTGTATGATTCCCAGGGCTCACGCTCTAGTCAGTACTTATTCATGTTGGAGCAGAAATATGGCTGCAGTGCTCTTTAACTCTGCCAGAGCATGGCCTAGAGCGGCCCTCTGTTCTGCCTGAAATGAAACTGTCTCAAACACAGTTTAAGTCCACCTTTGAAATAAATCTTTATCATCAATTTGATGTCAAGGTAAAGTGTCTGACATCACATGACTCTCCTCATGTCTCCCACATTAATGGGTGTCTTTTTCAGGTTTCAGCTGCCAAAGTGCTTCAGCCTGCCTATCTCCCTCTTGAATAAATGATGAAATGATAATACACAGCAGCAGAACCTTTTTATCCTCTCCCAGAGACGACTCTGCAGGAGACTGGGGACTTGCCTGTATTAAAATGCATTAACAGTAAATCAGGTCAGACCCCCACTGCCTGCTATAGGTTTTTTCCCGCTATCAAGATGTGGGGTTGCAGGCAAACATGCCTGCTGGTATACATGGCTGAGACTGGGATCGAATCAGGGGAAGCTAAAAACTAGGATGAGGATCTGCAGAGAGATAAACGCAGCTGATAGAGGTCTAAGTGTAGAAGTAACAGACCCAAAATGGATTCTTTGCATTTGGGGACATTCATATAGCTGCTTTACAGTAAAAGAAGATGAAAAATGTTAGAGAGCAGAAGATCTGGGCAGTATGATGGTATACAGTTTGTACTGTTTAGTTTAGTTGTTTATGTTTGCCAGGCAACACTGAATCTTGCTGCATGAGTGCAGTTAAAATGATATGCAATTAATGTTTGTATATCTATTTTACTATTATTTTATAAAATTAGTTTTACTATTTGGCATCTGTTGTTGTAATTCAAGTGCTACATAGAATGAAGCTGTTTTTACACTGATACCATACCTATCATTAATTTGTTATCAGTAATAATAATAATATTCATAATAGTAAAAATAATTTGTTTTGTGTTTAGTTCCAATAAAGCAAACAAGATTAGATTGTCCAAAAACATACATTACTTAATGGTATATCAACTGTATTCTATAATATATTCTTTGGATATCTAGTAGAGAAGTACTGAAATTAAAATTCTGTCCAATACCGATAAGCTGGTAATTATTTTTATGTTATGACCAATAACTCATAAATGACAGGTTTTACATTTTAAATTTTAAATTTTATAAGTAAATTTAAGCTTTAACCCTAACATTATAACGTACAGTATGAAAAATGTTTTTAAAGATTAACTTCAGTATTAGATAACAGTAAAGGTAATCTAAATGTAAAAATGTCAAGTGAGCATGCATAATTACATGTCCAATATCAAAATCTCTAATATCATATGTTGTGCATTCTTATTATGTAGAAAAAAAAGCTATATGGCTATACACTTTCAGACAAAAATTATATGATAGCTGTCACCTTTCAAAAGGTACTAAGATGTACCATCTAGAAGTAAATAAGTTATATATATATCTAATTAATTTTTTTCTAAGATTATATGATATAAAATTCTTCATACCATCATAAAAGATTTTGCCATGCCGCCCACCCTTGGAAAGTAGCCATCTATTAGCCAACACCTGCTGAGATGAGAAGTTGGGAATTGACAGCGTTCATATAATTTTATATCCAAAAAAGTCATGGATGTGGGCCTGAATCTCAGTAGCTCTTTCTCTCAGACTAAAGTGTGCCTTTGGCTGCAGCCCAGCTGTGAATATTAAAAATATCACCGTCTTTTGGATGACTGGCTGTATAAAGATAAAGAACAGAGATTACTTTTCAATTAGCTGCCGGCGCAGATTCACAGTATGACCATGCATTCATAGCTATTCATTAGCAAACAACAGTGAAAACGCTTCTCTCCGCACATGCCTGGCTAATCCTAGAGGGCCGAGATAGGACCATCACTCCAAATCACATCGGTTGTTCGTCTTCTTGTCCTCAAACAGCTGCTGTCATGCAATAATAATCTGACATTCAATTAAGCTTGAAATCATTTAGTGAGCTAATTAAGAAGGAGAGAGGTAGGGGTGTTAATCTGCCACTGAATCATTTCCAGTTTAGGGTGTAAAAACACTGCTGTAACCACATTAAAACCACTGAATCAGGCATGTGTGCAGCACCCCAGTCAGTGCTGTTTTATTTGGGTTGTATTTGGGTTTAAGTGTCCCAATAAACCACTTTTAACAATGCTACTGTAAACTCTGTGGCTTATTCTTTTACCAAACTAGATATTTTCTCACTTTACTATTGAAGGTTGAGTATCGTTTCAATTTTCAGATTCAGATTCTGCTCATCAATTCTGCTGAATACCATTAACAAAAATCAGCAGCCTAAAGAACACTTACAAAGATACCACAAAAATACCACAGCAAAAACAACTAGACTAACTAATATAGATTTCAAACATTAAAGACAAGTAAAAAGTCAGAAATAAAATAAGAACAAATAAACAAATTAGCAATAGCACAAATAAATACAACTGAACAAAGTTTGGGTACAGAAAGTGAAATCAAATGTAATCAAATGTAAAATAACACTATGTAGTTTTCCTTTTAAAAAGTTTTAAAAGAGTTTTTTCAGGCAAGACGGTTATTTTAGAATGTATAGTTTTATTGTTTCCATGGCGACGCGTCATGCTTGTCATGTGACACACCGCAGCCACAATAGTGCTGTATGACACATGGATCGCTTTTATTTCGTTTTTCCTTTTTTTATTATTAATATTCACAAACATACTCACTATATTATAAAATATCCGATTTTCCGATTCAGAAATATGTGTAAGTAAATGTATTATGACCGTGTTAGTTGATCTATACCGGATGACGGGTGCTGCCATATTTGTTTGCGCTGAATCCGAGCTGTGGGATTTACAACACGTAAATTCATCCTCTACTCCCGAAACATGTTAAAGTAAGTCTCCGGTAAACTGGGAGACGAGCAGAGTAAACTTTAAAGTTATCTACAAAGTCTGTATATGATATAAATAAAACATGTCGTCAATGTATATTTGTAAGAATAATTATTGCTGCTTCCATAGACATCAATGCATATTATACAAACTATAAATGTATGGTTTTGCTAGTACTTATGTGTATTTAAAGGTCTGAAACCCAAAATAAGCATTATATGGTTGAAAACACTGAATATTTGTGATAATATAGCAAGCGCTCAGCGCGTCCTATGGTCTGATCTGGCTCTGCACCAGCTAAAGCGCGAAAGCAGATTTGAATTCAGCAGTTGATGACGTGATGCACTGAACGTTCTAATCACACCGGTGTGATCGTACGCTCCAGGGACAAGCCAAGACTGATCACAGCGGTGTGATCGTACACGTTAAAGGGTTAATGACGCAGATGGTAGCATAAATATTAGACTGCTGCCACTTTAAGACCTAATGCATGGATCCAATATACTGTTATACTGTACATGCATTTTCTTTGTCAACTCTTTATATTTTGGCATACATTTTGTCCGTTTGTACGTTCAAGTGAAAGAGAACTCAATTTAGTATTTGCACAATATATGAGATGCAGCTTTTTGTGTGCACGCTTTGTATGTGTGCGAGTGCAGAATTGACTCTTTCGCGTCTTCTTGTACTTGAATGGTTTAAAATCACATTAAAATGCACACACGTGAATTGATAAATGGAACTGAAATGTGCGTGTCTTAATGAATACATGGTTCTTAGAAATTTGGACCTGGTTCTCGATACCAAACCCTATTTACTATACTATATTTGTGTTTAGTTTTCCCTAGCTAATTCATTTCTGTGAAATAAGTGGAAAAAAATCCACACATTTATGTAGGTTGGGAACTTTTTCTCCCATTGATGATCAGTCTCTCACACGGCGCTGAGTTTTGCATCTGTCGGTTTGAAGATATTGCCCATTTTGCACCTCATGGGGTTGAGAGCGTTCTCTCAGATGTCACTATGACGTCTCCCAGCATGCTTTGTTCTTGTAATCACTTTCTCCCACCGTGCTTTGTTCTTGCAGTGCATGATAACAAGACACAGTCATGGTTTAAGAGTTGTGAGGAGATTTAAATTCATTCATAGCATATTCATGTGTATTCAAAGCTCTGTATAACATTATCAGGGGATATGGATCCATTTTCAGCACCGTCGTGATGCTGTATTAGAAATGGGCGTCAACTGCAAATGTCTTTTGCCTGTAAAACTATAACCCTCATTTTCAGAATGAATTGGCTCTGAGCAAAGCAAAATTTACTATTGCATTAAATATTCTGCTCTCTAAATGAAGGCCAATAAATGTCAACATGCATTATTCAAAATCCAGCAAAGGTATTATGAATATGGATTACAGGTAGTGCAATTGCAGAATTTTATTTTTATACATTTTGGATATACAGAAACTGCAACATTTAACTGAAACCATTTTCTGAGCTGGAGCTTGCAAATGCATGATAAAACTAAATTAAATCAAGAACAGATGATAGATAGATAGATAGATAGATAGATAGATAGATAGATAGATAGATAGATAGATAGATAGACAGATAGATAGATAGATAGATAGATAGATAGATAGATAGATAGATAGATAGATAGATTTAAACCAAAGAAAAAAAAGTTTAATTACTTGGTACTATGTATGTATTTATATGCAATTTTTAAAGCAGATTATCTGCAAAGAAGTGAATTCGTACAAATTGGGTGATTTCTGCCATGAGCAAAGAAAGTTTTTTTTTTTTTTTTTTTTTACAAGTACTTATAATTTTCATGCTTAATTTTAATTAATTAAAAATGTTCATTTTCAGATACAAATATTATTTCTTTAAAGTTAAAAAAAAATCAGCGTGGGTGTTTCTGATGATGTTTCTGCAAATTTTCTGCATATTTAAAATACATTTATTTCTAAGTATACAGTTGTTCAAATCTATTAACATATTTACTGACATATCGCTCAAGACTTAATGATATAAAATGATAATGAAACTTTATTTGGAGTACTACTTGTGCAGATTGCACACTTCTTAATATTAAGCCTAAAATGTGTTTTAATGTCCCTATTGACGAGGATTGTATGATCTGTGAATAACATTGGTCTTTAAATGCAAGATATTTAAAGTGTACCTAAAGTATACTGTACTTGCAATAGTTCCACTTTACACTCTTAAAAATAAAGGTGCTTCACGATACCATAGAAGAACCTTTTTGTATAAATGGTTCCATAAAGAACCTTTAACATCTGAAGAAAAGGTTCTTTGTGCTGAAAGAAGGTTCTTTAGATTGTAAAAAGGTAAGGAAGGAGTGGTTCTTTAAAGAACCTTTGACTGAATGTTTCTCTTTGGAACCAAAAATGGTTCTTCTATGGCATAGCTTGAAGAACCTTTTGAAGCACCTTTATTTTAAAGAGTATAGCACAATTAAATATACTTCAGTATATCTTTAGCTGGACTACAGCAGTACTTTCACACAATTAAAGTCCAATTTAGCAGAATTTAAGTGTACCAGTTTAGTATACTAAAAGTACAACTGCAGGGTATTTTTTATTAAGTACATACAGCAAATATGTAAATGTATTTGTAGTATATTTTGCACAAAATGTATGTATTTCAAATATATATATTTGTTTTTCACCAGGGATTGAATCTATTGCGCAATTAATTGTACTTACATTACATCGCATGAGTCGCATTTAAATAATAGAATGCATTATAATGAACATATGAAGACCATGTTGTGTTAAAAAGTAAATATGTATATGTTGTATTTTTGCCTCTGCAATTCACTTTAAGTGTTCCCATCAACCATTCACCACCCTGTCCACTGCAAATGAAAGACCTGTTTCTGAAGGACCATGTAGCAATCTGGAGTCAACAAACACTGATGGCTGGACTTAGATTTACCTTAAGAAACTCATATATTTCTATTTAACTTCCCTCTGGAAAAGTTTGTCAAACTCAATAATATAAAGAAAATAGTGTGCAAATCTTCCGAATTTGTATGCTTATCTTTGAGTGAGGAACTAGAGCAATATTTCGCTTGCTGGTGGTGGTATCAATCAGAGTCGCAGACCTAGTACCTGATGGTAATCATCAGCCGTTCACTTCTCTCTCTCTCACACAGAGAATCTGGAAAGTCCCCAGAGGGAAACAGAGAAATCTTTTTCTCTCTTCCACACCCACATTGACATTTCCAATATCCCCCACCAATATGGCAGCCACCAGTATTATTTGTTTATTTTTCATCCCTGTATTATTCCCTCATTTTGGCTCATTGTTTCCCAGACCAATTTCCAAGTGGGTTATTGTCGCTCATTGTGAGTATCATTCATTAGTTTGTACCAAACGGCAGCTCCTTATTGAATTGTAGATCTATTCCGGTGACGGAAGAAATATTCCTGCAATACAGGCACTTGTCACTCATCTTTTTATTGCCTTCAATAAACCTCAGCCGTAACTTGCTTCCAGACTTCCTGGGCCGTTTGGAGGCATGCGGTTTCTTTGCTGTAATGCCATTTTGTGTTATTGGAAGCAGCAGGAATCTGTCCTATAACCTCTAATTAGCTCAGCACTTGGGTAAGGCGATATTCTCACCTCAGAAGGTGTATTTAAATGACTAGTGATTAGCATCAGTGACACTGCTCTTGTGAAGCTTCATCTGCCTGCTCTTTTACTCAGAGATCAGGAAACACCCTAATGTACAAATGCAGCAGCCTTTGATCTGTGGAAAACATTAAATCCTGGCATTGCTCTGAGAGCAGCTCATACCATAAATATTGTTACTGTAAACAAAAATAGTTGTTTTTGAACATTTTTGTAAACAGAAAAAAAACTATAAATGTTGCAATTGCATGAAAAAAAAAAAAAAAAAATAATAATCAAGTGTACAGACCTGCTAAGTGCAAGTACATTTCGTGAACATCAAATTGTTTCCTTTGGATTTATGTTTGTGACTTAAAAATCTGACTTAAAAATGCTGGCATTGTTTCTGATCTGTTTTGACTGATTTCTGAACTATTTAGTAAATCTAAGTGTATTTAAAACTAAATGTAAATATATTAAGAAAAAATGCTGTAAACTAAACTCTGCTTTTATCCTTTAACATACTGTATATCTTTTAGCATATACATATACAAAATAACACAACTGATAAAGAAAAAGCCACAAGAAAAATCAAGTAGCTTTTCCACAAACTCAGGAAAATAACATATAGAAGTCATACACAAAATGCAAAACACAATCATGGTAACACATGTGACATTCAAATAATGCAATAAAGGTTGATTTAACAGCATAGGATATAACATAAAACCCTAATGTACATAAAAAAAATAGGAAGAAACATTTATTTTAATGAAAAATAAAAAAATTAAATGTGAAGTGTCATAAGGGAATTCTGTGAAAATCAGTTTGAGTCAGTTTTTTAATTGTAAATTGAAAGGTAATTTTCTTGTTCTTTTTGACTTACTTCCAAAGACTGTACATTCAACAGTATTTTACAGTAAAATGATTTAAATGTCTGTTAGATCTATTACAGTTTTTCATAAATACTAAAGGTACTTACTTAGGTACTTACTTTACTTATAGTAAAGGTACGTACTTTTAACCAAGTAACAGTTTTTTTTTGTTTTATTTCGTTTTACTGTATTTGGCATTTTACCATTTTACAATCATGTTTTACAGCATAGAAATGTCTCAATAGAATAGAAACAAAGCTCTAACTATCAAAGCAATTACAGAAGCTAACCAAAACTATACTCAAATGTAAATCTGAGAATAGAGTTCAAATAAAAAAAAAATACAAAACTGCAATGACCTTGAGAAACAAATATTATCTTTTCTTTTCTTTCTTTTGAAAAACGTGACAGTATTTTTTTTTCTGTACAATGCAAGTCAGTGATGTCCAGTGTTGTTTTGCAACATCTTTAAAAAATATGTTTTATGTTCCAGAGAAAAAAGAGAGTCATAGAGGTAATGTGAGGTTCACATTTTGTGGTGAATGTACATGGGCTGCTTTTCATGTTTGACCTCTTTGAAATAAACCAGCAGGAAATTTACATATCCAATCATCACGTGTTCCTAAGAGTTCACAGCCTCATGAAAGCATAGCACGTACCATACTGTCATATTTCCTCAACTCTGCTGCTTTAGAAGAGAAGTGAAATCAACAGTGCAGAAACATCATTAATTCATCTGCTGAGAAATATGAAAAACATAAGGTCTGCAGTGTCAAGTGCTTTGAAAGCTGTGAACTCGCGTAAGGTCCTTGCATGTTTCTGGTTAGGGTAATGTTGGGATTGTGCAAAGAAAATCTGATGAAACTGGCCGTAAAATGCAAAAATATCAGTCCAGGTTAGATACTTATGTTTTAGATTGTACAATATTCTACTTAATATTCACTTTTACTGCTTATGTGTTTTATCGTTCAGAAACTATCCATTGTATGCAATTAAATTTGTGCACGAATGAGGCAAAATGAAGTTGTCAAATCCTTTTTTGAAGTTATCAAAGCAAATTCATTACTGACCTGAATCACAATTTCGCTTGAGATATCTCAAGTGCAATTACCACAGAAGTCCCATCTGGACAGTTTTTCTGTAACTTTTTATTCAAGTAGATTATTCCCCATGGCCTTCAGAGCTGATGGGGTAGTTTGTTCATGGCAGACAGGCAATGTTTTTTTGAATTTGAATTTTTGTTCTATGCTGGAAAATCTTTTGCTGTTTAGGTTGCAGCTTGCACACTGTGCTATTTATCACTTGTAACACTTAACAATAAGGTTCAGTTAATTAACATTAGGTAATGCATTAGGTATGATGGAAGATGAATATTTGTGCAGCATTTATTAATCTGGGTTAATATATATATATATATATATATATATATATATATATATATATATACATATATATATATATATATATATATATATATATATATATATATATATATATATATATATATATATATACATATATATATATATATATATATATATATATATATATATATATATATATATATATATATATATATATATATTGAGTAACAGTTTGTGGTTGGAGAGAAGTGCACAGAGTAGAAATCCAACAGAAAGTCTTTAATTCCAATTTAAATGCAGGAGAATGGATCATCACAAACATCTAGACACAAAAGAAGTTGGGGAGAATGCAGGGCTCAAATGAACGGAGACCAACGAAATAATTAACTAAACACAGGTGGAACAGAATGAACTAATCAAACTACACAGGAACATGACCAAATAAGGAAAAACAGGAACTCAACAGGAACATAAATGTGACATTCAGCAAAAATTTTTGTAAAATTTTAAATTTTAGGTTGTTGCTGGCATCCTCTTCCACTCCTCCATAATGACATCATGGAGCTGTTGAATGTTAGACACCTGGTGCTTCTCCACCTTCCACTTGAAGATGTCCCACAGGTGTTCAATACGGTTCAGGTCTGGAGACATATTTGGCTACTCCATCACCTTCACCTTCAGCTTCATCAGCAAGGCAGTTGTCATCTTGGCGGTGTGTTTGGGGTCATTATCATGTTGGAAAACCCAGTTTCTGAAGGGAGGGCATCATGTTCTGCTTCAGAATGTCACAGTACATGTTGGCATCCATGTTTCCCTCAATGAACCGCAGCTCCCCAGTACCAGCAGCACTCATGCAGCCCCAGACCATGATGCTACCACCACCATGCTTGACTGTAGGCAAGACACAATTTTCTTGGTACTCTTCACCAGAACGTCACCACACATGCTGGACACCATGTGAGCCAAACAAGTTTACCTTAGACTCATCAGACCACAGGACATGGTTCCAGTAATTCATGCTCTTGGACAGATTGTCTTCAGCAAACTGTTTGCAGGCTTTCTTATGAGCCAGCTTCAGAAGAGGCTTCCTTCTGGGACGACGGTCATGCAAACTGACTTGTTGCAGTGTGCGGCATATGGTCTGAGCACTGACAAGCTGACCTTTCACTTCTGCAACCTCTAAAGCAATGCTAGCAGCACTCATGCGTCTGTTTTTTGAAGCCAGCTTCTGCACCTGACGCACACCACGAGGACTCAACTTCTTTGATTGACGCGAGGCCTGTTCCGAGTGGAACTCGTCTTGGAAAACCTCTGTGTGATACTGGCCACTGTACTGTAACTCAGTTTCAGGGTGTTACCGAACTTCTTATAGCCTAGGCCATCTTTGTGGAGATCAACAATTCTAATTCTCAAATCCTCAGAGTTCTTTGCCATGAGGTGCCATGTTGAACATCCAGTGGTCAGTATGAGAGAATTGTACTCAAAGCACCAAATTTTAACTGCTCTAAAACAAGATACACAAATTTGTATAGTCCTGTCAAGCAGACAAAAACATGAACATGATGAATAGGACATGTGGCTTTACATGGTTAAACGACGTATAGCTGTTTTCACGTAGGGTGTACTCATTTTTGTTGCCAGCTTTTTTGACAATAATGGCTTTATGTTGAGTTATTTTCAGAGGACAGTAAATCTGTACTGCTATACAAGTTTACACACTGACTGCTCTAAAATATATCCAAGTTTTATTTCTATAGAATTGTCCCTTGAAAAGATATACTAAAATGATTACCGAAATGTGAGGGGTGTGCTCACTTTTGTGAGATACTGTATATATTGTTCTTTGTTATTTCATATCCATTATTAATACATTAACTAATAGTGACTGTAAAAATAAAAAAATAAATAAAAAAAGTGAAATGTAGAAATTTGTATATGTAGAAATTAAAATTAACCTACATTAATAAATGCTGTAGAAGTATTAAGTAACCTTATTACGATCACATTTTGTCCCTATTACAATCATGGTTAGGCTTAGGTTGAATTTTGGGTTGGGTTTTATGTTTAGTTTAGGTTTGGGTGGTATATTTGTTGCATTATACTGTACATACAGTTTTAATGATTTTTGCATTCTAATAGAATTTATTATGTCTGATTGGATTAATCATAAGTTTAGTTGACCATTTGGTTTGCACATAATTTGACTACTTAACATTTTTGATTAACAAACAGAATACTCTGAAAACTGTTGATTTAACAGTTGATCTCACATCCACATCTAGAAGCAGAGCGTTGTATCTAGCAGTGACTAGATTACCATTAATTACAACTAAGCAGGAGGAAATGATAGCCCTGCTGAGGAGACACAATAATAGAGTGTGCTGTCAGTGATTTCTCCCATGCTTGTTTATGCTTTATTTGTCCCTAGTTGTTTTTGCTTAATAATATCGGATGACAAGATGTACATTCAAAGTGCCAAGGCCAATAAGCAAAACAAAGAAAAACAGTTTCTGTCTAATTGACTCAGGGCCTATTCATTAGACCATTTCAATCCCACAACAAATTGCTTGGGGGATTCTTGAAATCCCTGAACAATCTCAAACACTGACTTAAGGAAGGAAAAAAGTACATGAAACATCACAAGGAACAAATATGGTGTATGCAGAATATGTGGTACATAAACAGCCCAAAAACAAAAGAGAGCTCACCCAAGAGACAATCCATCAGAAAAATAAGATGAAAGTGAAAAAAGCAAATTAAAAGCTTAACAAAGAAGTAAGCAGGGCCTGAATTTCAGCACAGGATTTTGCCTAAATGTAACAATTCACTTGCATT
Organism: Spinibarbus caldwelli; assembly: GCA_039654775.1. Classification (NCBI taxonomy): domain Eukaryota; kingdom Metazoa; phylum Chordata; class Actinopteri; order Cypriniformes; family Cyprinidae; genus Spinibarbus; species Spinibarbus caldwelli. The sequence continues at coordinate 15,798,400 of CM077256.1, read as the reverse complement.
ATATTCACTAAAATATACCTTTTTAACAATTTATTAACATTAATTTACCTTGGAGCAAATATACATGCTGTATCTTTACTGATGTTTAACATGTTCATTTGCGAATGAGGGGTGATAGTTGAAATTCACAACATACACTTCTCAGAATTTATTTGATGTTGCAATGTAAAGTAGTGAGAGATCTTTTTTCCATGTTGTGATGTACATCCGAGTGAACGGATTATCAAAAAGGAAAAAAGGGTAGATATATGGTTTTATCAGATGGTTTTTGATTGGATGGAGGCGGATCTGAATGTGAGTTTGTAAAAACCAGCTGTGTTTAAGCAGACTAAATATTTGGAGAAGTCCTGCGTAGGTCACGAGACATTTTGACTGAATTATGAGCTCAAAATTGAAAAAAAAAACAAAACAAAAAAAAACAAAAAAAAAAAAACAGTTATGCATGGATGAATCAATCAATCAATCAATCAATCAATCAATCAATCAATCAATCAATCACAATAAGACAAAAAAAAAAAAAAATGCAACAGCAATGCTTTACCATATTTTTTGGATTATTTCAGTAAAACTGATCCAGACACACAGATCCTGCATAGACTTCCATTAGAAAATGGCAGACAGCAACAGCTGCAAAGGTATCGGTCAGTAACATTTTAGAGGCGGGGCTTAGGTCAGTGGCTGCAAGGACTTCTCACGCTACATTGCTACAGTATGATAAGTTTTCTAAACTGACACATTTTGCTCAAGTTGTACATAATGTGAAAAAATACTTATTGCCATTCGTAAATATAGTATTTTTTGATTATGTTCATTGGTATAATTGGTGGTGTGCTGTAGTGCAGAAGACTACAGGCAATGAAAATAGATCCAGAAATGAAACTTGAGAGGAAATGAGCCTGAGATGACTTCTTCAAATGTGATGCAATTAACTTCCTCAAAGCGGGCAAAATTTCTGTAAATGAATTCTGTTATGCATTTCAGAAGACTAATCATTTCATTTTTTTCAGCTTTGTGTGTAATCACCCTCATTAGTTTTCACAACAGCGAAAGAGATGTTTAAATTTCTGACATGTAATCTGTTGCTGTGGAGACAATTGAGAGTGAGTTTACATCTCTCACAGGAACCTGCAGATGTGTTATTATTTGCTATTATGTACAGGAACACTCCATCCACTTGATAGGCTTTATCCATCTCCACTACACAAACATTTTATGATTGAACAAGCAAATATCCTTTGGGCACAAATCTTGTTGTTAAACGCATTCAAAACATTCATGAAACTCTGGAGAATAGCTCAATTATTTCAGGTTGTTTTCAAAGCTACAGCCGGATTCATTTCCCCAGTCCAATCAGTTTTGATCAAATAAACAGAGACATGGAAAAATGCGTCTGTTGATCAGAGCATCATTATTCTCAGCTAAAAGAGAGAAGAGATCATCAATACAACAGTGACATTCCACTCAGCTGTCCCATTTTCTCCTGTTTACCAGCGTGTCCCGTTCCGGATCAGTCGTTCACAGACCATTTCTAGAATAATTCAATCAGAGTCACTCAAAGTTGGATATATTCTCCTTTTTCTGAATTTTATTTTCCCCATTGTGCTGAACATCCTTTATGAACTAGGCCATGTTGGTGAGGCGGGGATGTGAATGATAAATGGCTAAAGGTGGAGTGAGGGGGCAGGACTGTTGTAGCAGCAGAACACAGTGCTTTAAGGAGCTCATTTGTCATCCAGAACCCAGTGCGCTGCGCGAGGTGAAAAGGTCCCCAAGTCTCTTAAATGAGCTCTGAACTTTCCCGTAGTCCACCGGCTATACTACGTAGCAATCACCTCCACGTCCTGCCTTCTTAAGTTCCCCTTGAGCTGTGTCAGCTGAGAAAGGAAAGATTAAATGGCATATCTAAAGCGTGCAGGTAGATGACCTCTCGTGTCCTGTATTCCTATCCAGGCTGGATTTTGCTTCAAGGCATTTCTTATTGTTTATAAGAATTGGTCTAAATAAATATATACATTGTGCTTCATTTTCAGAAAAATTTTAAATGTAATTCTTTTCAGATTGTATACAGTATCTATCTATCTATCTATCTATCTATCTATCTATCTATCTATCTATCTATCTATCTATCTATCTATCTATCTATCTATCTATCTATCTATCTATCTATCTATCTATCTATAATATGCTGAATTGATATGGCAACTATATTACACTACACTAAAAGTTTGGGGTAAGTAAAACAAAACAAAACAAACAAAAAAAATTCAGCAAGGAAGTATTAAATTGATCAAAAGTAACAGTAAAAACACCATGCTCCAAAAGATTTTGGTTTCAAATAAATGCTGTTCTTTTGAACTTTGTTCATCAAAGAATCCTGAAAAACCTGTATCAGTTTCCACAAAAATATTAAGCAGCACAACTGTTTTTGACATTGATAATAATAAATGCTTCTTGAGCACCAAATCAGCATATTAGAATGATTTCTGAAGGATCACGTGACACTGAAAACTGAGGTAATTATGCTGAAAATTCAGCTTTGCCATCACAGGAATGAATTAATAATGAATGAATTAGATTTTAAAACAGTTCTTTTAAATTGTAATAATATTTCACAAAATTACTGTTTTTACAGTATTTTTGCTCGCATAAATGTAGCTTGGTGAACATGAGACTTCTTTCAAAAACATAATTATTCCAAACTTTTGACTAATAATTTATTTTTTTAATATATATATATATATATATATATATATAGAGAGAGAGAGAGAGAGAGAGAGAGAGAGAGAGAGAGAGAGTATGTGTCCATATTATTGAAGAAAAAATGTTCACCCATGGATTTTACAAAAATACATGCACTGTGAACCTTAACTAAATATTTCTTAACATATGAACTGATCTAGATATATCTGTATAAAGTGTCTGCTGTAACAATTATTTAATCAGATTTTTTTTGCACTTCCTTTGATATGTCTGGCATTATGCGGGCAGGAAGTGCTCATCATGACTGTGGCTGATGCTGATTGTGCTGATAATGCATTCACAATGTCTTCTGCTGGATACGCTGATATGCTTGTCAAAGGGGTCATCCTTGCTTCTCTTAGCTTCAGCGGTGGAGCGAACACTCCCAACTCACTCTCAATACAAACACAACTAATTTTAATCCTGACAAGAGGCTTGGTTTTTATTCTGGTATGCTTTCACTCACTCCCTCTCTAACCTCTCTCTTTATCATTTAAAATTGATGCCAACTCCCCAATGGCCTTTCTTATGGAAGCAAAGAGACTTTGAAGTTTGGAGGACTCCTCTGAAAAGCCCTCAGGCATCTCCTTCATAAGACAACTGCTACCTTACCCCCTCCTCCCCTCCAATATATCTCGTTCTTTCTCTTTCTCTTGGCCACTCTAGTTCTTGGGAGAATTCACTGCTACTGCAGCACAATGAATAGCAAACAAAACTTATGAAAGGGCATGTCAACAAATTCAGTCTCTGGAAGATGATGGGGGAAAAAGTAATAAAAGGACATGTAATTCGCATACAATAAATTCCCGGTTTCAAAGCAAACTCTTCAATATTTACAGGCATATTCTTTTGTATACAACAGTGTAAAACATATTCTAAATATTTTAGTGGCTGTGGCAAATACTGTTTGTTTCTGACATTCTCCCCTAGTTGTGTAAGGTGTAATGCTGTATCCTTGTATGCATGGCCATGCTATGGTATAATTTCTATATTACCTTCAGCATTTACTTTGAGAAATGCATATAGACAGGAGCAGAATAACTTTTTTCATAGTTTTGCCTGTAGCACACTGATGTTGTATTGCTATTGAAATCTTAGAAGGAGGTTTTCATCTGCCTCGACAACTTTGATTTTAAAAAAGATTGTTTTGCAATTCAGTATTGCCCATTAAAAATTATGATGGTTAAAATTTTTTCTTTTGCAGTTTTAAACTTTGCTAATACCCTAGTAAAAAAGTAATATATTTAAAATGCATTTATTTCATACTAAGTATAGTTAAAATCTATTAACAAATTTACTGATGTATCAATTGAGACTTACTGATATAAAAGTTATAATTAAACTTTATTTGGAGTACTACTTGTGCACAATGCAAATTTCTTAAAATATTAAGCCTAAAATGTGTTTTAATGTCACTATTGATGAGGATTGTATGATCTTTGAATAATATCAGTCTTTAAATACAAGATATTTAAAGCGTAACTGAAGTATACTTGCAATAGTTCCACTTTAGCTCAATCAAATATGCTTCAGTATATCTTTAGTTGGACTTCAGCACTATTTCCACACAATTAAAGTGCATTAAGTACAAAATTAGTTGTTCCAATTTAGCAGACTTTAAGTATACTAGTTTAGTATGCTAAAAGTACAGCTGCAGGGTAATTTATTAAGTACATAAATATGTAAATCTTAGAATGAAATAAATGTATTTCAAATACATTTAATACAATAGTATATTTATTTTTTATATTTATCTTTCACTAGAGTAGTCAGCAGTTAGTTGCATAGTTGGTATAATTTTGCACTTTTAATTTAATTAATTTTCAAATTGTCTTTTCAGTTTAGTTTATTTTTAAAAAATAGTTTTCAGTGTATCATTGTTTGTTTTTAGTCACAGTTTATGTCATTTTTATTTTAGTTTTAATAGTACAGGGCTGCCAAGCAATGTTATTATATTTATTTATTTTTTTTTTACATGAAATAAAATAAACTTTAACTGACATAAAATTAAAAAAAAAAAAAAAAAAACTTGGAAAAAAAAACTAAATAAAAATTTATTAAAACTATAGATGTATTGAAAAAACAACAAAATTACTAAAACCTTAACTAAAACTAAAATGAAAACAAAATGTAAAAACCTAAAAAATTCAGAATATTAATAAAAACTGTAGTAGTACCTCAATTATACTAAAAAACCCTGCTGAACATTAAAGAATTTTTTTGTAGAGAAATGTCTCTCTTTTTTTCCCTCAAATCAAAACAAGTCGTCTTTTGTGTTCAACAGATGAAAGTCATACAGGTTTGAAATTACATGAGACTTGAGTAAATTATGGCAGAATTTTCAGTTTTGGATAAACTCTGTCTTTAGCAGTGTTGAATTTGACATCACAGTGTAGCGTTATTGCTAACTGCATTTTCATGTTTAATCAGAAAAGCACGACACCAATTAAAAACATCAGATCTCAAAACAGCAATCATTTTCACTAGGTTTTCTTTTCTGAAGCTGGGGGAGAGCTTGCTAGCAGCTCTCTGCTTTATTGGCTGTCCTTATAGAATAAACAAGCAATGTTTCTTTGCTTGTCCTTGACCCTTCAGAGCACCAGGCAGGTAATGGCTCCTGATAAGTTGGAAATGGCTGCCGGAGATTGAAGTGAGTAGTTTGTAGAAGTCTTATTGGGGTGTTCCCACCCCACTGAATTGAAGTCAGCTCGGTGGGATGGGATATCCGTCTCATTACTCGGGTCTCTGGCCTTGCAGGAATAGAGGCAGAGAGCAACACAAACATGTTTAAGAGCTGACCCGCTATTGAAGGTGTCAGAGATGAAGAAGCTTGAAGAAAGCGCCTCGTATATTGCTGAATTTCCTGAACGAAACACCATCTTGTCTCCATTAGCGCTTGTTCTTGGTTAAGTCCCTCCTCCCACTTATATGTTATATTAAAATTAATTGCAGTGTCTTTAGGGTTTTTTAAAAAATAAGATTAAAGGCAACATAAAAATTATAGTGGAGAACAGCATCAACAGAATAAAGCAGTCTTTGAGGAAAGATTACAAAGAGCCAATTATCAATATCAATTAGGCCCGACGGTATGATTTTTATTCTTGACAAGCTAATTCAACACACCTATCAGGTTTGAGGCATCTGGTATAGAATGTCCCAAAGCCAAAATTGATAAATGTACACTCATAAATTGAATATACAAAGACAGTAGCTTCTCAAGAAGCATCTAAGAAATTACTACAGGAAATCTGATATCTGATGGTGAGTGCACTTCAAAGGCTTTTATGCTGGCATATGAATGCAGCCGGTGAGATTTCTCGTGTCTCAGGCAGATGAGGTTTTGATTTTTAATAAACCTTATTAAGTCTATTTTGAAAACCCATGGGTGATTTCATAATCAGCTTCTCAAATATCACACATTTCCTGAGATCACTGTTGCCAAGATCTCAGTCAGATCCATGACTAATTGTTTTTCACCAGGCTAAATTCCTGAGGGACTATGTCGCCCATACAGAATTTCACAGAAACACCAAGGATGAACCAAAACTGCTTTGAGTTTGACTCCCACTGGACCGAGACATTGCAGTATTGTTCATAATAATAATGATAGAAACCATTCTGTTATGCAATCACAAAAACTCTTTCCTACAAAACATTATCACTTTTCCCTCTTGCTATGTTACATTGCCTGGGGTGTGTGGATCAAACTGAAGCGTTATGATATAGAAGTGAACTCTAAAGCACTACAGTACAAGTTATCTGTTGTCTTGTTTGTCAGATGTGTGGTGATGTACTATGTTTCTGAAAGTCCAGATGAGGAGGTGTAAATCTTTTGCTGTAACAGTTTGAGGCCGATTGAATTTTCACCCTGCAGACATTGGCCCCCTGTGTCTTGGATAATGAATGCCTATTGATTTTCGTGCTCTGTGATATACAGACATCTACTTTATTAGATGTAGTTGTGTTTCTTTGGTGCAGACTTTAACTAAATCACCATAGTCACAGTCTTTATGATTTTTTCCCCCCAGGTTCAGTATATCATAGTCTTTCTGTATTCATTATATTTATTTTGCACCCCATTTAACATGCTGTCAAAGAAATATTTTGTTCCTTTGCATGTTAACTAGTATCTCACTTTTAGAATTCACTTATAGTTTGTGTTTTTTGTACACCATTTGTAATGGTGTGTGCACCTATTCGCATAATAGTTCACTAATTCACGTAATTCGCACAAATAAAAATAATAATGCTCTCCTCCATTTTCTGATACAAACGGACGTATCAAACTGAATGTTTCAATAAGCTCTTCACTGATTGGCTTGAGCGACAACCGTCATGTGAATTTCACGCTTGAGTTGGATTTTTTCAACTTGCGTGGAAGATATGATTGAGGTGAATATCACGCGTTTGTGCCAATCGTGTCGCCCAGCATGAATTTGCGTCTATTAGCATCTTTGCACTGACTTTGTATCTAATCTTCTCATGCAAATAATTAAATTTACTTTCGGTTTGCACAAACCATTATGGTGTAAACGCAAAGCGAATATTTGCATCTCATTTCTCACTTCAGTTTACTTGTGAGATGTTTTTCACGCCACTTGTGCAAATAAAAACAAAAACAATTTACAATTTACAATTTACAACAAAAACAAAAACATTTTTTTTTTCTGACACAACTGGACATGTCAAACTGAATGTGTCAATAAGCTCTTCACTAATTGGCTTGCACAACAACGCATCATGCGAATTTCCTGCTCGAGTTGAAATTTGTCAACTTGCGTGGAAGACGCGACTGAGGCAAATATCGAGCGTTTGCATCACCCAGTTCATGCCATTTGCGTCGCCCTGCGCAAATTTGTGTCTATTCGCATCTTTGCGTTGATTTTGTATGCAATCTACTCGCACAAAAAATTACATGTGCTTTTGGTGTGCACAAAACATTAGTCTGTGACCAAGTTTTTGATTGTGTGTATAGCAGTGCATAGGAGTGTATTTTATTAACAGAAACTACTTGTTTCAGTTCATCTCTGTCCGTATCTCTTTTCAAAATGAATCATAATTTCTATTAAAGTATAGCTAGCATGTTATACTTGTATTAGATGATGTAATGAAAGAAAGGGGGGGGCATGAAATAATCATGACCTTCTCATCAAAAGTCTTTCACGAGAACTAAAACCAATGTAAACCATTGTAACCTAGAATGTTAGATAAACATTATGAGCATTGTTTGACCTTACAGATGTCACCTGCACCATTGAGTTGACAGCCATATATGAGACTTTTGCTCATTTGACATCCCTCAGAAAGGAAAGTGACAGTTATGGTAGTGTACACTGAAGGGCTTCAGGTTCTTCCCAAACCTCAGTGCTGTAATGAGGTTCCATATGGTTTAGAATTAATTGAATGTACTGTGGCTGACAGCCCAGGTCTGGAGGGTAATTCTGCAGCAGGGACACTGGTTCCGCCTCAATTGAGACCTGGCAGATTGGAGTCCTCAGAGAATTTGACCCTCAACCCTCAATCCAAAAGTATGTCATAATTTGGACATCACTGCCCAGCGGTACCTTTTTCTCCTTTTTGCTTTGTTTAAACATTTCAAAGCGTTTCTCCTTGTCAGGAACATAATTCAACCTTGTAATGTTTGGGGATGGAGGTGAGTGCTGTCCTTCAGTACAAAGTTTCTGGTAATTGTTTGGGATCAGAGTAGGATATAAAATATAAATTGTGTATTTCTTGTAATTATGACTGTTAGTTGATTTGTAAATATTTAATGTCAGTTAATAAAGTTTTTATTTTTAAAATTTTTTTATTTTTTATAGTTAAAGCATTCAGTTCCTTATGTGGAAAGAATGTGTGGTAACAGTTTAGTATAGGGACCAATTCTCACTATATAAGGGATAGTTCACCCCAAAATGAAAATTCTGTCATTAATTACTCACCTTCATGTCGTTCCAAACCCGTGAGACATTCGTTCATCTTTGGAACACAAATTAAGATATTTTTGATGAAATTAATGACAGAATTTTCATTTTGGGGTGAACTAACCCTTTAACTAGTTGTTTATTAGCATGCCTATTATTAACATATTGGCTGGTTATTAGTACTTATAAAGCACATATTCCGCATGACCATATTCTACATCCCTAATCCTACCCACTACCTCAACTTAACAACTGCCTTACTAACTATTAATAATCAGCAAATTAGGAGTTTATTGAGGCAAAGTCATAGTTAATGGTTTGTTAATAGCAAGATTTGGATCTTAAAATAAAGTTTGACTGAATGTGAAAATACTAGATTCTGCAATTTGGGTGGTTGAGACTGTGTAATGTGTACATATATATTAAAGTGTTTTATACATTAAACAATGTATAAAAATGTTTGCCAAATATATAAATGTGGTGTAAATTTAAATGCAATTTAAAATAACATACAAATTCCATTTTTCTTATCTGCATTGAAACACAGTAATTGCAAATACTGAACTTGCCAGTCTACAGTAATTAATGTAAAAATCTTTCATACTTTATACATTTAATCGTACACGTTTTTGTCACTCCAGTGCGTTGATGAACTTTTTTTTCTTTTTGTTTTGCTGATAGGTGATATTTCATACATGTTCATCTTCGATGATAATTAAGTACTATAAGTGATTGTTTTTTTGCAATACCACACATAAATCATCTCTACTACCTGACAGATATGAATGAAATGGTTGTCATAAGAAATAACACTCTGTGACAGCCCAAGGCCATGTTTCTTTTCCCTGTCAGTCAGTGTGCCAGTTAGTGTTTGCTGACATCGGATTGGCTGACATGTTTTTGGAGGGCAGGGTTTTGTGGAGAGTGTGTGTGGTTGAAGTTAGAAGAATGAAACAATGTCAAATATACAGCATTTACAAAAAATGAACATGATTAAACAAATGTAGTTGATTGCATATCCAGTTCATGCTGTAACCTGCACTGTAAAAAAAAAAAAATCGTAAAAAAACGGTCAAATGACTGGCAGCTATGGCTGCCAAACAAAAAACGTAAAATTACAGTAAAATATCTTAATTGAAAAAGTGCAAAAACAATAATTTTACAGAATTTTTCATTAAAGGTTTTACAGAAAAAAATGTTATTTTACAGATTTTTTTCTTGTTTCAATTAAGATATTTTGCTGTAATTTTACAGTTTTTGTTTGGCAGCCGTAGCTGCCAGGCATTTGATCGATTTTTTTTTTTTTTTTTTTACAGGACCTTTTTTTTTTTACAGTGTAAAACCCTTATTTTACAGATTTTTCCTTGTTTCAATTATGATATTTTACTTTAATTTTACAGGTTTTGTTTGGCAGCCGTAGCTGCCAGTCATTTGACCATTTTTTTTCACACAGAAACACTGTTATTTTACAAATCATTACAATCAAAAACCTTCCATAAAATGTCAATGCATGCTCAAGATGGAAAAGTAACAGTTTTATTTGGAAGACAAAATACAAAGTCTGTACACATGCCATATGAAATTAAAATGTTACATTTCAGTTTTTTTTTAGAAATACAGCACAATTACATTTAAAATACTGTACTGATGAAGAACATAGAGCAGTTTTATCAAAATGTTGAATTAAATATATTCAACTTAAAGGACAAGTTCACTTCCAGAATAAATATTTCCTGATAATGTACTCACCTCCATGTAATCCAAGATGTTCATGTCTTTCTGTACTCAGTCAAAAAGAAATTAAAGTTTTTGAGGAAAACATTCCAGGATTTTTCTCCATATAGTGGACTTCATTGGGAGCTAACTGGAATGTTTTCCTCAAAAACCTTATTTTTTTTTTTGACAGAAAAGAAAGACATGAACATCTTAGATGACATGGGGGTGAATAAATTATCAGCAAATTTTTATTCTGGAATTGAACTAGTCCTTTAAAACTGAAGAAATACAAAACTGATATATATCTACAAGATTGTCAAGATTGATTCTAAAGCAATTTTATAATTCAGATGTAAATTTTCATTATCAATGAATTCTTCATAAACATTTCTTCGGAGCCCCCAGGAAGAATTGAATAACTAAAAATTGCATTTCTATCTTATCAGATAGGGTTATTCTCATGATGAGATCACAATTTTAATATTCTACTGATTCCTGTGGGCTTCATATACAGTGGTGTCCAAAATTATTAGAACACTAGTATTTTCACCACCTTTCTAAGTCAGTTATTTCTATCTTTTGCTGTAGTGTTTCAGTAGGAAATATCAGTTTACATTTCCAAACATTCATTTTGCCATTAATTGTAATAATCCAGTGAGATTTTTGTTTGCACAAGGAGTCTGACAACAGCCAGTGCTCCACACAGAGATCTGATCTGGTCATCATCCAGTCCGTCTGGAATGACATGAAGAAACTGAGACAGACTAAATCCAGAAGAACTGTGGAGAACAACGTCTTCAAGATGCTTCAAGAACCCTACCTGCAAAGCTACCTGAAAAACTAACCACAAGTGCACCAAAGGCAAAAGCTGCTTTAAACGCAAAGGATGGTCACACTAAATGTTGATTTAATTTAGTTAATATAAGTTGAATGATAAAGAAAATTTATTCATGACATTATTTTTGGCAGCTTCTTCTAAAACTTTTAGCTTTACAGGTAGGTTTCTTGAAGGTATTTTGGAGACGTTGCCACAGTTCTTCTGGATTTAGACGATGAGATCAGATCTCTGTGTGGAGCACTGGCTGTTTTCAGACTCCTTGTGCAAACAAAAATCTCACTGGATTATTACAATTAATGGCAAAATGAATGTTTGGAAATGTAAACTAATATTTCCCTACTGACACTACAGCAAAAGATAGAAATAACTGACTTAAAACCATTTTTTTAACTGGTGAAAATACTAGTGTTCTAATAATTTTGGGCACCACTGTAGCTCTGATTATATATGTAGACAAACATATGTATTTTAATTCTGAATTCTAGCTATATTAGTGTAATAATAAGTAAAACCAAAACTTGCAACAAAAGGTCCATGACTCTGCACCAGGAGTGACAGACACAGCAGATAAAGAGCAGTCCTCCTCTAAATTGCCAGTAATCAGTTGGATTAGCTGGGGGTAAAAAAAAAAGAAAAGAAAAAAAAATTATGTCAGAAGACACCTGTTTTGTCTGGTATTAAAACAAATTAATAACATGGAAGAAAAATACTGTGAACATTCCTTTAAAAAGAAATTAATGTTAGTATGTCTTAATGTTAGACATGAATACTCACTTCCTCTGAAGATCATGTGGGTCATGTGGATCATGAGGGGGAAGCGCGCATGCACACACACACACACACACAAATTATTATTAATTTGTTTAATAAAACACTACTTACTGACAGAGACATGGGCTTGCAAAAATGTACTCACCAGCTCCATACAAAATCTTTACAGCTGATCCAAAATCCTGGTTTATATACAGTATTCTTCTCCAAAGAGTCCAAGGATCATGCTTTCAGGTGCTCTCTGACAAATGAGTTTACATGACAATGTTCTCAGACTAGTCATTTCAAAGTTCTGTCACTTTTTTTCTTATGAGTTTGATCTTAAAACTAGCTGACAGTATGGGTGGGCAATATGACCATATTATTTCACAATACAGGAAATTTTACTTCACAATAACAATATATCACAATATATCTTATATATCATATAAGATCAAAGTAGCAAATGACAAACAATAGGACTAATGCAATAGAACAAAGATAAGTTTGTGATTTTCTCTTTAGTATTTTGTTGTTAGATTAAAATTATGACCGACTGCAGGTAACGTTAGGCTAAATTATACTGCTGTCACTTTAAGAACAAAATGCACAGATCCAGTCTACTGACACGTCACCGGGTTTCCACCTAAATGACACCAGTGTTGCCAAGTCCATGGTTTTCCCACGGAATTGGGCTACTTTAACACTGTTGCCGCTGGTTGAAGCGACCCCGATAACGTGATATTTAGGCCCTGGAATGCGAATTTTTACCGAGGAACCTCTCTTGTAATGCGATTGGGCTAGTTTTGGACAGCAATTGGGCGGGTTTTGTTGCAAAAACCTGGCAACCCTGCTTGACACCAGACATTAGCAACTGTGTTTAAATCAAGTGAATTTTGAGATGACTGTCTGTATTTGACCATTCAAGTGAGGCGCGGTTTTCTGTGTCTAACTTCAATCATTTCATCACCACGCATGTCCTGCTCTTTATTCCTCATTCATGCACGCTTCTTTATCAAAGTGTCAATAACTTTAAGTAGTACTGTGCTATGAGGATATTGCGCTTCATATCATCGGCACGATATGGTCATATTATATCGCCCAGCCGCTGCTAACAGTATAGCTCATACAAACAAAACACAGTAACTGGTAGGACATTGAGATATGATATGTAATCGCGATTAGCTTCTCACTTCAATGCGCTGTATCTTGATGTACGCTAACCAAAGACTATAGAATACCCAAGACATGTCACTGGTATAGTTTTGAACGGGGAAAAAATGCAATGCTCAATATGGCCGATCAATCGCAGGAAGCCCCGCCTTCTGAATAAAAGAGCCAATCCCTAATCGGTAAAGTCAACGCGTCACTGCAGCTGCCGTTAGAAGTCCCGTTTGCTATAGAAACAGTCAGCATTCTGTGACGTGCGCTTAGGACTGCGCATGCGCACTGGCTGATCTAGCCTGAAAAATAAGCTTTTTATAAGGCTATTTGAGAAAAATAAACAACATTTATGATACAGTTGTTGTCAGATTTCTTTGGTGATTTCAAATATGAAATTTAATCGTAAGCTTAGTGAACAGTTTTGGAGAATTTGATATTTCCCCATTCAAAGAGATAGGAGCTGCACTTGCATGCCCGAGAGGTGTTTCAAAGATGGCCGCCGAGTGACATGAGTTGTCTTAAAGAGACTTTGCGTTAACTATATAACATTAGGCTATATATTAACAAAAGGTACTTACCTTTTGCAGTTTGCATGTCTGTTAGCTGCTGGTAGAAGTCTGTGTCCGACTCCATATTCGCGTTTATTCGTTCTCGGTCGTCATCCCACAACACAAACTCACTCAAAATATGAACTTAACACTCAGACAATCCATGTAAAAAGCCATTACTAGTGGAGCGACCGAAGCAGACTGCGACAGTGTACATTCAAATTTGACCGGGAAAACGGCACACTCGCTGTCATTGGCCAGATTCCTGAGTGACAGTCAGATTCACCAATCAGCTCAAAGCAACACTGAGCAACAGCAAATAGCTTTGCAACTATGAAAAAAATAATAACTTGTTTTAAGTGAAAGATTACAAATGTGTCTTTTTATTTCATTATTTTAATTTGTAGGCTGTTACATTTAATTAATTGATCAAATGGTGATTTCACATTATGCTTACAACCAGGTGCATCTGTGGTATTCACTGTTCACCACCTGTCATTTCCCTCTGATTTTCGGGTTAAGTTAGGTTTAGGGCCAGAGGGACTATGTTTTCAGACAGGATCAATAAAATATGTTGATTCAGGAACAGATCTTACTTGGCAAAACCATGGCAGTCGTGTGTGTGTGTACATGTTTGGCTACTTGTGCGGTTATACATGACCAATAAGCACCCTTTTGTATTTTAACAAATCCATGATCTTTCCTTTAGAAGCACCAGTTGTGCAACTACTGTATGGTATTTTCTGTATTTGGCCCTTCAGTGTTACACAGCCTGTTAGTTAATCCTCTGTCCACCATAACACTTATTTAAAAATACTGCCATAATTGCATGCAAGTTACAAAATTTGTCTACATACTTTTATTTAATAGCATAGATATTACAAGCTATTAACTGCAGTAGGACTTTATAGCATTTGTGATGAGACTGTAAAGAAAGTAAACTGAAAATGTTGAACTTCTCACATTGTGACAGTCTGTTTTTTAGTTATTCAAAAGTAAAGACAATGTATAGGTTGTTGCATCATGAACATTGTGGTCCTTCCCACATAGCATGCGATCTTGGCCCAAATGTGGCCTCAAGCTGGCACTGCTGGCCTCCTGTCGGCAATGTACCCTTTTAGCCAGAGCTGGGCCATGTGTGGCAGTGATGGCACGGCGTGGATCACGGCAAACAATATGAGGGCCGATTGTTGGTGGGAGGAGTGTGGCCCAGATCAGTCCAGTGATCATGTGGCCCAAAACAGGCTTGTGATCTGACAGCATATGCGACCCATAATAAACAAGCTAAATAAAATATTGCAATAAAATTATTACAGAAATTTTAATGAAGTGTAGTATTATTTAAATTTAATCTTTGAAATGGCAAGTCAAAACAGAATGAAGCATATAATTTCAAAATTAAGCAAATCAGTAAATGAGTTATTAAAATGCACTTAATTATAATTTTATTATATCTTATGTTATATATTATTCTCAGTACAAATAATATTAGAATCCTTACAGAGAGAGAGAGAGAGAGAGAGAGAGCTCATTGAACTATTATCATGCAATATTTATTTGGTTTACCATGGGGCACATAAATTTATTAATATGCTGTCATGCACAAGCATTAAAAATTTTTTATCATAAAAGTATTTTATTTTTATTCTAATCTTCGGTATCCATGTGATGCTTTGTGTGAGGAACAGATCCAAATTCAAACCATTCATCAGCGATATGTATCTCTTTCCTCTGTAGCTATAGTAACCATTTCAAAATTTGCCATTAAGAAGTTTTACAACAAGTTTTACGGCAGCGATATCAAACGCTCATTAATGGCTCTTGCCGGTGTTGTGCCAAATTCTGACCCCCGCAAGATTACTACCCCCCTAGTATTGGTAGGTTAAGGGTTAGGTGTGGGGGGAGGGGTTACGATTAGGTGTGGGGTTAGGATTAGGCAATCAGGTAGTGATTTCAACGAGAGGGGGTAATAATTTGGCAGGGGTCGAAAATGGGCACAACACCGGTTTCATCATAGATTGCGACATGCCGTGTTTCCAGTGATGCGTGAGAAACGTGCGCCTTCAGGGAGTTGATCGGGATGTTTTCAACGTTTAACAACTTAAATTATGCCCTGCTCCTCACACTAAACTATTATATTCCGCCAGAGAGGACTGCGACTGCAACGCATCGTCATTTGGACTACTGTGATACTGCTTTTTACATTTCTGCAATAAATTCTTGTGATTACACGTGTCTGTTACATTTCTCTTATAGACTGTACACTTTATACATTCACTCTTTATTGGTTGATTTTTTTCTTTAAAAAAATACAACTTTTTTAATTCAATACATTTTTTTATCTCACGGTTACATGATTTGTGGATTTTAAGGTTGATTTTCTCTTCTATATATTTCTATTCTATATAAAATTATAAAATAAAGTTTGAATGTAAAAATACACCTAAATATAAAACTAATAAGACTTACTTTAAAATGACAAAAAATAACATTATATTGATAGTATGGGCATAAACCTTTAATATAATGAGCTACGTACATTTTTTAATTACAGATTATTTTTGTAATTTTACGTAAATTTGTACATAATTTAAGAAAACTATAAATAATCCAGTTATTTTTTTTTGTATAAAAAATTGAGAATTACTGTAATTTGTCATTAATGGAATAATACTTAAAACAGTCAAGTTGTTAATTTACAGATATCTTTTGTAATTTTACAGGGTTTTGAACATAATTTAAAATAACACAAAAATACTGTAAAAATAATACAGTAATTTTCCTGTATAAAAAAGAAAAATTACTGTAACTTGTCTTTAATGATATAGTACCTAAAATAAAAGTCAAGTTGTTAATTTACAGATATTGTTTGTAATTATACTAAGTTTTGAATTTAATTTTAAATAACAGAAAACTACTGTAAAAAATGTAGAGTTCTTTTCTGTTTTCCGGTGCTGGTTGTACCAGTGGGCCCTGTTTGAATTAGTTTAATTTGTATGTTCATTCTATTTATTTATATGTGCTATTTACACAATGTTTAAGTTTTTTTTTCAAGTTTGTAGGTGTCCAGGTACAGAAACCGAATAATGAAATGTAAAATAGCACTGCATAGTCTTTACTGTAAAAATTAAATATACATTCAAACCAAAATTTATTCAGACACCTTCAACATTTCTCACATTATCACAGAGTTTATTTGCTATAGTTTAGAAAATGGTAAAATATGTCAAGAACTCAGAGTTAAACTGTGTCAGAACAAATTAATCTTGATAATGTCAGATAACTTTAGAACGATATGTAATGGATTACAATCAACCAAAAATTCAGACAACTGTTAGTATGACAATATTTACACAACTATCAATACTTTGTTGACCAATTACCAAGCAATGCTTAATTTTGTTCAGTCTGTGGTGTAAAAAGGTCGCATCAGCAATTAAAGAAAAAACACTTAAGCAAAACATGGTCAGGTCAAAGTGTCTGAATAATTTTTGGTCTCAAATTTTTTATAAATTTTACTGGTAGTCCACTGTATGAAGATTTTTTGGGTATAATATGTCACAGTTCACTTTATTTTGCTATACTCACTTACATGAACTATATAGTGTCCTGCACCCACTAGTAAAAAAATATCAAAAATTATATCTGGTGTCTGAATAATTTTTGGTTTGACTGTGGATTAATTCTTGTTAAAACTACAAAGTAATTCAGTCAAGAGCAGTGAGTGATTTTCTTTCATTCATTTTCTTGGATTAACATTAAGGACACCGACAGCAACTAGTAAATTAGGTACGGCCACTTTAAGAGACAATGCATCCAATATAATGATGCACATCCGATTTCTTTCTCAACTGTTTACTTTCACTTAAGACATAACCGACAGTTTTTTCGAGGATACTCTCCAAGACGAGTATTTTGACATAATTTTGTATGTATGTATTTGTCGGTACAAGAGCAAGAAGAAGCAAATTCGGTGTTGAAGCGCTTTGAGAAACGTCTCTCTGGGTGCACGGAACACCGCGCGCGGGTGCTGAATTGGGTTCTTTTACATATTTTTCTGTTTGCATGTTTAAACTGAGATTTGTATTTGTTCGTTCAGGTGCAGGAAGAGGCGAAGGAGAGCTCGGTTCGTTGTTGCTGTCCGTGAGACGCGGCTCTCTGCGTGCGCACCGAACACGAGTACTCAGTTGAGCTTTTCCGCATCTTGTGTTTGAATGCTTTAAACTCTTTTGAATGTTTAAATTGACAAGGCTTAAAAACACGTGCAAATGATAAGCTTTCGTGACGACACGCAGGAGTGGCTCGTCAACTGTCCTGAGCGTCTTTTTAGGCTGGCCTCAGCCTGTCGGTTGAGATCGCCGGGGGGCCCCCCTCAGCCGTGGGCCCCTATAATCGTCACCACCATTCACCCCACTAGCGACGGCCCTGCCAGGTCTTACAAAGAATGGCTATTAAAAAGTTAAACACAGATGAGCAGGCTGTGTGAAAATTGGTATCCTCCTATTTTCGAGTGTTGGTAAAGCTGATTGGATTATATCTCTTAAATGTGAAGGTGTACGCTTTGTCCCTAGGCTGACGCCAGAGTTAAAAGCAAACAGGACGTCAGGCGCGCAGACAAACCGGAGGCAAGTGCTGCATTTTAAACAGCCTAGCAGCCTCCTCACCTGCTGATCTTCAAAGAGTTTGATGATGAATGAGTCCTGCGAACAAAATATTCAAGGTGTGAGAGTAGTGTACCGATCTATACCACAGCTCTTTGAGAGGGACATGATATTTACCATTTGACTTTGATCTGCATAATTGCGGATGGTTTGTGTTTCTGTGGCACATTTTAAAATAGAGTGCTTCTTTTGAAAGGCAGTTTCAGAAGAACTCTAGAGAAAATGGGTTTACCTCAGGCAGGTAGAATTCCTGTGAAATGCTATTGCTGCGTTCCATTCAAAGTCGGATGCGGATATTCCTACTCGATATCTTCAACTTCCCATGATAATGGCGTCTGTTTCTTGGAAGGTTACGTGTAAGGAAACACAATTGAATCACTACTGTTACCATTGCAGGAGTGTGATTGTCTAGGAATAAGTCACGTAGCAACCACATTATGAAGGATGAACAATGTTTTGCATTACTAACACCTGTTCTGAAGGTGTATAAATATCAACAGAGGTAGTGTTTTACACAGCTCTCTGCAAATGTTTATTATACAGTTTTATTTTTAGGGATGCACTGATATTAAACTTGTGAAGTGACAGAAGTAGCAACAGATCTTTTCTTTAATATCGTGACATACATCTGAGAAAAACTGGTTATCAAAAAGAAAAAGAAAACATAAGTGGGGAGGCTTGGTTCTATCCATCGGTTGTTGATTGAATGGAGGCATACAGTATCTTAAAGGGATAGTTCAGCCAAAAATGAAAATTACCCCATGATTTACTCACCCTCAAGCCATCCTAGGTGTATAAGACTTTATTCTTTCAGAAGAATAAAGTCGAAGTTCGTCTATATTAAAAAATGTCCTGGCTCTTCCAAGCTTTTTAATGGCAGTGAATTTTAAGATTTTGAAGCCCAAAAAAGTGTGTCCATCCATCATAAAACGAGCTCCACATGGCTCTGGGGGTGAATAAAGGCCTTCTGAAGCGAAATTATGAGTTTTTGTAACAAAAAAATCCATATTTAAAAATGTATAAACCGTAATCTCTAGCTTCCGCTAACTCGTATGTGCGTTCACAAGAGAGTGCCATTCCAGCGGATGACATAGGATGCAGGCGTAGTGTTTATAAAGGTTTATAAAGTTTGAAATATGGATTTTTCAGAAGGACATTTCAGAAGGCCTTTATTCACCCCCTGGAGCCATGTGGAGTACTTTTATGATGGATTTATGCATGATGGATATGCTTTTTTGGGGCTTCAAAATCTCAACCACAATTCACTACCATTATAAAGCTTGGAAGAGCAAGGACATTTTTTTTTTCTCAATTAAGGTTTTTATTGATTTTCCTTATAAATAACATACCAGTAAACAATAAATACATATTGTGTGTACAAAAAAAAAAAAAATAAAAAAAAATTAAATTGAACATTGAAAATTTTAACAGAAATGACATTGTAGAGCACAACAGGATAGACAAATCATAAATCAGGCATGGATCTAATTTCAATTGTCCTTTGAAGTCACAATCTGAATAAAATTCTCCCACATGTCAACATCTGTGTGAGTTCCATTCGGTTTTGCTAATATTTTCTCTTATGATACATTCTCAATCATAAATTCAGTCCACATTTTAAATGCAGGACATTGAATATCTTTCCAGAATCTGAGTATCAGTCGCACTGCTATAATTACACCCACAGAAACGAGATAAAACTCGTTATTTTTAATCTGAGGGATCTCAGATTTATCTCCTAAAAGACACATCCTTATTGAAAATGGAAGGTCAGATCCTGAGCATCTTGTAAGACATTTCAACACAATTTCCCAAAAAGGTTGAATCTTTGAACACTGCCAAAGAGCATGAATGTATGTGCCAGTTTCCTGTTTACATTTCCAGCATTTATTATCCTTTATACAACCCATTCTAAAGAAACGAACTGGCGTATAATAATACCTATGCAAAACCTTATATTGGATAAATTTACCTCTTGCTTCTTTTATGTACTTTCCACAGTATGACAAAATTCTATTCCAAGTATCCATGTCTATGTCACTATTAATGTCTTTTTGCCAAATCAATCTCAGGTTTTCATAAATCTTATCACCCATGCTTAAACTAAGTTGACACAATTTAGATGATTTTTGAAGAGGTCTTGGTAGTTCACAAAATTTTTCTAAAATATTTTTGTCTTGTCCCATCGAAAACTTTGCCTCCAAGCAGTTTCTTATCTGTAAATATTTCCAGAAATGATCCCGACCTTCTAAATGATTTTTTTCTTTTAAATTGTTAAAAGATAAAAACTTATCACTAAATAAATCCCTCATGGTACGTATTCCACTTCTAAACCACTGTCAGCAAGGACATTTTTAAATATAACTCTGATTAAATTTGTCTGAAAGAAGAAAGTCATTTACACCTAGGATGGCTTGAGAGTGAATAAATCATGGGGTAATTTTAATTTTTGGGTGAACTATGCCTTTAATGCAAGCTTGCAGTCGATTGTAAGAAAGTGTTTGAGAAGTCTTTGGAGAAGTCCAGCATACATCACCAGAGAGAAGTCTTGTCATTCCACCAGAAGATCCGAGTTATTACATTTTGATCTAAAAAATTAATGGTCAAATTGAAAAAAGAAAAGAAAAAGAAAGATAGATAGAAGGAAAGACAAAACCCATAAGTGCAAATATTTTTTTATTTTATGTTGACTTCATTGCTGAGACTTATTTTCATTTTATGGATGATAAATCACTCACCACCTCGGGTGTGCATTATTTTCTAATAATTCAACCAACTGTCGAGAATTTTTCTGCTTGTACTACTTATACTACCACACCTTTAGACATTGTTCAGATGTTGTATTTCAATACATTCATCAGGTTTTTGTTCGTAAAACGCACTTGCGCCTAGGACTAATTTCTTATGCATCTCATTCCATTCCTCTGTTGCTAATTCCATAACATTTATTATTTATTTGCATGTCATTGTGGGTTTTGGTTCTTTTGCTGTTGTAAACTGTAAGGACCTTTGAAATAACTGAAAACATTTGGCATGTAATATGGTCATGTAACAACTACTTTCACCATGCGTTTCCTTGAAAATAATTGTACACCTTAGAATGTTCGTCAACCAATAAGATTCAATCATTCAACAGCCCTGTAGTATGATCTGGTTTATACTACTCCGCTTTCCCACTAGAAAACGCGTATCAGAGCACAGAGATAAGACCGTCAGCTCTGTGGTTTTACAATATGATTACAGCTTCTGTTTTCACAAACAGCACAGACAAGTACATAAACAGCCTGTGGTATATGTTTTTTTTAGAACAACATGGATCCAGATTGCTTATTGAAGAGCCACAATGTGACATTACATTTGTGCCAAATAGCTCTGGAGAAATTTCAACTAATGCGGCACTCACACAGACACAGAGACTCCTGAAAGCAGAAGAGCAACATCAGCTCAGTCTAGCATATCGTTTATATTTTAACAGCCAGCATATATAACATCAGCAGGCTGCAGTGAAGCGCTTGACTAGGCACTGTATTGTGAGTCACTTGGAGAGGCTGTTAGCTGTTGCTCGCTATATTGACTTTTGAGATCTATTCTCCTGCTGAATGCAGCGCAATCTCCTGCACAAATGTAATATTGATAAAGGCCGTGGCCTTCCTCTCATCCTGCCAACCCTGAGATCGGAATCCAAAACTCGTGAATAGATCTGAATGGAAATTTGTGCCAAGGGAAAGAGAAAGAAATGTGTTTATGGACGGGGAGAAGTGATGTAGCAAACAGAAATGGAGCAGGTTTATGTGTGTGTGTGTGTGGGCTGGATGTCTTGATCTCATAGCCTGCTGACTTTATTAGAACCTGCATTTAGCCTCAAAAATGGCAGTGGCTCATGACCCTTGTGTGGGAGTGTTAATTGTACGTTAGCACTTCTATGCTAATGTTAATTGGAACGGATCAATAAAATGCTCAAGGGGCTGCCATGGGCTTTGCACACAGGTCATCAGTCTCAGAAAGTAGGCTGCAGAATAGTGAAAATCCTGTTTTAACTGGATTTGCAATCTGGACTTTGGGTTTGAGATATTTCAGTGTTTCTATGTGTACTTTCAGTGCACTGTATAAGCATTGTTGGGGAAAGTTACTTTTAAAAGTAATGCATTACAATATTGCGTTACTCCCTAAAAAAGTAACTAATTGTGATACTTTTTATGTAAAGTAATGCATTACATTACTTCTGCGTTACTTTTTCTCATCTGGGCTGGGCTTGCTTGTTTTTTTTTATTTTGCTCTGCCCCGAGTCAATAAGACATGGGGCCAGATCTACTAAACAGAGCAAATTAGCGTTAGAGTACAATTCCATAAAAGCGCCGATGGGAGGGGGAAATTCTGTGTGTGATTTACTGACAATGCGCACATTAAAGAACACAGACGCAGCCAGATCATTTTCATAATAACCTGCAAAATCTACCAAGAGCAGAGCAAATTAGTGCCTGCTTTGAGACGTTTTTTTTGGGTGTTAAATAATGGCGCAAATACCAGTAATTTGACGAGTGCAAACGTTAGTAAATCGTGTTGCGTGATTCATAATACAGTTTTGCTCGATTGCTAAAACACTATAACCAGGTTTTTGAACAAAAATTTCAAAACCATAACGTCATTTTTCAAAAAGCACACCCATTTTGCTGAACTATAAACACTATTCCCTGCTTTGACCCGAGTCAGATTTGGTGAACTGTTACTGCAAAACTCTACACACATATCCCTACATTTCTCAGTGCTTACACCATGTGGTCATTTAGAAAGCACTAGCATTCAGTACACTCAAAAAAATATTTAGGCCCAATTCTTAAGATTTATGTATTTCAATTGCATATAAAATTTCCATCCATTTTGATTACATATTTTTTAACTTAAACTAATAAACTTTATGTGAAGCAAATTTGCCACCCTTATGCAAATGAAACAAGTAATAAGACTTATGTAATAGTACTAATAAATCCAATTTGTTTTAAATGCATAAAAAGCATGTATATGTATTATTAGGTAATAAACCCAATGTACTTAAAATGCATCACATTTACATAATTTTTATCAGTAAACCCAACTCATATATTTAATCCTACCCCACCCAATCACACTGTGCTACAACAAAATCTAACTACAACACACACAAAAAAGAACAGCAAGACCACCCTGTTACATTACATAAATTTATTAATGCTTCAAAGCATTTGGCTATATATGAGCTAGCAAGACACTACTACACAGTGTTCATACACTTGTGCAACAAGAAACAAAAAGTGCCTTCATATTTACATGCACATTAAGGTTAAACACTATTTTCAAACATTTTTGCCACAATCAACCATATTGCAGAAATAAATGCAAAAAAAGAAAAGAAAAAAAAAAACACTTTGACAGAAAAAAAAAAATATAACAATTTTAACCATTTTAACAGAGTGCAGAAATAAGACCAGTTTCCTCAAGAACTGTGCAAATTTGAGGTAGGTAAATCAATGATAACAGTACTACTTACGTTGCAGTAACATTTAAAAAAAAAAAAAAAAAAAAAAAAAAATCTGTGACATGCAATTATTTAGAACAATAGGATAATGGTCAGAAAAAATGCCATAAGGCTCACCACCACACTTACCATGCATATTCAATTACATGTTAGGAATACATGAGTATGAATGGATCATTCTACATCTACATTTTAAACTTTTAACACTTAAATGGACTCAAGTACAAATATTTGACGTCTCAAAAATGACATCTTAATTGTCATTACTTAAAGAGTTCTTTGGTGACAGCTTGGTTGTATCCAGGATTTTCTTCAAACGTGCACTTGAGCTCCGTTGCGTAGCTTCAGTTAAGCACATAAATCAGTCCAAAATGCATCAAACACCCAAGAGTGACACTGCAGAACTTCCACACCAACTTCCGTAGGTTGGTCTCCAGGACCAACACCAGCACGCTCTGAACGAAAGATGCACAGCCCACTGTTGTCTGTGCAATTCCAGACTCAGCCTCTGCACTTTCACAGTCTTGGAGGATAAACGAAGAGAATGAGTAGTGTTCCAATGCCAGTCACAGTGTCATATTCAGAAATTTTAAGGGTACACTGTTTACAAACTCTGACATTTTGGATATGTAGACTCGTTCAAATGTATACTGCCTGGTCAAAAAAGTCACCATTTGGATTTAAATAAGCAAATACTGAAGAGTCTAGAATTGGATGATTATTGCAGTGATTTTTATGTTTCTGGCTTGTTGTATTTTGGCAATAATTCTTTTAACCCAAACTGTTGCAGTGTGTAGCTTTTAATTTCTTAAACAACCATGTCGGAGGACATACCCATGCACACATTCCAGCATGACAATAATAAAATTCATCAGGCTCAATTAGGGAAATAGTGGTTCAGTGAGCACGAGGAATCATTTTCACGTATGAATTGATCACCAGTCCTGAGCTTAACTCTACTGAATGTCTTGAGGATGTGCTGGAGTCCACTTTACAGAGTGGCTAGACTCTCTCATTGTCAATACAAGATCCAGGCCAAAAATAAAATGCAACTTTTGATGGAAATAAATGTTGTGATGTTGCATAATGTTGTTTAAACAATG
This sequence comes from Spinibarbus caldwelli, assembly GCA_039654775.1. Classification (NCBI taxonomy): domain Eukaryota; kingdom Metazoa; phylum Chordata; class Actinopteri; order Cypriniformes; family Cyprinidae; genus Spinibarbus; species Spinibarbus caldwelli. The sequence continues at coordinate 15,773,448 of CM077256.1, read as the reverse complement.
CCACAACAAAGCACAATGTTATGAAGGCTTTAGGTGGTCCAATGAAATGTTAGAGTGTGCAACTCCTTTTTGGACAGGCTATGTAAAGTCGACTCCAGTACATCCTAAAGACTTTCAATAGGGATTAGGTCAGGACTCTGTGGTGGACAATCTTTCACAGTTTGAGCCTGATGAATCTTGACATTGTTATCCTGGAATATAGACATGGGTACTACTGCCGACGTGGTTATTTGACAAATAAAAGGCTACACACTGCATCAGTTAAGGTTAAAAGAATTGTTGCCAAACACACAACATGCCAGAAACATATTAATAACTTCAAGCAATGACAGAATCCTTAAATATAGAGTATTTGCTCATTTAAATCCAGACAGCGACCTTTTTTGGCCTGGCAGTGTAAAATAAGAATTAAATGTTTAGCCAGTTATTTTGAACTATACTACCTTAAGGAGAAGAGAATTCTGATGGAACGGAACACAGCCAAGCTTAAAAACATGAGCACTTGTGTTGGTCCAGGACGGTCAGGTGGCTTGATATCACTTGCACTGCATAAAAAAAAACAAAAAACAAAACAAAACAAAAAGCAGCATTAAACATTGAGTACATTTTACAAGAAAACACCATTTCAGAATTTTACTTCAATAAATTTATTAATCAATCTGTCTTTGTAATTATTTGCACTTAAAATTTACTCGGCATTGTCATAATTTGTATTAACTGCAAATGTGCTATTATTTATCAAATTAACTGTAGAGAACAAGCTTGTTAAGAAAATTGTTTTGAATTCAATGTACTCAAATCTTTAAGTTGACTGAACTTGTAAAACAGTTACCAATACTCAAGTTTTCATACTAACTTCTAGTTACCTCTACTAAGAGATAGTGAGTTTTATCAAATCAAAAATGAGCTAATTTGCTGCATACTACACACACATGTGCAAAGTGAGGCTGATGCCAATAAGAAAATTAACATAACTATCAATGTAAATATATCCATAAGAAATTTATAATGTAAAACGAGTAGGTTGACATACACTTACCACATATTCTTTAATGAGTGTCTCCATGTCTTCATTGAGGTAGATACTTGAGCTCCTCGGGATGTAATTGCAGTTGATTTTAGTCTTCATTCTCAAACATGCAGAACAACAAGATCCCAAAAACATGACATTAGTCATTGATTTACTCAGACATAAAGCTAAAGCATAAAGAGTTAAAATTCTCGCTCAACTAATGCTGCAACTATACAACAGACCCTGTCAACTGGTTCATTAGTATATTACAGTGATTTGTAAAGAAACTTTTAAATTGCATGTAAGGCTGTTTTTATATTATTATTATTTAAATAATATTTGTAATGATATTATTTTTCTTCTCCAGTTTGCTGAAATACAAACATTTAAACTGTGGATGTTATTGCTTGTTTTTTTTTTTTTTTAAGACTAATTTATTCAAAATTGCATAACATATTGAAGAACAGGTTAAGTAAAAAATATAATGAATGTTATCTAGTGCATATATTTAGCAAAATTATCCTTATATATATATATATATTTTTTTTTTAGTTAATAAGTTTAAAGTTTATACTCACTCAATGGATTTCTGTGACATTGTTTACAAACCGCTTCTTTGACGTCTTGAAACTCTGAGCGATTACATGAGATGTGATTCTGTTTCTTTCAGCACCTTCTGATGGTCGTTCATGTTTATTTGCTGTGGTAACTAGAAGTAAAGAGGAAGAGATGATTGGTTGATGCGAGTTCTGCACTGCTGCTTGTACTGAGGCGCTAAAATCATCTTTCACATTGTATTTAACACCAAAACTGTATTTACTGTTAAACTTTAGTGATACAATTGACAGAATCTGAAATCTGACACTTTGTTTCATATCACAAGTAACAAAACTTACTGTGATGTATTGTGTTTCATTTAGTTTTGTTCAGGCATCGAGTGAAAAACAGCATCTGTCGATACAATGAGAAATGATTAAAATCGAAAAACAGATTTCAATCAGCCCAGTACCATTAGATAGCTAGTGAAATAAAGATAGTCTGTGCATTGATATTAGTGTAATACGATATCAGCCGCACTAATAATACATGTGTATATACACAATGAAATCTGTCAAATAATATACACCGAGTACAGATAAGATATATCTTACCTTGCAAATAGATTATGATCCAGGCTGCTCCAATGTAAAACAGTGAGGAGATTCAGAAGAACGCTTCTTCTGGCTGCTTTTTTTTGAATTTGCACGTGCATTACCAAAGCCTCTTTAGACACGTCATTGTGCAGTACAGCCACTTACCGACTGGAGTTTGGTAAACGATTCCATCTGTATGTAAACCAATCTCATGCAATTTAACTAATTTGACCTAACTTGCTTCAGAGCCAGCTTTATTTAAACCCTATTCATAATTTTTAACTGATTAAATCTAATAGTTTTGACAGTTAACAGATTTATGTTGATTCTAAGTAATTGGAGTACATACATTTTTAAAAAATTATTATTTAAATAAAATCAAATAGATGCAAATACTTAATAAAAAATTGTGCCAGGAATCATTTTTTTTGAGTGTATTGTTCACTCAAGTCTGCACAGTTTGAGCTCAATTAGCACACAATTACCCAAGTGGAAACACTAGGAGTCAAAATTTATCACACACCAATCAGAACCCTCAATGGATAAAGGGCCAGAGTCAGCTTAAAGTTTGTCTCAGTAGCTTTGGTACATTTCTCAGATCAGAAATGAAATTCTCAAAACTACTTGTTCAACCTCATATTAGGTCATATTAGTCAATCTCTGCAAGACAGACTTTTCAGGATAGGAGATGGACTAAAAATGAGCTCCTAAAACGTACTGCTAGATTCTGGAAGATCAGTTCTTCAAACAGTGGTACAAGAGGATGTGGTGCTGGTCCTTCAAGACTCACTCAAAACTTATCTGTCCATAAAGCCTATGAAAAATCAGTCTCAATGTATTTCACAACACTTCAGCATGCTATTCTTATTACAGTTTTTTACGATTGCTTACACACTAAAATTAAAAATAACACACAATTAGTGAAACAAAACCTCAGCCCAAATCTACACAATTATAAGCACATTCTCAGCCTCACACTTTTTGCAAAACACTACACACATTATTTTGCAAGACACTAAACACTTCTGTACATTCGACACAGAAATCTAACATGATGTCACTTCTTTGCCATTTTAAGGCACTGCTTTCCAAAATACTACACATATGAACCAATTGATCAAATACGGCCATCGGGTGTACAAACACTTAGGTGCTTAACTGTAAACTCAACAATCAATGTGTAAGCACTATAAAAAGGCAACAGGTGAATTTTTGTCTTCAACAAAAATGAAAGGCAGTGTTGCAGTAGGAAGAGGAATAGGGAGAAACATCTTTGGCCGCAGAGCTATCTTGAATGTTCCGGGTCAATGTGGTGGTAACATCACAATATATGCTGCAATTACGCAGAATGGGGTCCTCCACCGGCATGCCAAAATAGCTCCTTACAACACTGTCACCAGTGCCAAGCTACGCTTCATCTCTTCTCCAGGCTGGGTCTGGCAACAATACTTCGTCCACATCACAAGATACGTTTTCTCTTGCCAAACATCGAGGGAAGTATCTCCTACCATGGCGTATCCAACCTTGGACAGATGCAACCTCTATGTCCCCACATGCGTCCTCCATTGCCTGGAGAAGCGCCATGCGGGCATAGGGTTGGCGATCATACACTTTCCAGCGCCAGGCTGAGAAGAATTCCTCTATGGGATTTAGAAAAGGTGAATATGGGGGTAGGTACAAAACTACAAATTGTGGATGGGTGGCAAACCAGTTTTGGACCAGAACAGCCCGGTGAAAACTAACATTGTCCCATGTAACCACAAATCTAGCAGGCTCCTGGTCTGGATCAGGGACAAGCATTGTGTAAATTGCATCCAGAAAAGAGAGCATATGGCCGGTGTTGTACAGACCCAGTGTGGCATTGTGATGGAGGACCCCGTTTTGAGTGATGACAGCACACATAGTTATATTACCCCCACGCTGTCCAGGGACATTGGTAATTGCCCTCTGTCCTATTACATTTCTTCTGCGGTGCCTGGTTTTGGTGAGGTTGAAGCCAGCCTCATCCACATAAATAAATTCATGGCGAATTACATGGGCATCCATCTAAAATACTCTCTTTAACAGACAAAAGGATATACAGATGAGTAAATATGGTATGTCTGAAGTACTGGAAGTAGTGTTGCATACATACCTCTACAAAGTCATGTCGCAGATTCTTGACTCTGTCAGAGTTTCTCTCAAATGGCACCTTGTAAAGTTGTTTCATCGTCACTTGGTGCCGTTGGAGGATGTGTTGTATGGTCGACAGGCTTACAGCATTTATGTTGTTAAATATGGTGTCATTATTCAAGATATGCTCTCTTACCTCTCGAATCCTAATTGCATTGTTGGTCAAAACCATATTTATAATTGCAGTCTCTTGTACATCTGTAAACAAGCGTCCTCGTCCTACATGATGTCTTTGCCTTTCCACTCTGTACAGAATTGAAACACAGTATGTGTTCAGCATAGGAACTGTAAACAATTAAAAAAAAAAAAAAAAAAAAATGTAGTACAGCATGATAACCAACCTCATTCATTCAATGCAGTGCAATAAATGGATGGCTTAGAGTTACAAATGTTTATGCAATACTATGCAGTCATACGTATTTTACTGTACATTACTGTAATGCTAAAATAGTCATTAGATAGTTGCATACCTGTTCTCATTTCTGAAGGTTCGAATTATGGACGCCACTGTAAATCGACTCAAGTTGGGTTAGACTCTCAGTCCAGCCTCTCTCATGGTCAAACCGTGGTTGATCACATGATCAACAAGTGTTGCCCTAATCTCATCAGAGATGGCTCTCCTTCCTTCTCTTCTTTGCCCTCGTCCTCTTCTTCCTCTTCCTCCTACTCCTCTTGCTCTCTGTCCATTTTTGGCATCCATTGTTCAAAACAGGTATTCGGACCTTTGACCTATTTATAGGCCTATACTACAGTAAAGCAGTGATTGGTTAGTGATCAGTTAAGCAATTAGTGTTTGCAGATGTGAGGAGTGTGTGTGTGTGACCTGGTGAATAAGTGTAGCATTTTGATTGGTTGTGTTTGGAATAGGAAAGCAAGTCACTTCCTGTTAGATTTTTGTGTTTTAGGTAGAGAATTGTGTGTAGTGTTTTGAAAAAAGTGTTTTATGCAATTGAAAACTGAGTCAAAGGCTGAGAAATAGCTTATGTTTTGGAGATTTGGTGTGTAGTTTTGCACTTTGAGTGAGAGGTTTCAGAAATTGTGTGACATGAAAAGATTTTGTATGTAAGCAGTTGGAAAAAACTGTAAGATCGAGCACAGCAGTGTGTAAGTGTGTAAGTGGTTCAAACAGAATCCGACTGTATGAACCATGTGTGTACCATACGGTACCAAAACTGGGTTTTGTTAAATTGTTGTAAAGTTTTGAATGAAGTGTTTCATTTTGCAAAAGATCTGAGATGTTCTGCTACTTGTGTGTGTAGATGTGTGAACTGTGTGTAGTGTTTTGACAAAATGAGCCTTGTTTTTAAAATCGTGCCTAAGCAATCGTAAAAAACTGTAAGTGAGTGTCATTTTTTGGGATTTTTTTACCCGAGCAAAGTCCCTGAGAACCTGACACATTGTACTTGTGGAGACTCCAGGAAGGTTGCAGTTCTGGAAAATGATGGCGCTGGAGACTAAATGGTTCGTGATGGTTTCTCACCTAATTGCTCACCTTAATTCTTCATTCTTTTGCAGTTAACAAGTGTCTTTTCTTCTCCACCTGTTTTTAATGACTCTGCTGACCCAATGAGCATTTCGCTGCCCAATGGTCATGCCCTAACTTTGCAAATTCTATTATTGCATTAGTATTGCATCCTTCTCATGGGCATTTAATAATTTTTGGCTTTTAGTCTGAGTTAAATCTCTTTTTTGGCTCATTTTATCTGCAACAGAAAACCTGCCTAATAATTCGGCACACCTGAATATGAGGAGTTTTTGACTTCCAGCCTTCATGGACAATTATATATCACTTATAAATGATTAAATACAAAGTCAATAGTAGTTATTAAGATTGATGTGGTTTGGAATTGGTAAAATGTTCTTGGAAAAAAAAAAACATGACCAGAATATCAACTTGCCTAATAATTCGGCACACGGTGTAGTCACTTGTGCACGTCATAAAAAGTTTCTCATTCCTTTGAACAAGTCGTAAATCGAACCGACGAATTGGGGGTCACTTTGGGAGACCAATCTACTTCGAGTGTAAGAAAACAAGCCAATGCACATTGGCATGCGATAATTGCAACAGCTGCTCTGCGCTGCAGCGCGAGTATTTAATGAGCAGCAGGTGCGTCGCATATTTTCTTTTTTCGCTTCGGGGCCGAACACATGTGCTGTTCCTGCTTGTGTGTTTTCTCTTTCTTCGGAAAGAAGAACGAGCTGCTCGTTTGGGAAGGAGCCTCTGCGTGTCTGGTGCGGGTGTGACGGCGCAGACAATGCTGGTCGCGATCTCACGAGAGAGCAAAAACAGCTGTTCTCACAGCTCGTGGAGAGGGCGCCTTCAACGAGATCACTGTTTATACAGCTGAGAGTTGCGTCTTCAACGAGAGTGTGATTGCTCACAACAGGCTTGCACTATTGTACTGTTGTGTAGCCGTGGCCATTTCCCTGTGCATTTCAGCACCAGTAGAGAGCAAATTCCTAAAAGAGCACACACAGTTTGACCCTGAGTCTTTTTCAAGATGTCATTCAGACCATGTGCTACTGGATGCGGTTGCTACCTGGCCCCCGGTGATGGTCATGATTACTGCCTCACGTGTTTGGGCCTCGCACACGCTGAGGTGGCACTCATGGATGGCACATGTTCTCATTGTGGGAACATGACCATCTCAGTGTTAAGGTCGAGACTCCAGTATCTTGAAGAGACTGGAGCCCCTTCGTATATGCCCCGATCTAGTCCTTCTTTTGGGCCAGCTCAGAGGAAGCCTACTTCGGTAAATAACCCAGGTGACCTGAGGGTTATAGTGAGGAATACCCCGCCAAGTCAACCTCCTCGGGCTCCTCACTCCTCCATGACACTGCAACCAGTGGAGCTTCCAGGAGGGCGTGCTGATCTGCCTTGTGCAGTACCAGTCGTCACTTTTGGGGCTCCCCCGGAGGACCAGATGTCGATTACTATATCGGAGGGTGAGCGTGTGTCCTCCGGGGATGAAGATTCGGCTGTGCTGCCCCCTTCGGGTGTGGCAGCGTTGCCCGAGTCCGACCCAGAGATGGCTGCTATGCTTTCCTGGGCCGCCGCAAGCGTTGGGCTCCAGTGGAACCCTCCACCGTCTCCTGAGCCCTCGCGGCTGGATCATTGGTTTCTTGGGGAGGCCCGTGCTGGTTCTCAGCACTCCGCCCCAGTACCTTTCCACCGGAGGTGCATGAAGAGGTGACTAAATCATGGACGGCACATTTTTCTGCCCAAATCCGGTGTAGTCCTTCTTACTCCCTCACTACCCTTGATAGCGGGGCGGCTAAGGGGTCCGTGGAGCTCCCCCTGTTGGAGCGGTCTGTGGCGATGCAACTGTGTCCCAGGACCGCTACCACTTGGCGGGGTAATCCGCGTCTCCCCTCCTGAGCATGTAAGTTCTCGTCCTCTCTGACGGGCAAGGCTTACACAGCTTGTGGAGAAGCCGCTTCCGCCCTGCATGCCATGGCGCTCCTGCAGGTCTACCAGGCCAAAGCGCTCAAGGAACTGCACGAGGGTAGTTCCGACCCAGGGGTTATGCAGGAACTGCGTACAGCGATGGACCTCGTCCTACGGGCGACGAAAGTCACTGCATGCTCCCTGGGTCGGGCAATGTCCACCTTAGTGGTCCAGGAGTGCCACCTGTGGCTGAACCTGTCAGATATGCGTGAGCCCGACAAAGTTCGGTTCCTCAACGCCCCTGTCTGTCAGGCCGGCCTCTTCGGCGACGCCGTTGAAAATTTTGCCCAGCAGTTTCAGCGGCACAGAAGCAGATGGAGGCGATTAAGCACATCCTGCCCCAACGATCAGCTGCTGCCTCTACCCAGTCGTCAGCTGCAGCGCCTCCATCTGCTTGTCACCGAGGGTGCCCCCCTGCTCAGCCTAAGCAGCAGCCTACACCTAGGCGGCAGGTGGACGGCTGCAAGGGGAACGCAGGTGACCCAGAGATGGGAGGATCTGCTCTTCGGGAGATGGTGTCTGCTCCACTCCCTCCCTCAGAGGAGGGCCGGGTGGAGAATCTTTTGTTTCCTTTTGTTTTTGTTCCGCCGCTGGCTCCTCGGAGTCGCGTTACCCACATTTTTAAAAAAAAAGAGCAATTTCCTCTATCTCTGGGTCACAAGAGGGCGCGGTTAGCAGTGTGCGACGTGTTGCAAACACCTTGCCACTCCCTTCTCCCTCTTTCTTTGCCTGCAGGCAGCAGTGTGTGGTTCGAGGACGCCGCCAGGCCTTCTCACACACCCTCTGCCCCACCTCGGAACCAGGTAAGTGTTGCACAGCTCACACAGACTCCACTTTCGGGCCGCCTCAGTACCTCCCTAGTTGGGTCCCTGTGTTCCACCTCGCTGCCCCACCCCATGTACGTCTGTGATTCCGTTGGTCCCGCTTACACGGTGTCTGGGAGCCTGGCTAGCACTCCCCAGCCTGTCTCGCTGGCTCATCCGCACCATCAGACTCAGCTATGCGATTCAGTTCGCCCGGCTTCCCCCCAAGTTCAGGGGCATCTACTTCACCTCTGTGCGGAGCAGCGATGCCCCTGTCTTACGGAAAGAGATTGAAGTCCTACTGGCGAAGGATGTGATCGAGCCGGTCCCTCCAGCCGATATGAAGGCAGGGTTTTACAGCCCCTACTTCATTGTGCCCAAGAAAGGTGGTGGTTACGGCCAATCTTGAACCTGTGAACCTTGAACCGGGCTCTGCACAAGCTCCCGTTCAAGATGTTAATGCAAAAATGCATTTTCGAGTGCATCCGTGCCCGAGATTGGTTTGCACCGATTGACCTGAAGGACGCGTACTTTCGTGTCTCGATTCTCCCCCGACACAGGCCGTTCCTATGATTTGCGTTCGAGGGTCGGGCATATCAGTACAAGGTCCTACCCTTCGGGTTGTCCCTGTCACCTCGCATCTTTACGAAGGTCGCAGAGGCAGCCATTGTTCCACTCAGAGAATGTGGCGTATCTCAACGTCAGGCTGATACTGGCACAGTCTCGGGACCAGTTGTGTGAACACAGGGACTTGGTGCTCCATCACCTCAGCCTGTTGGGACTTCGGGTCAACTAGGAAAAGAGCAAACTCTCCCCTGTGAAGAGGATCTCTTTTCTCGGTATGGAGTTGGACTCAGTCAACTGGACAGCGCGACTCACAGAGGAACGCGTCCAGTCAGTGTTGAACTGCCTGAATTCATTCAGAGGCAGGACAGCGGCCCCACTGAAACTTTTTCAGAGGCTCCTGGGGCATATGGCATCCACAGCCGCAGTAAAGCCACTTGGGTTGCTTCATATGAGGCTGCTTCAGCACTGGATTCACGGCCGAGTCCAGAGATGGGCGTGACAGAGCGGCACACACCGGGTGTCCATCACCCTGTACTGTCGCCAAAACTTCTGCCCGTGGTCTGACCCTTCATTTCTACGGGCAGGAGTCGCCCTAGAACAAGTGTCCAGGCATGCTGTGGTTTTCACGGATGCCTCTGCCACGGGCTGGGGGGCCACGTACAACGGGCATGCAGTGTCGGGTCTGTGGATGGGACCTCAACTGCATTGGCACATCAACTGCCTTGAGTTTGCTAGCAGTACATCTTGCTCTGGGCCGCCTCAAAGGGCTGCTACATGGCAAGCACGTGCTGATCCGTACGGACAATACTGCGTCCGTTGTGTACATCAACTGCCAGGGTGGTCTATGCTCCTGCCGTATGTGGCAACTCGCCCGCCATCTCCTCCTCTGGAGTCAGAAGCATCTGAGGTTGCTTCGGCCCATTCACATCCCTGGTGTGCTCAATCGTGCAGCCTACAAGCTCTCATGACAGCCTGCGCTTCCGGGAGAGTGGCGACTCCATCCCCAGGTGGTCCAGCTGGTTTGGGATCTCTTCGGAGCCGCACAGGTAGACCTGTGTGCCTCTACGGACTCAACCCACTGCCAACTGTTTTATTCCCTGGCCGAGGGTACTCTCGGCACGGATGAACTGGTGCACAGCTGGCCCCAGGGCCTTCGCAAATATGCATTTCTCCCAGTGAGCCTTCTCACACAGACCCTGTGCAAAGTCAGGGAGGACAAGGAGCAGGTCCTCTTAGTTGCGCCATACTGGCCCAACCAAAATTGGTTCTTGGAACTTATGCTCCTCGCGACAGCCCCTCCTTGGCCCATTCCTCTGAGGAAGGACCTGCTTTCTCAGAGACGGGGCACCCGCGTCCAGACCTCTGGAAACTTCATGTCTAGTCCCTGGACGGGACGCGGAGGTTCTAGGTGACCTACCCCAATCAGTGGTAGACACCATCACTTCTGCTAGAGCCCCCTCTACAAGGCGCTTCTATGCTCTGAAGTGGAACCTGTTCGTTGATTGGTGTTCTTCCCACCGGGAAGACCCCCGAAGACGTCCGGTCAGAGTCGTGCTTTCCTTCCTGCAAGAGGGGTTGGAGAGTAGGCTGTCTCCCTCCACCCTGAAGGTGTATGTTGCCGCAATTGCCGCACATCACGACGCAGTTGATGGTAAGTCTCTTGGTAAGCACGACCTGGTCGTCAGGTTCCTTAGAGGGGCGAGGAGGTTGAACCCTCCTCGTCCTACCTCGGTACCCTCTTGGGACCTGTCTCTGGTGCTCACGGCACAGCACTCTTTGAACCCTTGCAGTCAGCTGAGTTGAAAATTCTGTCATTACAAACAGTTCTCCTGACTGCATTGGCTTCCATCAAGAGGGTAGGGGACCTGCAGGCATTTTTGGTTGACGAATTGTGCCTAGAATTCGAGCCGGCCAACTCTCACGTTGTCCTGAGACCTCGGCCTGGATATGTGCCCAAGGTTCCTACCACTCCCTTCAGGGACCAGGTAGCGAGCCTGCAAGCGCTGTCCTCGGAGGAGGCAGACCCAGCCCTAGCTTTTCTCTGTTCCGTCTGCGCTCTGCGGCTGTACTTGGACAGAACTCAAAGCTTCAAAGGACCTCAGACCAGCTCTTTGTCTGTTACGGAGGCCAGCAGAAGGGAAAGGCTGTCTCCAAGCAGAGGTTAGCCCACTGGATAGTGGATGCTATTGTCTTGGCATACCAATCCCAAGACGTAACTTGCCCGTTCGGGTTGCGAGCACACTCAAATAGAGGTGTTGCTTCCTCCTGGGCGCTGGCTCAAGGCGCTTCGCTGACAGATATTTGTAGAGCTGTGGGCTGGGTGACACCTAACACGTTTGCTAGATTCTATAGCCTTCGTATAGAGCCAGTATCTTCCCGTGTACTCGCCATCAGTGGCCAGTAGCCCGAAGAACATGTTCTAAGTGTCGGCTTGCAATGTCACTCCCGCCCGCTGGGCCGGATAAGTGCGTCTTTTGCTCCAGTAGAGTTCCCCAGAAATGGCTAACCCCCACGGTTACGTATGTAACCCTCGTTCCCTGAAGGAGGGAACAGAGACGTACGTCCCGTCCCCACAGTCGTTGTACCTCTGCTGTGTGGCCGTGTCACTAGCTTGGCTCCTCAGCGGAAAAGCAAATATGTGACGCACCTGCTGCTCATTAAATACTCGCGCTGCAGCGCAGAGCAGCTGTTGCAATTATCGCATGCCAATGTGCATTGGCTCGTTTTCTTACACTCGAAGTAGATTGGTCTCCCAAAGTGACCCCCAATTCGCTGGTCAGTTCCGACATACGTCTCCGTTCCCTCCTTCAGGGAACGAGGGTTACATACGTAGCCTGTTCCAGACCAAAGACGGGATACTGGGGCAGAATAATTATTTTTGTTGTTGTTTGCTGTATTGTACTGTACTCTACAGTACATTAAATTGAGGAATAAAACATTTGGGGAGTACCACACTTATTATGGGTTTTTGTAGTATTGTTTTGAATTTATCTCATCAGTGTGTAAAACTGTGTGTGTTTTTGACTGTTTGTGTGTCATGTCTGAGAGCAAAGTTTGATTTTTCAGCAAGATTGAGTTGTTTTGAGTGAAGAGCTTCATTCTGACCTGAATACGAATGAATGAATGAGCCATTTTTATATGGCTATATATTGCTATACACCCAAAGCGCTTTACAGTCATACGAGGGGATCTCTCCTCAACCACCACCAGAGATAAGCATTCACTTGGATGATGCAACGGCTGCCACAGCACAAAGGCACCAGTGCGCTAACCACACACCAGCTACAGGTGGAGAGGAGAGAGAGTCACGGAGCCAATCAAGTGGATGGGGATTATTAGGATGCCATGATTGACAAGGGCCAGTGGAGGGAATTTGGCCAGGACACCGGGGTTACACCCCTTCTCTTTACGAGAAGTGTCATGGGATTTTTAATGACCACAGAGAGTCAGGACCTCGGTTTAACGTCTCATCCGAAAGACGGTGCTTTTTACAGTATAGTGTCCCCATCACTATACTGGGGCGTTAGGACCCACACAGACCATGGGGTGAGCACCCCCTGCTGGCCTTACTAACACCTCTTCCATCAGCAACCTAGTTTTCCCAGGAGGTCTCCCATCCAGGTACAGCCCTGCTTAGCTTCAGTGGTCAACCAGTCTTGGGCTGCAGGGTGATATGGCTGTGGCATATATATATATACATACACTATATTGCCAAAAGTATTGGGTCACCCCCTTCTAATGAACAGGTTTGACTACTTTAGTAATTTCCATGAGTACAATTCTTAATGTTTAAGCATATAATGATATTCTAGGGAATTGTGTGCTTCTAATTTTAAAGCAACAGTTTGGACAGGACCCTTTTCTATTCTAACATGACAATGCCTCTGTGTATAAGGCAAGGTTCAAAAAGAAATGATTGATTTAGTCAGTGTGGAAGAACTTGACTGGTCTGCAGAAAGCCAAGTCCTAATCCAAGCTGAACACCTCTGGTGTGACTTTAAATGCAGACCTTGAGCCAAAAACTCTTTACCAAACACCAATGACTTGTACATATGGGTACAGTCATTTTAGACACTTCCAAAACTGTTGCAACAGAGATGGAAATACAATTTTAAAATACATGCATTATGTTTCCATCTTTGTTGCCACAGTTTTGGAAGTGCCTTTTTCTGTTCTAAAGAAGGGGGCGACCCAATACTTTTGGCAATATAGTGTATATAATATAGCAAGTTTGGGGAATTGAGTTAGAAGTTATGGATTTGTGTTTAGAGTTTGCAAAAAAGAGGCATAATTTCAAGAAATGTGTTTAAGCAATCGAGAAAAACTGTAATACTTTGCCCCCATAAATTTTGCATCTGAAAGGGAAACTCCAACAAATGCATATTCAATAAGGTCAGGCATAAAAATAACTGTGTCCACTCCTTTTCAACGCTAATTCTTCACTGCGCGTCTTTAGTAAATCCTGACAGTACTTATATAACACCAAAAGACGGTTTGCGCTGGTGCAAGCTGTTAGTAAATCTGGCCCATGGACTGTAATTCGAACAGTGCTTGTTAAAACAGACTTTATATTCACATAAATGCCTCTTTGTTCAAAATAAAATTGAAAACAAGAATTATAAACTTGATGTAATGCTTTCTGAATGAGCATAAGCAATTACAGAGTAACCCATTTTATTCCATTCTGTTGTGGTGTTTGTGTGTGTTTGCATGCCATTTCAAATTAAAACACAAAGCCTGCGCATTTTCCATTTCCTCATTACCGTAATGAGCAAATAACACAAATATCTATGTTGTTTGTTTGAGTTTTTCATCTCTGCGTCTCAAGTAATGAATTCATCACTTTCAATGCCCCGCATAAACCATTACTTTTAACTTCTGAACCATGACAGAGAAGCTACCATTTAGACTAATGGAAAGAAGACTTTGATGTGCTTTGGCAGAAATGACAGACGGAGTAAAAACTGAGAAAATGTCCTCTGAGAAAAGAGAGCTGGCATCTGCATGCAGAAAACAATCACACATAAAAGGATTGCAGGAAGGTGAATTGTTATAGTAGTCTTGGTTTGTGGAGGTCTAATAATGGCAAAACAGGCCTGCATTATTATCTTGTGGGATTTGTATATATTTCAAATACTGCAGATTGTTCAGATACACACTGAGGGTTAACCGCTGAAATGTAGTTTGTTATCTCTTCCATACAAGGACGATGTTATATAAAGTGTTGACTTACTAAATTTAACAAGAGAACAAATCTGACACCATTCTGAAGATCTCAAAAAGTTATTTAAACTGGAGTATAATTAGAAATACCCTAGTAAAAAAAGTAATATATTTAAAATACATTTTAAAATTCATACTAAGGATAGTTCAAATTTATTAACATATTAACTGACATATCACTTGAGACTGACTGAAAAATTATAATTAATAAATCAGGGTAAATCCACACTAGGAACGGGAGGAAGACACACGTACACAACTTGGTAGACCCGACAAGGAAACATGGGGCAGACTACACTTTAAATACACAGTGAAACGAGGGAAATGACGAGACACACCTGGATTCAAATGAACAATCAACACGAGAGGAAACTGGGTCACGGGGAGCACATGGGGAGCAAAAACACACACAGACAGTCCAGAACCCTGACATTACTCCGTAACGGTTCCACCGGGGAGGGGAGGAGGGCGCCCTGGAGGCTGGTGCAGGACGGAGACAAGGAAGGCCTCCAAGGCGGATCAGGCAGTTCGGGGGGCCATGGCGGAGCAGGCAGAGGGAGGAACCAGGGAGACGACAGGAGGAGCCAGGGTAGACCAGACGGAGACAGGAGGGGCTTGGAGCAGGCGGAGCCAGGTTGGACCCAGGCCACAGCCATAATGTCGACCCACGGTGGAGCCGATGGAGGGAGGAGCCATGGTGGAGGAAGGGCTGATGACTCCAGGGGGCCGACCAACAGCGGTGGAGCAGGTGGCGGAGGAGCCTGAGGCGGAGACAGAGAAACGATGAGCCAGGGCGACGGGGAGGATCCGGAGGGCCAAGGCGGAGCAGATGGCTCAGGCGACAGATGCAGAGGCGGGGATCCAGAAGGCCGCAGTGGAGCCGGAGCGACAGAGGGCTGAGGTGGAGCTGGAGGGAAGGAGGAGCCTGACGGAGTCCGCGGCTTAGAGGCTGGAGGCAGAGGCAAGGGATTCTCCAGCCCCAGTAACGATGGAGGATGACAGACCCGCGGAACTTGCACCGTAGAGATGGTGGGCTGAGGGCGAGCAGAGGGCCAGACGACAGCAGAGGAAGATGCAGGAGCAGGCGGGAGGGCAGGTATTTGTGAGCTTCCGGGCTCCCGGGGCTGCCCATGGGAACAGTAACCCTGTCTTGACAGGACTTAGGAACAGAGTCTCTCTTTGAGCAGGACGTGGAAACAGGAGCCCTCTCTGGGTTGGATGGGGGGACAGGAGCCTTCTCTGGGCTAAACTCAGGAATGTGAGCCCCCTGGGCGTGGAAACCGGAGCCCTCTCTGGGCTGGACGTGGGAACAGGGGTGACAGAGGGCTCCAAAGAAGGAGGGAGAAGAGGGGGCAGGTCAGCATCCCAGTCTATTAGATCTCCTTCCGCTTTCCTTTTACCCAAATCCATAGACAGCTCAACCTCAGCCATGTTGCAGTGGGTGGAGCTCCTCTCCGCAATCTGGCCCCGGCTTTCTCCCTTGTGGTGGGCGTGGTCGCCGGCTCTCGCACCTGTTCTGACAGTAAACACAGCTCCGGCTCCATGGCGATCCTCAGCTCTGTCGCTCCGTGCGACGATGGCTCATCGATCGCAACGGGCTCGGGCTCTCCATCATAGGTGGGCTAGGGCGTGCACTCCGAGCAGCGGGGAGATGGTGGACTGGGCACTGGGTCGGGAGTGGAACTGGCGAGATTCTCCTGGGAACACACGGAGAACAGAGATCTGTTTCTTGCCAGTGTCCACTCCACAAAGGCGGCGAAATTGGCTCGAGGACCATCCTCGGATGACGGCGCTTCATCTGGGTAGCTGGTGAGACTCGTGAGGACCAGGAACAGTCTGGTATGGCCCTCAAGCAATCTCTCCCCCTGCTCCAGCAGGAGGAGGAGGTATTTAGGGCAGGCGAGGGGATCCATGAGGAACAATGAAAACAAAAACACTGAGGAAAACATGGAAACAAATCGGGGGAAAACACTCAACTAAACCTACACTTTAAATACATAGTGAAACGAGGGAAATGACGAGACACACCTGGATTCAAATGAACAATCAACACGAGGGGAAACTGGTTCAAGGGGAGCACATGGGGAGCAAAAAACACACACAGACAGTCCAGAACCCTGACAAAGAGTTTATATCTCACAAGTCTGAGTTTATATCTCACAATTCTGTGTTGATATCTCATAATTCTTTTTGTTTTGATTCTCGCAATTTGTTTCCACCACAGAATAAAAAATAAAAAAGGTAATTATGACTTATTTCACAATTCTATTTTTTTTCTTGCAGTTGCTACTTTGTATTCTGAACTCAGAATTGTGAAAAGTACAGTCAGAATTACCCTGCCATTGCAATTACCTTTTTAATTTTTTTATTCTGTGGTGGAAACAAGCTTCCATAATAAACAAACTGAGACATGGATCATTTTAACATGTTTGTATTAAATTGTAATTAATGATCCATTTTCTGTATTTTGTGATGAAAAATTCTGCATTAGAAAAAAACAAAAACAAAACAGAAGCATTTTTTACTTTTAAATCATCCCATTGTATATAGCAAAACCAGTCTTTATAGCAAAGTGAGTGAAGTGCTTAAATTGTATGTATACAATCATTAGTTGTTCACTTGTTTTTTTCAGCAGTGTTTTGGTTGGTTTGGTTTTTCTCTATACATCCTTCTGTAGTTCTCTTGCACTTCCCTTGTCCTTTTCAAATGAAGCCAGGAGCCTAATGTAAAACAGCAGTATTGAAAGAGCTCCAGTGAGCGAACCATTCAGAAGAGAGGAAATGTACTGTCTACTTCACAATAACACCTCGCTGTACTTTATCTACTCTGAATCACAGGAGGGATTACTGTCCAGATGAACCTGACCGCTCCATGATCATGTCTGCGGCGCTACATAATGTGTCTTTCCAAGCGTGTGATTTTTCTCTTTACTCTGGTACCCGCCTTCAGAGCTGCCATTTGCTCCCACTCACCCACAACCAATTAATATTGTCTCGACAGCTAAGGCACAAATTCAAATGGCCTTGAGAAGTGAGCTGCTTCTATCCCACTTCACTCCACTTTACAGTCTATACCAATTAAGTTCAAGTTCTTCTTTTTTTTTTGTGGAGATTTTGAAATGCCTTCTTTTTCTTTCAACCCACTGTCCCAGAAGTCTTCATTAACACACTGGGAGAACATATACTGAATAGAAATGGTGTCATCCATTTGCCATCAGACAATATCGTAGCAAGTGGCACAGCGCTCCCATCGCCCCTACACTTGGCGGAATCCTTCATGCCTCTCTCCGTCAGCGATCTGAAGATTGTTGGCACTCCAGGTAATGTTTTTGTGCCGCTAGATGGTAGGGTGACATCTACACATATGGATCAGTCCTCATCTTTTGAGAGTTCACTCGTGGGCTAATTTTCACTTTATCAGTTTCTTCCTGGCCGTCAATATTCCTTCAATTGAATTTCTTTCTCAAATTTTGTGACGCATATGTGTGAGTGGTTGTTGTATTGAGCGCAGTGAGGAGGCAGTAGAAATACACCCATTCAGTATATCAAAAGCCTTTTCATCGTACTTTCTTGCCAAATGATTCTTTATCTGCTGTGGTTGTGGAAGTGATTGATTTATTAAAGGACTTGTAATTTCATTAATTTGTGTGTTAGACCATATATTATATAAAATATACCTTAGTATTTCCAGAGAAAGCCAGTTCCCCGTACTCATTTTTACAGTTTAGAGGAATATATATATTTTTTGTTAGAGGTGGAGTATGCAATTTCTGTGCCACCAAACCAAGTATTATTTATCTACTATTAGTATTTATTAATATTTGTAATTAGTTTCTTTTTATACTTTCAGCTTTCATTTATATTTTAGTTGACATTTTAGCAATTTTGTTATGTGCTTTTTCTAATTCATTTTTTTATATTTTTATTTTGCTCTATTTTTATTTCAGTTTTTCATGTAAGTAATTCTAATTCTTCAGCTTTTTTTAAAAAAGTTTTTTAATCTAATATTTATATTTGATTTAATTTAATTTTAATTTAATTTGGAAAATAATTTTTAATAGTTTTACTTTTACTTAACAATAATAACACTGCACAAAACTGAATTGCAAAAATAATAATTGTTTCCAAACATGTTTCCTTCCATTGGTCATTTAAACAGATGGCTCTGCCCCAAATCCACACCATTGGTTGAGCCAGTTTTGCTGGGGCTGGTCAGTAATCTATTGAAAATGCAACAGTGATATTTGTTGACTTTTTTGGGAGAAATCCATGTATGAATGGCATACTCAGATTTGAATAGGATAAAGCACGTCAACAGAAAAAAGTTATGCATGAGATTCAGAATTTTAAGTTTCAGTTCACAAGCTTACTTGCCCTTAAACTAACCTTAAATTATTCTGGGGCCAAACACTTTCTACTATAGAATATTAAGAATAAGCAAAATGCCTGTTGCAAGCCATTTTATGCCTCTTTGGGCTGGTTTCATTTAAATGCCTTTTAATGATGCTTTTTAACCGAAGCAACTTACAATACAAATAAAGAACATAACTAGCAATTCGGCAAAAAATTAAAAGGGTTTATTAGAAAGTTTCATTTGGAAACAAGCTAGAGCAGAAGTAATTTTTTCCCCCTCAAGTATTGTAGTCATATTGTAGTTGTTGTTGGTTTACTGTTTTTTTAGTGAGTACCTTGGTTTTACATTGGTTTTTCTCATGTTTTATTTTCTGATTACTTTGAATTCAGTAGAGGTTCAAGTACTGGTTCTACGCTTATACAAGATGTTTTCCTTCCATCCTTTCTTATTTTTTCTTTAATGAGAGCAACACTTGAAAATGAACTGTGATGGGAGATTTGTTTGTGCTATAATGATCACTTGGATTTTGATGAGAAAAAGATGCCCTGGCTTTTAACATGTTAAAATATTCCTGTAGCTTATGTGAAATGAAAGAGCGTAGGTTTGCAAAGTGACAAATTTACCATCTCTATAAGTGTAGCATTATCAACAGGCCACAAGAATGGCACAAGTATTTGTAGAGGCTAAACAATAATATAAACAGTCTTTAGAGTAGAAATGAAATGTTCAGAGAGACTACAGGTTTATTTAGAGCATGGTATTTATGAAAAAGAAGATGCAGGCCACAATGCCATGTACAGTCATGGCCAAAAATATCGGGACCCTTGGTAAATATGATCAAAGAAAGCTGTGAAAATTAATCTGCATTGTTAATCCTTTTGATCTTTTATTTAAAAAATTCACAAAAATCTAACCTTTCATTGGATAATAAGAATTTAAAATGGGGGGAAATATCATTATGAAATAAATGTTTTTCTCTAATACACATTGGCCACAATTAACAGCACCCTTTTATTCAATACTTTTTGAAACCTCCATTTGCCAGTTTAACAGCTCTAAATTTTCTCCTATAATGCCTGATGAGGTTAGAGAACACCTGACAAGAGATCAGAGACCATTCCTTCATCCAGAATCACTCCAGACCCTTTAGATTCCCAGCTCCATGTTGGTGCTTCTTCTCTTCAGTTCACCCCACTCATCTTTTATAGGGTTCAGGTCAGAACACTGGAATGGCCATAGCAGAAGCTTGGTTTTGTGCTCAGAGACCCATTTTTGTGTTGTTTTTGAGGTTTGTGTTTGGATTATTGTACGTTTGGAAGATCCAAACATGGCCCATTATAAGATTTCTAACAGAGTCTGTCACTTATTGATTTTTTATCTGTTGGTATTTGATAGAATCCATGATGCCTCTATGTCTAAACAAGATGTCCAGGACCTCCAGCAGAAATATAGGCCCACAACATCAAAAATACAGCAGTATATTTCATTGTAAACATGGGGTACTTTTTATCCCTGTGTTCACCAAACCCATCATGAGTGTTTGCTGCTAAAAAGCTAATTTTTTAGTTTCATCTGACCATAGAAGCCAGTCCCATTTGAAGTTCCAGTCGCGCCTGATAACTGAATATGCTGGAGTTTGTTTTTGGATGAGCTAGGAGAATTTTTCTTGAAACCCTCCCAAACAACATGTGGTGATGTAGGTGCTGTTTGACAATTTTTTTTTAAGGTTTTCTGACCCCGAGACTCAACTATTTTCTGCAATTCTCCAGCTGTGGTCCTTGGAGAGTCTTTAGCCACTCAAACTCTCCTTCTCACCGTGCTTTAGGACGATATAGACACACATCCTCTTCCAGGCAGATTCGTAACATTTTTTGTTGATTGGAAATTCTTAATTATTGCCCTGATGGTGGAAATGGGAATTTTCACTGCTATAGCTCTTTTCTTAAAGCCACTTCACTAATTTGTGAAGCTCAATTATCTTTTGCTGCACATCAGAAATATATTCTTTGGTTTTTCTCATTGTGATGGATGATTGAAGGAATTTGGGCTTTGTTTTCCCTCCTATTTATATTTCTGTGAAACAGGAAGCCATGGCTGGATAATTTCATGTTCATAATCACCCTGGAGTGCTCCAAATTGTGAATATGAATGGGAATATACTTCAGAGATATTTTACTCACAAGAATTTCTAGGGGTACCAATAATTGTGTTCAACGTGTATTAGAGAAAAACATTTATTTAATAAAGATATTTCCCCCCATTTTAAATTCTTATTATCTAATGAAAGGTTAGATTTTTGTGAATTTTTTAAATAAAAGATTAAAAGGATTAACAATGCAGATTAATTTTCACAGCCTTCTTTGATCATATTTACCAAGGGTGCCGATATTTTTGGCCATGACTGTATCTTATGATGGAAAAAGCCTGCAAATTTCGAATGGATTTTCCATTTCCAAGAACTGACTGAAAATCTCTGACTTCTTCCAGAAAGCCTTTAATTTATATAGACCTTGAACTTGGGCAGTTCAGTGGATCAGAAAGACTATAACAATCAATATCTGCACTTATGATTTTTATGCTTGAGAAAATTGCTGAAGGAGTTTTTAAAGGAGTTCCGAACATATCGCTCCTTTTCTCAGAGTTGCTCTGTATTTTTTTTTTTTTCATGGCATGCTGCTTGTTTTCCGGTAGGAGCACACAGAACTCACCTGGCAGAGTAACAACTTTTGAAACTGAAAAAAATCTTTATCTGTGGTCACTAAAAATTAGTCACCTCATTTTATTGTGATTCAAGTGGTTAAAGAAATAAAAGAACCTGGCATTGAGTTTTCGATTAAAATACAATACTTTTCTACTCATAGCATCCTTTTTCTTCTGTGAAACACAAAAGAAGATACTTTGAAAACTCAGTGTGTGTGTCCATACAATGTATGTCAGTGGGGTTCAGTGTTGTATGGAACCCAGTGTTCTGTAAAATCAATCAATAAATAAATAAATAAATAAATAAATAAATAAATAAATAAATAAATAAATAAAAATATGTTCAAAAGAAGAATGAAAATCATACACATTTGGAACAACATGAGGGTGAGTAAATATGACAACATTTTAATTTCTAGGTGGAGTATCCCTTTAAAGCACAAGATGCTCTCTGGAAAATCAAGTTGGATAATACGGATCATCAGGTTGCTCGCAAATATATAATTAAAGCCAAAATTATATTAAAAATACACAGGATTAGAGTGCAAAGACTAAATGTAACCTGTAACTTCTGGCAACTTTCCATTCGCTTGGTTAATCAGACTGTTAATTATTACACTCATAATTAATTTGCTGGCTGGTAATGAATGTGATACCAATGCCCAGACTTTTTAAAAATTATTTATTTATTTTGTTATTCTGCCAAAAAGTGACATTGTCTTGGTTTTAATTATCCAAGGGCATCATTGCGTATTTAAGAAAATTGCTTGCAAATAGAACAGAAAATTGAATCTGTATATCTGAGAAAAATCTTAATATACTGTATCATATGATGCTAGTGGAAAGCAGTACCAAATAATTTAATGAATATTTTAAGCTTATTCCTAAACTTGTATACATGCATCAACTGTTTGGTAATTGGTAGAGCTTAGTTTAGTTTTATGTACAATTTTATATGTTTAGCAGCATCCAACCTGATCTCATGACAAAAATGTACCTGTGGGAACTTTTTCGCAAGACGTGAAATACGTACCACCATGTACGTTTCATGACATATTCGATGTGAAATGTCCACTGAGTGGCACTAAAAGAGTGTTCATTTTCTTCCCCTGGAACAGATGAACATACATATGGTACGTTTTATGTGACGTTGGTTTTGTAGGTGTCTGAAATGTCCGTTGAGTGGCGCTATAATTGTAATGCTCCGTGACGTTTTAAAATAATGTACCATCTGCACTACACCTAAACCTACCCGACAGTATGAACAAAAGTGAATGTGATGTAAAAATGCAATTGCAAGCATGCCATTTTATCTTGTTTTTCGATCTCTAATCTTTCAGCTCTTTCATCGTGAATCATGTTTTTGACGGGATTCGTACCCAAGCATTCTGCATCCTAAGTCCAATTCCGTGCCGGCTGACGTCTGGAAAACGAAACATATGGAGCTGTAATCATAACTATTTTTTAAAAACGATTACAAGTGCTCAATGTTTTACCCCTCTAGTGTTAATTTCTATTGGAAACTGCAGTGATATGTACTTATTGGTACGTATTTTGCGTCTTGCGAAAAAGTTCCCACAGGTACGTTTTTGTCATGAGATCAGGAAGGCAGCATCATATGCATCAAATTCTAATGGTGAAGTGCTTACTTTGTATGATGAACGTTTGTGATTAGAAATCTTGGAAATAAACGGGCATAACTAAATGTTTTATTGGCAAAAAGGATTAGCATTATGCCATTGCTCACCAATGGATCCTCTGCACTGAATGGGTGCCCTCAGAATGAGAGTTCCATTCAGTCTATAGTTTAATGTCTTGTGAAATGAAAAGCTGTCTTTGTAAGAATCAAATCCATCATTAATGATGTTTTTATCAGCTCTTTGAACTCTCATTCTGACAGCACCTATTCACTGCAGAAAATGACCATCTTGAATGGCCTGGCGATGAGTAAGTTTACAGCAGTGAGGGAACTTTTCCTTTAACTTTTATACTTGTTTTAGGAACGAAAGCACATTTTAGGGTGCAAAACCTGCCGACTACTCATCTGCCATGTCATTTTCCATACCGTGTCCGGTTAAACACTGCCCAAGTTTTTGGCCACCGTGGTGCCAGGGGTAACCGTATTTCATTCAGCTCCCTGACATAAAATCTAGGCCATGTGTGCAGCCTTGATGTTGCACAACAAAGCCTATTATGTATGTTTCTGAGAAGCTCACATACATATTTGTGAGAGAATAACTTGCGGTAAAATGAACGATGTTTTAAAAGAGGCTATAAAAATTACGCCAGACACTCAAGCCTGTTACACCATTTAGAGTGTGTAGGAGGAGACAATGAATGTTTCAATCTGCGTTGCAGGAAAATATCAATTTAATGAAGGTCATTTTAAAGCTGGTGCCAGTGCGAGGAGCTTTGATAAATGGAGCAGCAGAGAATTTTTTTGCCATGTCAGGGAAGAGGAACACAGCAGCCATAAGTCTGTATTACACTTTGCACATTCACCTGAGAGAGAGACAGCAACAAATCACTCGTGCATTCAGAAAAAGAGCTAGGAAATATAACACCATTTAGCAATTTAGACAGTGGAACATGGGTGAGATGGGTGGGCAGAGGACACAAATCAACTGAGGCGGCTGTTCATCCTTAGTGATTTGCTGAGGAATTGTATTGCTATGGTGGCTGAGAGCTTTGATGAACTGGATCTTAAAGCCCAGAGTAAGAAAAGCCATCACGTAACAAATGTAGTGCCAGTAGATGTCCTCAGCACACTGAGAAAGTGCACAATGTAGACAAACAAAATATATCAAGGTTCTTTTCTTGTTTTCACTTCTATATTCAAGCAGTGCAGTCTATCACTAAGGGAGATTTTTGATGACATCCCTGATCATGTGGCACATTGCTGTGGAGGTTTGCCCTCGGAGTGCTTTTAACTGTACTGCGGTGTTTTCAGGCTCATATTGTTCCATGTTTGCCAGAAATCTCAATTTTCTGCTCTTCTTTTAGAATTACTGTGTGCCATTTTCATGGAAAATTAACTTGGATGTTGCTAGTTTTGAATATTCGTGACCACCTGCATCTGCTCGCATCCACCTGATCGATATTCTGCTGGGGGACCAGGTGGATTATTTGGATTTCTTTGGTGGCAAACAAATGAAACTTACAATACCGGATCGATGCAGAATCAGGTGATGATTGCTGTGATCTTCCCGGATTCAGTATTTTTCTGGGTCATCTATTGTGGCATCTGAATACCCTCCTTCCTGCTGAGTTCAATCATTTCTGCTTGCAGAGGTTCATGTGAGGGTAATAGAACAAGTTATTGCTTCAGTGCAGGGTTAAAAGACAATATTACTAAGAGCAGCATTCACTATATTTCATTTGGGCCTATCCAGTAATCTGATTTGTATTTGGAAACTCTATAATAGTTTTTCATTAGAATAAAATTCCATACACTCCAGCTTCTCTCCACTTTGCTGCTAATATGAACCATTGGAAAAATAATAGTTTGAGGAGCAGGGAAAAAAAGCCTGTTGATGGATTTACCAAGGAAGCTGATGTTAAAGAAACAGTTCAACCAAAAATGAAAATTTTGTCATCATTTACTCACTCTCATGTCGTTCCAAACCTGTATGACTGTCTTCTGTAGAACACAAAACACTTATATGTTCTGGCCTCCAGCATTCTTCAGAATAACTTCTTATATGTTTTACATAAGAAAGAAAGTCATAAACGACATGAGGGTGATTAAATTAATTTTCATTTTTGGTATCACTTTAAACATTAAAATTGCAGTAAGATGTCTGAGAGTACATTAAAAAACCTGGGATTCAAAATCACATTTAAACCTGTAAATAAACAGAACCAGGCCACTAATCAAATAGCCAAAATCTGAAATGCATGTTAGATTTTCAGATACATTTTTCACTCAAATGTTTATGCTAAAAGGATAGGATATAGTATAATAAATTAAAAGAATTTACTGGTAGTCTAAGACTTTATACAGTTTTCACTTTACATTTTTATGCAGAAACTGACATTTGTATGCAGAACAGAAGCCTTCGTTAGTGGTCCTAGATTTATTTGAACTCTTAAAATAAATTTTAACTCACATTTTATTCAGAAATTGGAATTTATCATGAAATTTTTTTTCATTAAATGAGGGGGAAAAAAGGATTCTCTAGTGGTCTAGAATTTTAAAATACACTTTTCACTTTACATTTTTATGCAAAAATGTACATATGTATGCAGAATAGAAGCATTCACTGCTGGTCTTAGACTTCTTTTAAATTTTAAAATACATTTTCACATGTTTGTATGCAGAAATTATAATTCATAATGAACAAAAATGTTAAATTGAATGAGAAAAAGTAGCATTCTCTAGTGCTCTCAGAATTTTGGAAACCAAACAAAATTAATTTTCATTTTTGATCAAAACATTAAAATTTCAGTAAGACAGTAGTTATTTAGATTTTATGGTGGATAACCCATAAATGGATAATTTTACATTTTTATGTTTAAAAAAGAAAAAGCAGCATAAACAACAAAGGTTTAAATGCTACAAGTAATTTTAAACATCACATCATTATAATGTACAGTATGAAAAATGGTTAATTGATATTTAATAGCCTTAATGTTGTTAATGATTCACTTTAAGTGAGAGTTTGCTTTGTAGATGACTGCAAAATAAAGTAATCTAAATGTTAAATCAGCTGGAGACAAGAAACACTAAAATTGGCCTCTAATTGATACGATACTGATATATTGTGCATCCTTAGTAAATTACATAACATGTTAAGATTTATGCCACAGAAATCAAATTGTGCTGGAGAGGAAGGCTTCATGTAAGGGAAATAAACACTTCAGCTCCTTGTGTAGTTATGTTTTACAGATAAGTTGTAACTGTGCTAATTGCATTCTCTCTTGTTTTGGCAGTGCAATCTTTTTAGCAATCGTGTGAGAAATGTAATATGCAATCCATTACTTTTTCCCCCTAATAAATTATTGCATTCATACATGATTTAAAATGTATTGTTTGACTTATTTCAGATGCATGGGCAAAGAGCAGAGTCATGAAGTACAACTCTGTTTTCCGCTCTGCTTTCTGCAATGCATTGCTTATAGTGTTGCAGTGGTTATAGTCTACAGTTTTAGATTCCAACACAGTCTCTATAGTAGGAGTCCATTGCGATCATCCCAGTGATGAAGGTCAGAGGACTTCTTTACCTCATTATTGTTCATCTCCCCCTGGATGTTTCAGTCCAGAAGAATCCACAGCATCCTCCACTACACTTAAGACCGCAATGCCCCCTTCTGTGCGCTAACACTGTTGAACATACAGAGGAAAGTGGTATCATTTGTCTTCTGCTTAAAGGCAGTGGCTCCGTAGACAAGGCTGCCAGAGTTAGAGCTGATGGAAGTGCACTTCTCTAAAGTTTTGCCATATAGGTCTCTCCACAGTGTGCTGCTTTTAAAATATTAATAGTAATATCCACTGGTTATTTTTTAAATTTCTGTGTCTGTCGATAAAACATTTTATTAGGGAACATCAGTGCATCGGACTCTCTCTGTTGGCCTAACACACAGTGTTACTTTCGAATAAAAGGCAGAGTCTCTTAAAAAAAGCAGAACTTGGTTTCTCAAAGCATTAAGTTAGCAGCAAGTGCAGTGGGCTTCAAAGGTCTGAGACCACATTCAGAAATCTGGGATTCAAAATCACATTTAAACCTGGAAATAAACAGAACTTCTGCGCTATTTCTAAGCCACTAATCAAACAGCCAAATTCTGAAATGCATGTTAGATTTTCAAATACATTTTTCACTCAAATGTTTATGCTAGAAGGATATTTTATAATAAATTAGTGGTCTAAGACTTTTTAAATACAATTTCCACTTTACATTTTTATGCCAAAATTTTCATTTGTATGCAGGATAGAAGCATTCACTAGTGGTCTTAGACTTATTTTAACTCATATTTCATTCATAAATTATCATTTATAATGGAAAAAATATTAATAAAAAACAGAAGGGTCCTTTAGTGGTCTAAGAATTTTCAAACATATTTTTCAATTTACATTTTTATGCAGAAATGTACATATGTATGCAGAGTAGAAACATTCACTGGTGGTTTTAGACTTCTTTTTACTTTTAAAATACATTTTCACTAACATTTTTATGTGGAAATGACCATTTATAATGAAAAAATGTTAAATTAAATGAGAAAAAGAAGCATTCTCTAGTGCTCTCAGAATTTTGGTACCCACTATAAGTAGTAACTAATCTCTGTGGCACGTTTCCCAAGAGCTTTGTGTAAAATGTAAATATAGTGTGTGAAAACCACTTGCAAATTCATTGCCTGGATATTTCTCTGTTCTTGTCCAGTTTATCAGAGACAAGGTACACAAAATAGTCTATACTGATTATTTAAGGCCAGTGTAGGCCTACACAGTATTGAAGAAACAGAAAAGAGTTGGTGAAATGAAACAGTACGTGCATGTTACGTAACAGGCCTGAATTTACATAGCACACAATATAATACAATATTATCTAGGCCTATTTTGATAAGCTTAACTAACTATTTACATTTGAGGTATGTTATTTCCTTAAGAATTAATTGAATATTTTAAATGTAATTTGATAATTCATGTTTACTGTGTTGCATAATGGCAGTATCAAACAAATCATTGTTGTAAGTCTATTCTGTGCATGTGTTAAGTTCCTAAACAAAGGAGCACAACTTTAAGCTGCTGAGCCACTTATAAAGAGCCATATTGCGTGTAATCACATTTGTCTTGCCACTTTCATCCATTTCTTTTTTGTAGAACATATAAACCCAGTCTTTCCAAAGACCAAATTATTATTATTTTTTTTAAAATTATTTTTACAGTTGACAAGACAACATTAAATGTCTACTTTTGAATGTATTTTTCACCCTATTTTCTGTTTTTGAAGACAAACAGGAAATAATGTTGTTAATAATGTTCAGTTTCTTGCTCACACTGATTGTTTTACCTCAATATATCATCAGGAGCTGCGAGCATTAATTTTGTGTTTTCTGTTTCAGCCTTTTTGACTCTCAAAGTGATGCCAATGACTTGCATTTTCTGAATCATCAAGGATCATGGGCTCATCTAAAAATCATATTTACTGTTCTACGCAAAAAAGAAAGTCACCTACATCTTGGATGGCCCAAGGGTGAGTAAATTAACAAAAAAAATGTTAATTATCGGGTGAACTATTCCTTTAAGGTAACATTTGGCTAGATGTTTGGCAGACAAAAAAGGTCCATTGTATACTGACAATATTGTAGCGATGCATAAAGCACTGTTCACACAGAAGTCACTTTAAAATTAAGCGAATGTCTATTGGTAAATGTGGCAAATCCACAAAAAACTTGGGGAAATCTTTCACCCTCATGTGAAATTTCCAATCACATGGATTCATATTAGAATTAAAACAACGGTAAATGTGACCGCACGTTTATGCTGCTGATTCAACTATTAAAGACAATAATTTAACACTTTGACTGTTTTCGGAAAGCTGCATGTAACACTGGCCGGCAGACCATCTTACAAAATTATAAAAGGAATTCAAAGGCTATTTGCAGTTCTTAATGGCTGTAGTCATTGATTTCTGATTGACTGAAAACTTAATACATCTCCATGGGATGGTTCCTCATAAATTTTCAAACAAAGGAGTCTTCATTCCTGAATAAGCCATACATTTAAAACCTTCATGCCTCCTCCATGGCTGAGCCGTTTCCCTTTGACACCATCCCACAAATGTGCCGTATTGATCATCGCATCACGTTCGGACTGTTTCAACTATGATAGCGAAGATCTAAATTGATCCTAAGAACTGCCTTAAATTTCAACCATTTTAGCTTTTAGATGTGCTTTTTTCACTTCATATCTGAAACGGTTTTGTATTGCACCATGTCATATTATACTTTATGGAAAGCGGTTAACAAAGACAAATTACCCCAGAAGTTGTGAGCTTATACCTCCATTGCGTCAGATGTCTCTGCGAAGATTGTGTCTTAATATAGAAATAGAGGCTACTGAGTAACTTAAGTAAGGTATCTCGTTGTTATAAAGTTTGGTATATTCTGTGATTGTTGGCAGCTGATGTTTGTTTTCTCATTTTTCTATAATGGTTTTTATGACTTTGCAGAATAAAATGGGTATGAAACAAGCCTTATGGTTGAACAGTATCATCTCACTCTTAAAAAAAGAGACCTTTATTGTCTTGCCTTGTCCCGTAATTGTCAAACAACAGTAACAGTTTATTGCATAGTATAAAAATTTATGAAAGGCTCTGTAATGTGCTCATTCAAAGAAAAATGGGTGTTGTGAAAAACAAAACAAAACCAGATTAAATACTAATGTCCAAAAGCTTTTTTTCCGAAAGTCCCAAGTTAGTAAGTTAGTAAAACTCTGGTGTGTTTTATGTGAGTTTTAGGCATTTTGTGATTACGGCTATTTCAAATGTCATGTTTTTCCCATCTAACATCTGTGATTCAACTGTTTGGTGAGTGACCAGCATAAAAATCAAACAAATAGACAAATATTGAAAGGTATCAGAATAGTGTAGGAAGCCTCCAGCACATACAGTACATACAGCTACCCAATATGGCAAAGTAGCTTTTCTGCCCTATTATTTGGGTTCAGTAATATTTTCATAGTGCAAGGTTTGGTGCCAAAAAACATTTCTTGTAAAACCAAGCCCTGAGGGTGCTCCATTTCCAGAGCACCATCTTTCATTTACATTTTCTAGGATTTTTTTTCAAGACTGAGATGAATATTTTTGTGAACATATTTATTTGTCTTGCATTTTCATGCTTCAGTTGCCAATTGAAACTAATAGGCTTAAACAAATATTACATTATTTAAAAAATTGCCTGACAGAGTGAGGCAGACTATGCGTTATTCATACAGTATTTCATATTGCAAAATTTAATCAAATTTAATGTGAATCAGTATTGAGAATGTATAAAAAAGTAAAAAAAAAAAAAAAAAAAAAAAAGAATCTAGCTAATGAGATTTTGGGGGTGGGTGGAATTTTTTGGGCTTCATTTTCTTTATACAGTAACACAGTTTATACAGTTTATATAGAAATTCTCCCTTTTACACCTCATATCTGTAAATGCAGCGTAACATAAGCAATGTCATATTTGTATCAAGACCCGCTGTTCTTTAAGCTGTCTGTCTCATGTTTGTTGGAACACAAAATTAGTTGTTGCTGATTGGGTGAAAAACTGTAAGACATGAATATGTCTGGCGTCTAGCTTAAAGAATCCATGTTAA
Organism: Spinibarbus caldwelli; assembly: GCA_039654775.1. Lineage (NCBI taxonomy): Eukaryota > Metazoa > Chordata > Actinopteri > Cypriniformes > Cyprinidae > Spinibarbus > Spinibarbus caldwelli. Next base: position 15,742,736 of record CM077256.1, on the reverse strand, counting down.
TGCAAATTCAGAGGCTATGTTGAAGGATAAGAAGGCTAGATGACAGTTCTGTCAGGATCAAAATGTACTTCAGCAGAACCTGCTGCCTTGTGGATTGCATTAAAAATATAAAGTCTTAAGGGAAACCTGAGGCGACACTGAGCGGATTTATGGCACTGACTTGACGAATCTGAGATGACCATTTTGACGTGAGAAGTTGTCTATTTTCCAGCGGTGCAGTCGTGCTATCAGCTCCTTTGTGTCTGTGACAGGCTCTGAGAAACACTGAGAAGAAAAGTCCCATCATTACAGGAATAGAGAGCAGGCACATTTGCTGCCATCAAAATAACATTCCGCTCTCAGATATCTGTTACATAGTGTCACACTGAAATTAATCCAGAAAAATGTGATGATGTGTGGAAAAAAAGGGCTGACTCATATTTCTATGTTTGATAAAAGAAGCCTAACCGGATTAGGAGGACAGATATACATAGCCCTATGTTTGGGTGAAGTGAAGGTAATTTCATGATTTATGCTTTCATGGGTCTGTACCTAGGCTAAAAACAACCATAAAACCAAATCCTGCTTTCGAAGCATGATTCACATGTTTTCAATGCAAATTTATACAAAATAAACAGCATGATTAAATAGGCAGCCAATGCAACGCACAAAAAACTTAGTTTTCTTTATTGATGACTTTAAGAGGTACCCATAATCCACTATAGTCTAAATCGGAGATTGACAGATTGACTATTTTGACAGTGGGTCATTTCCTGTTCTCTCTGCATGAGTGTTAAAATCAATAGTGCTTTATCAAACCGAGTCAGAGAGCTTTGTTGGATTATTCTTTGTTGGAGGAACGGACTTGTGTCTTTCTTTGGAGGAGTCTGATGTCTTACAGCCTCAGCACTTAAACTATGATTGCTCTATAGATTTTTGATTGAACTATTCATGCTGAAAGATATATATATATATATTATTTTGAATATAGTTTTGCAGTTTAAAATTTCAATATGATAAAATGAGTAGCTGTCAAAAATTGACACCGTAATGTAGTGCTACTGAATCTGACTGAAGACAAGTGTGTGTACTATGTGCCATGGAGAAAAAAAAAGGCAGATGTAGCTTTTTTGTGACATTTTTTTTTTAAATATCTTTCTTAATACCTCATTCCAACCTTAATAATTTAACATTTAGGTAGCATTTAGGGGTGCAACAATGCCATTATCTGGATCTGCGACCACGGCAGGTATTATTTGTGTTCAGATAAAACTGGAAGTTGTTCAAAACCAGATAAAAAGCACATATTTGGATAATAAGCAGATATAAGCATTTTATTTGTATTTTTTTTTTTTTAAATATGTAAAGCATTTATAGTTGTATGCCTTAAGGTTGCTTGATATATACCTAATATATTGATATATTTTAGAAGTTTTTTTGTTGCTATTTTATGTTTGGATTACCTTCATCTTCTAACACTCACTATAAAAAATGCTAGTAATTTAATGATTGAAAACAGTGTGTAATTTTTATGTAAATGTAATCTTTAGCAAATCTCAAAATAAATATTAAAGTTTTATTATACTCTACATTATAATGTTGTGTTGTCTAAATGATTTATATTTTCATTGTTTTATTTTTATTTATTTTTAATTTATTTTAATTTGCTTTATATATGTTTATCGGTTATCAGCCATAACATGAAAATAATTGACTTATTGGTATATGCCAGAATTATAATATTAGTACATCCCTAATATGCCTTATCCAATTCATAAATCTTGTATGGTAGAGTTAAACAAATAGTAAGCTACTTACTAGTGCTAGTATATGTAATTGTGCTGATTATGCATAACAAATCATTTCCTCAGCATGCCTATGGTGGTTTTACACAAATTACAGTTGAAACCACTTTAATCCGTGCAGCTGACTATAAAATGATCCAGATATTACTGCGTTCCCTCTTACTAACTGAATCACTGGTGACTGCGGTGGATTGCTCTCCCTCACCGACCTCAATATTCTCAGATACAAACAGACACAGGTGACAAGAGATGAATGGTGTTAGTGAGAAAGTGAGGGTACAAAATATGAGCGCTGTTGTGCTTAGACTTACTTGCATTCATCACATGACAGTTATGAGTTAGTTTGGCTCCACTCACACCAAAATCCGTAGCTCTGCCCCACATCATACATTTATTTAGTTCTGTGCAGTGAACCGGCAGCAAAGGTAGTTGAGAAACGCTGGTTTGGAACATGGAGAATATAACTTATGTAGGATATAGTATGTCAGTTTTTATGTTACTCTTGACAACTTTCGAGATGTAAACAGTGAAATGGCATACTGCAGTTATTTTTCAGGGATATTTACAGGGAAAGTACAGTTTTTATTTTTAGACATGTAGATTAAAAATTTAGCTGTTCAACTGTTCTAAATTCTTAAAAATTACCATAAAGTCAAATATCTTGGACTCTTCAGAACTGAAAAATGTTTTGATTTCCAGTGAGCTGTGTAAAACCGCACAGTAGAATAATACAGAAAACAAATAAATCCTACAACTGACTTTCCTCAGTTTGTGTGTCTCTCCCGGTGGCATTACCTGTCTGATGCCCTGCCAGTCAATGATTAGAGCAATTCAGAGGAAGTGACTTTTTGAAGCGCCCTCCACATGTGGTCTGTGCACAGTCCTCCTACAACCTTTTTATCTGCTCATGCTGCTTTTGACTTTTCTTTTTTTTTGACAGTGAAGTAAGTTCAAAGCATTATTGCGACTTTTCAATTAATCTGAGTTTGTTGACGGTCGTGTCTGGTCATGAACAATTACCAGTGACACAATGACAAAAAGATACAAACAACTAACATCTGACAAACCATACTCGGCTACAGTAATAATTTGCGCAGCGAGTTTTCATGATGCCTTCGTTCTCTGATTTGTGCACTCAGATGTTATTAGTGTCTGTCCTTTGCATGAACTCACCCAGAACTTCTGTTGTTGATTTTTGATTGTTCCCTGCAGCCCTTTCAGAAAAGTTGCATCATTCCATCAAGATTCAGTGACTGAAAGAATATTTTAGTATGCCAAACTCCTAACCTAAAAAATGTTTGGGGTTGGTAAGATTTTGTATTATTATTATTATTATTATTATTATTATTATTTTTATTTATTTATTTATTTATTTATTTATTTATTTTAAATTAGGTATCAAGGCTGCATTCATTTGGGAAAAAAAAGTGGGGTTCAAATAAAAATAAACTTTTTTTTTTTTTTTTTAATAAATACATAAATTATCAAAATACTTCAATATATTTTAAAATGTAATTTATTTCTGGGATGACAGCTGAATTTTCAGCACCCGTTACTCTAGTCGTCAGTGTCACATGATCCTCAAGAAATCAATGCAAATATGCAGATTTGATGCTAAAGAGATATTTATCTTTTATTATTATTAATATCATTGTCAAGGTTAAAAACAGTTGTGCTGCTTAATATTTTGAAATAAAAATATTTTGTACCGTTATAAATGTCTTTACTGTCACGTTTAATCAGTTTAATGCATCCTTGCTGAAAATAAGTATAAATTTCTTTCCAAAACAAAAAAAACTTTCTGTCCCTAAAGTTTTGAACAGTAGTGTAAATAGCTTACCACTTTGGATTATTTTACCAGAAAAAAAAGCAGCAATAATTATGAACATAATGTGGTGTCATATACTATAGTAATTTTTTTTATTATTATTATTATTTACAGTTTTCTGTTGTCAATTTATATATCAACCCAGTCAGCTAATTTGCCATGGGTTTCATCAAGAATTGTATTTTGGAATAGCAGTTTTTGGTTTATGATCTTTTTTTTAAATGTATTGTTATTTTTTATATAATAAGTACTGTGGTTTAATAAGGACTATGGAAACATCACTTTCAGTCTTTCATGTTTTGTTCTGCATAACAAATTACCTCAGTCAGGTATGGTTTTTGAAATCACAGTGTGCTTTGAAATGTTGAAATGCATTTCCTTATTTGGCAACTTGTTAGCAACTTAGTAGCTTCAAAATTCACATTTGAGGTGTGAGTAATTCATGTTAACATAAGTCAAGAACCACTGTTCTAAAAACATTCATTGATTCCCAAGGGAACACATGACTCAAAAAAAGAGAAGCTTATTCTCTTTCAGGTTTTAGGCTATAAACTGAACAGCTCTATAGGAGAAACTGATAACACTGAGCTACCACATACACATCTGACAGGGTGCAAAGTTTTAGTTTATAGGATGAGAGTGGGCCTAGAGCAAACAGAGAGAATAGAATGTGGTGTTGGGGGTATGAAGTGTCACTAAGAGGACAGGAAACAAGAATCAGGCTGACAGAATAATCCTGTCACCCATCACACACATGACTAATAAGCAAGACAATGTTACATCAACCATTCACTCTCAGACATACAGTACAGAGCCTATTATATACACATCATTTCCCCCCGCCCACAACACTGTGCTTGTTACATGTTTGAAGACAGCAAAGTCAAATGGGTTTCACTCTCTGATATGATTAATGCATTTCTGCATGTTCTCCCCTCTAATGAGAGTCAACATCTGCCTCATGGTGATGCCGTTGTATAAGGGTCTGGTACTAGTCAGTACTCAGCACATAATGAGAATGCTGGAGGTGATCACAGACCACCAGCCTCTCAGGAGACACCTTGCTTCAGCATGCTTGTCATAGCCTTTCTTTTTGCCCACCCTTCCTCCACATTATTACAGCTCTTTGGATCGGACACAATAGGCAGAATGCTACGAATCGTGTCCTATTTGCTCACTCCTTTATTTGTCTTTATGTTGCTTTTATTTTAGAAGACTCGCCACACAGGGCGAGTTAAATGACTTGCTAAGTCTTCTCGCCAGTTGTTAGAACTTGGCATCAGGCTGATCTTTGAGCTCGCGCAATGAGCCAGAGCTGCTGTGCTGGTGTGATACAGCATGCTTGTAGAATCGACAGGGAAAGGCGATGTGCGAGCCCAAGGCATGACAGATAGGACTCAAAGTGAATAGATGGTGTGCCAGTCATGTAACCTCTCCCTGGGCACAAACCTTTGTCCAGTTGAGATTTCCCACAACCTAAGCCTCGGGATTTAATTGTTTAGGATTTCACGGAATCTTGGGTTGTTCCATTCTTTGAAGCTCATTTTGGACATATTGTTGTAGCAGCAGGTCCGTAAGCTCAAACCTGCTTAGGATCAGGATGAACTGAAAATGGAATGAGATTGTAACGACTTAGCAGCACCCTATTGAAGCAAAAAGTTTGGGGTTGGTAAGATTTTATTTTTTTAATGTTTTTGTAAGAAGGCTTATATGCTCACCAAGACTGCATTAATTTGATCAAAAATACAGGAATATTCTTAACTATTATTAAAATTTTAAATATAATATGTAATTTATTTCTGTGATGAAAAAGCTGAATTTTCAGCAAAATTTTATAGTAGTGCTGTTAATTGATTTTTTATTTTTTTTTTTAAATCAGATTACTTACACCCTTTTTTATGTGATTAATTGCGATTAATCACACACTTATCATGAAATTAAGCATGTACAGTTTATCTTGTTCAATTTGTTCATTTTGTCATTATTTGCTATATCCAGCAAAGTAAACCAAAAGATTGAAGGGTGATTCTTTCAACTGTATTTTCTACAAGCTTATTGCAAGATAAATTTGGATGTCTTTTCAAAAAAGGACAATTAGAGACTCCAAAAGGACACCAAAGAACCATGTGATATAAGAAGTTCATATAACTGATACATTTGTGCACACTAAAGCACACATTAAAAACAAAACAAAAAACAAAACAAACAAACAAACAAACAAACAAAAAAAAAAAACCCAGAAATAACCGTTCAGAAATCATAGTGTATTGTACAGTAGACAAGTCAAGTTGCGATACCAAAAAGGACCACATGGAGATGCCAAAATATTCTTAAACTAATGACCTTGAGCCGACTGCATATACCTACTACAGTACACAGATCCATTCAGAATGACTAAACACAGCAACATACAAATGACAAATCAGAATGTTATCTTGAATGTGTGTGGAATCAACGTAAATTACACTGAAATGTGTCTTTGCATAAATACAAAGTATATCTGTGTGTCAAGAGCGCGTGAAGCGCTAGTGCATCAATATCAAGGCAAGGCAAGGCAAGTTTATTTATATAGCACATTTCATACACAATGGTAATTAAAACTGCTTTACATAAAAATAAATTAAAATAATCATAATAAGTAATCACAACAATCACAATATCAGATTCACGTGTGCTTACTGTACGACTTCTGTATGTCACTGCAGTCAGCTCTATTCTCTCAGCCATCTCTGATGTAATCAGCCTGATTTTCTTTGTATTAGCGCTGTTTTGGACTGATTGTTCGAATGCTTTCGCTTACTGGATAATTGGACTGAAAACTTTCCCGTAGTTTAGAGGCTTAAAATGATCTGATTGCAAACAGAGATGCAAAATCGGGTAAAATGTTTTAGAATACAAACTGTGTTTCAGTAATTTTGCGTTACTTGCGTTAAAACACGTTAACGTTGACAGTCCTAATATTAATATATTTTAAAAATGTAATTTATTTCTGTGATGGCAAAGCTTAATTTTCAGCAGCCTTTGTACAAAACGTACATTTTAGACACAAAATTCCATCAGTTACGTTGTTTATTTCTTTTTATTTTGCCAACCAAAATGTTTCCAATCACAGTCACAGCAGAATTGACGACTTTGTGTCTATTTGTGTTAACAAAAGAAGGAACATGCAATTATCTCACACAATCCAGTCCAGTTATTATAATTTCATGTGTTTGAAGAACTAAATTATTCAAAGAGATATTAAAATATTTGGCACGTGAAATATTATCTCAAATCCTGATGTGAATTTATATTGAGTTGCAAATATTTCAACAAAGAGAGGCAATTAGAAATGTGCTGGAAACACAGGAAATGAGGTGTGTCCTGCAGTTACAGTATATATGGCTCAAACAATCTGCCATGTGACTGGGCTTGAGGTGTTGTTAATGGTCTGCAGTCATATTAAGCTAATTAGAGTGGCCAAGTGTTTAACCCCCTTGGGTTTTCACATTTTATTATGTTACCGCATTGAACCTGGTGTTTTATTAAGAACATTTGCTACTCATGAAAAAACCTGTGTTCATTAGATGTTTCACATGGTTTCACAATAAATACAACATTGTCCGGCAGCACACCAACACATTTCCAAGGAAACAGTGCAATAAAGAACAAGGAACATTCTACTCTAATCTGAGACAAGGTTCTTTAAAAAATGCCAGTCAGCAAAAGGGTCTAAGAAACAAGGAATATAGCTTGAAGCACAGGGAAGTCCTAAGTCATTAAAAACAGAGAAAATATGGAACAAAATGTGTTCATCCATCAAATCTGAGTGTCCAAGTAAGAAGGGCTACAGTAAAGGGGGCCACCAAGAGGCCCGAGGCAGCTGTATGGAGTTATGGACCTCCATAACTGAAATGAAAGAAAAGTGTGCATGAGACAACAATAGCTCACACCCTCCATCTGGTTTGTGTGATGGGGAAAAAAAAAATTCATATCATGACTGGAGTTCATCCAAAGACATGTGAGAGATTCTATTTAGGGGAACATTTGATGGTGAGACCAAAATGGAAGTCTGAGAAGTTCTGCGGTAGAGACCTCTTGACAAAAATAAAACTGGTTATAAAAATGTATTTTATAAGAAAAACATTGCACTGTCATACACCGGGCCCATAATGTATCTGAACACTTAAGCCAGCTTTGAATATCAGTGTGTTGAATAAGAAAAATATCTATCTATCTATCTATCTATCTATCTATCTATCTATCTATCTATCTATCTATCTATCTATCTATCTATCTATCTAACAACAATGTAAATCACACTGTGTATGTACTGTATTTTCTATTTGTAAACTTGCAGTCAAATGGTTTACCAAACCCTTACCATCAGCTGGTTAAAAACTGAAAAATACTTACATAAAGGCAGTCCTGACAAAATGTATGGCATTTATTTGTTGAAATTTATCTTCTAAGTCTACAAATACATTTTGGGGCAACTGTAAGAACCTTGTCAACTTTAAACACAATTCATCTTGCTACAGGACCGCAATCCATAATTCAAGTCACAGTTGAATGGTTTAAAACCAAAGAAAAATCAATGTCATACTGAGGCCTGGAAAAACCCGGAGCTCAGTCCGATTGAGCATTTGTGGAATGACCAAAAAAAGTCAGTTTAAAATAGTTGATGGAGCTTGAGCAATTGTGCCAAGTACAATGAGCAAATATGCCAGTATCAAGTGTAGCAGTCATAATTACTTAAATCATCATTGTTCCCAGCTGTAACACAATAACACGTCCAGCAGATTGGACTGCACTGTTATTTGAAGACGTACTGTAGCTATTAATAAAAACATGCATGAATTGATGGTGCTTTTAATGATCTCATCTTTCCTCTTTAATGTAGACCACCACATATTTTAAGCTCCAACTCGTTCTTCCTCTTCCTCCATCACTTGGTAAAAATCATTCTGTGCAATTGTGGTGAAAACACAAATATATATTTTGAGAATATGTCTGCATATATGTGTATGCGTGTTTTACAAAGTATATGTGTGCATGCTATTAGTCAAGCTGCAGGGTTTTTTGGGGTTTTTTTTGCCTTCCTTAGGTTTTTTGTAGCCAACTCGGCCTCGCTCAAACCGGCATTGTGGAGCGATGTGAGGGGAAAGCTTAAAAGAGGGAGCTGCTGTCTGCTGTGTGTTTCACATACCAAATAATCTGCCTGGAGTCACAGATAAAAGAGACTTTCCAAACCCTCACGTATGTGTTTGTATCTGGGTAAAAATGCAACAGCAATCCTCTACCCTCATCTCACACACTTCAGCCACACTCTTTATGTTTTCATGTCTTAAATAATCTAAAATAACAATGTTTCCATAGTGTGGTGACAAGCGTGAGATACTGCTATTGTACTAAAATATGCTATATGAAAATGAGATTTAAAAACACTTTAAGCATTTTAAGCATTCTAAAAGGTAAACAAATAGGAAATAGTTTAAAGGTGACATCATGAAAATCGGACTTTTTTGTGTTTAAGTGCTGTAATCGGGTCCCAGAAGACATGAAAAAGAACAACCCAGTAAAGTTTTTGGTAAGACTTTCTTTGCAAGCTAGTGAAAAAAGAGACGCTTAGATTTCGCCACCCCGTGACGTAGAAAGGGGATCTTATTATAATATTACTGCCCCTTAATCTGCACATTTCCACCCACGGCGTCGCCATTGTATTTTCGCAAGCGACAACGGTGTACCAGTTCTAACACCAAAGCGAAGGTTCGAGCAAAGCATGCTAACTGTTCTGTGTTTGGCTGCACTGATGAGCACAGAACACAATTTAGAGTCCCAGCCTCAGAGGAGCCAAGAGAGCAGTAGATTTATTGATTTATTTACTGTATATTATGCTGCTGCCACACAGATCTAATATAAACATGCGATTTCCTTCCCAGCTGTTTACCTTCACAGACATAACTGACTGTTTTTGTAACTCGTGTGTTTTTAACATGAACTTGTAAACAATACTTGCACAACTTGCACAATAAGGCATGAAAGAGAACTTAGTTTAGTACTCAAACTCCATGTGACAATCGTTTCTGTGCGTGTGCTTCGGATGTGTGCACTCAGAAAACCATATATCAGAAGTTTAAACTAAAATGGTTTAAAACACATGATTTCAGTGCGATAGACATGATGATCAAAACAAAACAGATGTTTTTTTGGCAGAATATTTGAGGTAGGAGCTGCAAAGGAACAGCTCTATTCTGGAAAAGGGGGCAGGGAGCAGCAGCTCATTTACATTTATAGAGACATACACGACAACATGTGTTTCTGCTTCCACTCAAAAAAGGCATTTTCAAAATGATATAATAAATGATCTGTGGGGTATTTTGAGCTGAATCTTCACAGACACATTCTGGGGGCACCTGAGACTTATATTACATATTGTAAAAATGTGCATAATAGGTCTCCTTCAAATGAAAAAATTATATTTTTTACTTTATTACCTTAATATTTTATCCTGTAAATACTTAGATTAAAAAAATGCTTATATTATAAATACTCTATAATATAATATAATATAATATAATATAATATAATATAATATAATATAATGTGGAGGTGTTACAACAGTAACTGCTGTAGTTTTGAGGTAAATATGATCTTATCTTTGATCCCACTGAAACAGAATCAAATGCATTCATATTAGCTTTGATTTCATTAAATCATTTTTTTTTTGGGCTTGTAATTATGAAGAACCCGTGCGGGAAGCCATTTTACAACCACATATATTCCCAGCAAGACCCGTCTAATAAAGGGCCCAGTAGGGAAAAAAACTGCTTTGCTGACATGGCATTATAGAAAATGGTTAAGAATGCATGTTTTCGCTGAGCCTTTAGCTCCTTATCTTAAGCTCACACTGAGCACTGATGTGCAATATGTTACTGTTGATAGCAAAGAACTACTGCTCTCAGTCAGATCATTTATAAAACTCAAATTATCTTTCAGCATGGGTGAATTTTCTCTTTGTGAAGGTGTATCTCTTGAATGAATATTTAATAGATAAACTACAAACCTGAATTGGGGGAAAACCAATCAAGGAGGTTTATAATACCTGGAGAGAGCTGTTAGCTTTTCCATTGGCTGCTTGGTTGATTTAACCACAAGGAACAAACCTTGAAACCAATGCCGTAGTTTTCTGTTTAAGCATCTCCAATATTGAAAGTGAGAGATTGTGCTGTTAGAAAAACATTTGGATGAACAAAGTACTAGATCATCAGAGAAAGCAAGCAGAAACCGAAGCACACTGACGTTTTCTACACAAATCCTCTTCTCTTGTCTTCCCTTGTGAAGCTGAAGAAATATTGCCAGATCTGATTATGTGCTCATGACAGCCTAGAGGGAGTTGTTAAGTCAACCAATCAAAATAACTTTTGATGAGTGAGGATGCAGCTGAGTATTTTGAAGAGAGAGAGAGAGATGAGAAGCAGCGAGCAGCGGTAGGAAGCAGAGGGGGTGGGTGTGACATTGAACTGATCATCTGCCATTTATCAAGTAACCAGGGACTCAATATAAGTTTTCCTCTCTCGACAGAGTGGAAAGATGAATTGTGTAGGCCAGGTCAGACTCGCTGGTACTGAATAATAAACACTGCCTCAGGTAACCTACCCGGCCCTCCTGCTGAGAGCACCAGTGCCTTGAGCAGAGTGACCGGGGTTTTTGTTTGAATAACTCATGCCCTTCTGCCATCTGGTTTCACCCCATCTTCAGATCATTCTTTCTTAACCAACTTATTCCTTGCTTTCGGTTTCTCTTGCTGGCATATGTACAGCATCAGAAAGTGACCGGAGCTCGAACATGAAGTTCTGCATCTTGGGGTTCGATAAATGAAAATACCGCAGCTTCCAGTCGAAGAACAATATGATTTTGTGATAATTGGCTGATGGAATCAGAACTTTCAGGGGCTTTTGTAACTGCAAACAATCCTATTGTTTGCAATCTGAAATCCAAGACTTTTATCATTACAAACGTCATCCAATCATGCACTTCTTAAGTTCAATATAATATGTCCTCCAAAAAAAAAAGTACATTAGTCATTTTTGTTGTTGTCTTTCCTTTACAATGTTTCTGTTCTCTAATCATAACTGCTCTATTTTCCCTGACTGCCATTTTCCATGATTGCTCCTTATTATAGCTTCCATCTTCTGCTCCTCCAGTTGGCAGAAGGCAAACCTATGCACCACACTATGTTTTCTCTTCCATTTGGTGTTATTTAGAACTCTAAGCTCGATAAACTTAGCAATAGTTCACCCAAATTTGAAAATTCTGTCATCATTTACTTATTTAAATTCTGCTTCTCACAGAAAGCTACCGTATGGCTTCAAATGACTCGGAAGACAGAGCACAAGGAATACGAACCGCTTTCATAACACTTTGAATAATTTTTGAAGCTCGAAAGCTTTGTAATAGCATGGAAAACAACATTTCTTCTTTTGTATTCAGAACAACAAGAGGGTGAGTAAATGAGGGCAGCATTTTCATTATTTTGGATGAACTTTGGTAGAAGTTTGAAGAAGAAGAAGAAGTCTTATTTATATAGCGCCTTTCCATTGCTCAAGATCACTTTACTTAGTGCTTTACAAAACATTTACAGACCCAAAATAGACAATACAAACACATAAGGCCAACAATAGCCACATTATCCAAAATACAAATTATTGTATAGAAAAGATACATTTTTAGCTGAGTCTTGAAGGTAGACAAAGATCATAAAGTACGAAGTGTAAGGGGTAGCGAATTCCATAATTTAGGAGCATTTGCACTAAAGGACCTACCACCTACAGTGGACAGCCTGTAACGAGGAATGGACAGAAGACCAAGCTCCAATGATCTGAGGGACTGTGGGGGAGAGTAGGAGTACAGTAGGTCAGTCAGATATGGGGGCGCAAGACCATTTAATGCCTTAAATGTTAGAAGTAATATCTTAAAATGTATACGAGATGCCACAGGTAGCCAGTGAAGATCATGCAGTAGAGGAATAATGTGAGCAGAACGCCTGGTGGAGGTGAGAACTCTTGCTGATGAGTTTTGAACATACTGTAACCTTGCAAGAAGTTTTTTAGGCAGACCAAGAAATAGTGCATTGCAATAGTCCAGACGTGATGTGATTAATGCATGAATTAAAATTTAAGCATCAGATAGAGTTAGAGAAGATCGAAGACGTGCAATATTAAGATGGGGTTGAAAAAAAAAAAAGAGGTTTTAACAACAGAAGAAATGTGAGAGGCAAAAGATAGAGATGAGTCAAATAAGACACCAAGGCCCGGTTTCATAGACAGGGCTTAGCCTAAACCAGGATTAGGCCATAGTTTAATTAGGATATTTAAGTAATTTTTATAAATATGCCTTAGAAAAAAGCATTACTGGTGTGCATCTTAAGAAAAAACAAAGGCACTGACATGTTTTAAGATCAGTCAGTGCAAGTTTCTTTCAGATGAAACAGCTCAGATTTACATTTAGTCTAGGACTAGGCTTAAGCCTTGTCTGTGAAACCGGGAGTACGGCTGCGAACAGATGAAGAAGGCTGAACTTGAACCCCCGTCAATTTCAAAGAACAGGTCCATCCTTTTGACTGAGGTAGCAGAGCCAATCATCAAAATTTCAGTTTTGTTATTATTTAGTTTAAGAAAATTCAAGGATAACCAATACTTGATATCCCTGATACACGCAGTAAGTGAGTCAGGCAGTGATGACCTATCAGAGCTGGTGGTTAGGTAAATTTGAATGTCATCGGCATAGAAATGAAACTGAAGTCCATGCATGCGCTGTATGCATTGAGAAAGTTCACCAAGCATTTGCCCTTGGTTTTGTGGAAAGATGTGTCCAAATCAATCAGCCAGTTTAACACGCGGGATTTAGACAAGTAATCGCAGAAGAAACTGTATCTTTTCTGGATTCTCAATTTAATCTACTTTTACAAGAATTTGATTTGTTTTGCAGTGACATTGAAGAATGCCTCAGCCTGGTCAAGAGAACCAACCTAAGCTTTGTGTCATTCACAGAGTCTGGCTTCTTATCAACCACTACTTCTGCTGCACTGAAATGACCAGTTATGAGTTGAGAAAGTGCTATTTTTAGACCACCGTAAGTCTTTGGATCCCAAAGAGTTAATCAAGGCTTAAACTACAGGATGTACTTAGAAACTAATCGACAGAACATGCTGGTAAGTTTTCATTGTGTAGCATTCACGTTAAGCTCTGCCCCAAAAAAAAAAAACAATTTCTTTTCTCTGTTTTTCCTGGCTTTGCTGGATATCACCACAAAGCTGCCTGGCTTGTTTCGAAAAAGGTGGTGGCTTTGTGTTCCCCTTGTGGCTTTCTTGGCTCTGTGTACCACATTTTCAGGTGCTTTAAATGATTGGAAAGTGACCGTGGCTGTTTCATTGAGAAGTGAGGCATTGGTCCAACCTTCGCAATGTAGAAAAACAAATTGTTGCAGAAAACTGCTTCTGAATTAGCCTCAGCGAGGGACTGAACTTCCTCTAAATATGCACTGACAGTCTGCTTATGATCAACCAGTAGCCTCATTCAAAGTCCATTTATTATATTCAGTTCTATAATAACGCTGTTCTGCCCATCATTCCTAATGAACTGGCTCTGCATACCCTTTTGCTAGCCAATGCTTGGTGGATTTTACAAATCAGAGGGGTAACAACGCAGATATGTTTTCATATGATCACGTTTTTTGCTATTCACTTAACAGTAGTGCCTGCGTGAATGCAAATGCTGACCTCCTTACCAAAATCTGATTAAAGTGTCACATAATGAATGCACACCTAAATTTCCTAAATTTGTTCCAGATGCAATGTTCAGGCCCTTACAGATTTATCAAAAGCAGGGAATATAGACATTCATACCATAGGCAAATGACAAGGTTACGGCTGCTGGAGCATTCAATCACAGCCCCGAAATAAAACCCTTATGCTATTTTTCTTCATCCCTCAAATGTAAATAAAACGCATCCATCACTATTCTGACAGCCATCAGTGGATAACTAATGGCCAGCATGATAATTTGCCAGGCAATCCCACACTGAGACCGGTAGAGTGGATTTAGGTCGGGCTTTGCAGCTGGTAGTTTGGTGGCTAAGTGTTTGGTTTCATTACACTTCAGAGTGCAACTGCAAGTGAGGCACTGGAGAGGGAATTTTCTGTAAAACACTTCTCATATTTTCAAAAACTTCAAAATTAAAGTCTCCTGCCAGAGCCTGATTTAGACTTACTATCAATCTAGCTTAGACATACTGATGATAATACAGTAGGATTTACATTGGACAAAGCAAATGCGTGGAATGTAAGGGAACGTATCACCACTTTTCCATCATAATAGATGCTTTAAAAGAGAAGTGTGTCATTTCTGTGCCATTAGCGTCACACAATTTGTGTTTTTCATTGCAAAGATAATAATGGTTTTCTAGAAGGGGAATGTCTTACATAAAGTTGTATAACAGTTAAATGTTTATGTAAAAATAATATTATATTGTTATATTATGCAAATGTGTGGGTAGCAACAAGTGACTATCCAAAACATAAATCAGCGACAAAACAAGTTGATAAAAACTTGAATGAATCTTTGAATCATTCATTCAAACAATTTGTTAAAAAACTGATTTATTCAGGAATGAAACAAGTGTCTGGTTACATCTGAAATCTCATACTACTTTGAGTACTTATTTATGATGTTGTGTCGTTATGATTGTAATCTGGACATACTTCATTTATCACGTTGTCATTGTCATGTGACCTATCAGCTTCAGTATTCTCTCCCAAGGCCTCATAGGATATTAAAGTGTCTATTGGATGTGCACTAGATGTACACATCTGCTTTTTACCTACTGTTTTATGAATAATGTGAATTCGGGCATAATTACTCTTTTCATTTTTTTTTTTTTTTTTTTTTACTTATACTGTGTTGTAGGGAATACGAGCTAATCGATGAATCATTCATTCAACCGATTCATTTAAAACATTGATTAATTCTGCAACAAAATATGTATCTGTCTTTATGTGTGAATAACTGAATAATTCATTCAACTGATTCATTCATTCAAAAAAAAGATTGCTTATTTGTTTAAAAACACTGATTGCTGACAGGTTAATGTTAGTGGAGAAAAAAACTGTTGTGCTTAAATATTAGTAAATGTTAACATCCAAACATTTACTGTACACATTTATTTCCTTTAAAAATATCAAAATGTACCAGTTTTCAAAATGTCTCCTATGCTGATGTGCACGACTCCTCAGTGCAATTATTATGCATAAGAAACACATTTCCTGCTGAAGATTCTGTTTCTGTTGCATATATTTCATGCTGTCTTTAAAATCACATCATTTGAAGCCTTACACTCCAAATTAAAGAGGTTAAACACTGTTAATAATATAAACAAACCCAACAATGACCTGTGAGTGTCTGTGGTCTTGCGTTGTAGTATGAATACCTCAGAAAATGATGCGCAAATGTCATTAGGCAAATTCAGGATGTAATTCTCACCCACAGATTAGCACGAGAAGGAAGCGAAAATTGAGGAAGGTGGGAATAGAGAGAAAGGATGAATAAGCCGGAAAGCTTGCTTGTACCACCCCCTCACACTCCCACAACCTCATCATCTTGCTCGAGGCTATTCAACATCCTTTAGCAATATTAGTAGGTTTACAGAGAAGGAATCGAGGACTTTCTTAGCACTTCTTCATCTCAATGGGAAATCTCTGAGGGACCAATCAACTCTTCAGTAATCCCACAGTTTGATATCAGAGACTCCTGCTATGAACGAGTCGATCATTCAATCATACGCCCCTACAAGTAGCCAGTCAAAGCTTCTGCACAATCTAAATAATTGTTTCTGCTGATGAAATACTGCAAAACTATCCTCTGTTGACCCCAAAATATGATTTTGTTCTGATGCCAATCATACCCTAATGCTTAATTGACACATGTTTAAAGGTTGTATGACTTGGTTTCTTGGCACATTAAGATGAGGATAGCATCGTTTCTGTTTACTTGGGTAACTCAGGAGACTTTTTTTTTAAAAAAAATTTTTATTAAGTGTAATTAATATAATCTTTGGCATTAGTTGCGTGTTCCTATGTGTCCCTGTTGAAAACCAGATGGGATTTTGAGGCCTTGCAACTACTGCCTACTCACTGTAATTTATTGATTACACTGGATGTTTTGTCTTGAATAAAACAAAGGCTGAGGCATGTGTTACTTTTAGTGTTAGAGTTAATGCTAAAGAACTGATTGGTGCAAGTGGCAATTGCAATTAATTGCTATAATTGTTTACAGCTGTTAAAGCAGCTAGGATTTGGCCTGAAATGCTCTTGAAACTCATACTCATCACAAGCCGACTACATAATTCCACAACAAAGACTCTTGATGCAAAATCAAGATTATTGTTGCTTATGGTACACTGTAAAAAAAAATCCTTAAAATTTACGGTCAAAAACCTGTGGTTGCCGAAATTCTACCATAAAAAATACGGTAGCAACATTTTAGGTTTTACAGTTTTAACTTAAATTTAATTAATTTTCATTAACTGATATAATGCTAATATACCAACCTATTGAAGTTCTGAAATCTGTTTTGTACCTTTGTAATGCACTGATAACCACCAAATGCAGGTGGTGATGAGAAAGTCATATGATGAACCAAAGCCCATCAGAAGCAGCTTTTAAATAATAACATATATAGAAGGTGCACAGTGCCATTCACATAAACACTAAACACCATCATGGTGAGACTCATTAAACTGAAATATGCAATAAACATTAATTTAACAACATTAGATGTAACATACAACCCTAATAAACATAACTGATAAGAATAAACTAAGAAGAAACATAGTTATTTCAAAGAAAAAACATCCAATTTGAAATGCAAGGTAGGGAATTCTGGGAGCGTCAATTTACGTTTTTTTCCTGTGAATTTTACATTCTTTTCCACTTCCAAAAAACAGTATTTCACCGTAAAATTGTTTGAAATGTCTATTACAGTTTTTCACCGTGTATATATATTAGGGGAACTTACCATTAACCATTTAACAGGTTTTTACTGTAGCATTTTCACAGTTTTTTACTGTTAAAATCACTGTCATTTTTTACAGTTCTCTCTGTGCTTAAAGGGGGGAAATATCAAAGAGACCTGGATTCAAGCTCTAATAGCTGTTTTGGTAAAGTAGGGTTCACTGGAAAGGATTTTGTTGAACAAAATCCCACAGTGATGATATGAGAGATCATTTCGGAGAAAATGGTAGACACAATGCTCAAGTTCACATTTGTGTGGGGCTTAAAATAGAATGGCAGACAGATGTATGTTAGCAACAAACAACTAACTGGCTTTCATTGTATGTGTCAGTATTGTGTCTGTCTTGTCTTTTGTTTCCCCTGTTATGCCCTTATTTGGTCCTTCCTGTTCCTGTCATCGTCTAGTTTGATTGTTTGATTATTTTCCAGGTGTGTTTAGTTAATTACTATGTGTATTTAATTCCTGCCTGTTCAGTTCATTTTTGTCTGGTCTACTCGTTACCCCCGGTGTTCCTGTGTGTCAGTCTTGCCTTGCCTTGCCTTGCCTTGCCTTGCCTTGCCTTGCCTTGCCTGTCATTTGGATTTAATTAAAGATTGTATTTTGAGTTTACCTACGTCTCCTCACTTCCTTCGTGTGTGCACTGTGACGGTATGAAGGTGAAATATGATTATACAGTAGGGGAGTGTGGGGTAAGCTGTATATAGTGAACTGTGCCTGTCTCTGTCATGTGAGACTATATATTTATTTAGAAATGTTTCATCATCTACATCTGGCTGTGATTGAGAAATTCACAACTTTTTATTTTTATTTTTTGAGGTTAATTCTGACATGGAAAATATGTGTGTATTTATTTGATCAAAAAATACAGTAAAAATAGTAATATTGTGAAATATTGTTACAAATTAAAATAAGTTTTTTTTCTGTTTTAATACATTTTATGTTTTATGACAAAATGAATTTTCAGCAGCCATTGCTTCAGTCTTCAGAAATCATTCTAATATGCTGATTTGGTGCTTAAGAAGCATTTCTTCTTATCAATAACAGTTGTGCCACTAAACTTTTTTATTTTGTGTAAATTATAATAATCTTTGATTAATCTAATTTAAAAGAACAACATTTATTTGAAATATGTTTTTGCAACAAAGTAAGAGTCTTCACTGTCACTTGATCAATAAAAATAAATCTTACTGATGTAAGACTTTTAGTATATACAATATATTTATTGGTGAATTTTAAGTCTCTAAAACTATGTGAATTATTTGACTGAAGACTAGCTATGAATTATTAAAAGAAGCATGCATATTCAGGATATAAAGTATTATAAATTGTTAAAAGGTGTTAAATATCCTTTCTGGTGTACAACCTTAAAATGCCATTTTGCATTAGTATTTTTAATGGCCCTTTTTTGTTATGTTAATTTATTTGAATATATTCAAATAAACATATTCCAAAATGATTCAGTTTACCCCTTACACATGGCAAAGCTTACTCCTAACATACACTCAGCTGGTCTGTTGAAATGATGACCTTTTGGGTGCTTTTTTTTAAATTTCCTACTGATTAGTGTGAATGTAACATACAGCATTTATGAACCTGTTTAGCAATTACTTTACTTGCCAAAAAATTATCAAAAGTTTAGAAACACTTTGGAATCCATGTGTACTTCTCTAATGAAGAGAATCTTTTTTTGTATGCCAATGTGGCCTCAGGCTCGCTGATAGCAAGCTTTGGGCATAAGCTTTGAAGCAATCTGTCAAACATTTCATGACTTTTGACATCAAGAAAAAAAAAAAAAAAGCCCAGGCTGCAGTACAAGCGCAGTTCTCATGTTTATAGCCTAGTAAACATCAGTACTGTCAATGCTTCCTGATACGATCAGTAAATGCTGGGCAGAGTGACAACAGCGCTAACTCAGCATGTTGTATGAATGTACATCTGGACACTATGAATTCAGTAAATAAACCTTTACAATTGCTAATGAGGCTGTAATGAGAGGTTTGTTTGAACAACAAACAGTTATCTCTACAGGAAGTATCAAAGAAAAGTTATCAGATTTATCAGAGTTGTTTTGACTTCAATTTAATATTGACAGTAATACAGTTCTTATAGTTTTATATCAAGTTGAGCTTCCTGTGAGTTTCGACTTTTACTGTAAAGCTGACGTCCTTGGGATCACCCTGTGGAAACCGTTATCAGGACTGTGAAGTGGAGTAGCATGGATAAAGACAAAGCACTTGAGTCTTCTAAAGAGATTTGTGGTTAACCAAGCACCCGTCTGAGATGGTGATCTAAGGGCCACTTTTCTTGCTTATCAACCTGCCTTAGCTTTATGTATGGCAGTTCGCTTCTCAAGCAGCTAAGCCTTCTATGTGCAGCGGGTCATTACTGTACATCTCTACTTAAATAGTAATCAAATTCAACAGAATGCTTGTCTGATTCTCTGAATGGAAAATAAGAAACACATTACGCATAAATGAAAAGCATCCAAAAAGGTGACGTTTCTCCTCGAATGAAAAGATGTGTTCAAATTTTCCAAAAATACAACCCTCCCGGATGTGTTAATGACTATTTATAGTAAATGCTTTGAATATACAAACCAAAGCTTTGCAGCAGAGGGCATGGATTAGCTCAACAAAGATGCCAATTGCTATGGTAACCAATTCATTCATTCCAGGTTATTCTAGATGTGCATTATAAAACCCACAAATAATCACTACTAAAGGATAGTATCTTTATCCATATTTTTTGACACAATGTCAATAACCTGAAAGAAAAATGTTAGTTAGTTATGGAATACTAGAACATTTGTCATACAGTGTCTGAGTCTTCAGCTTTATGACTGTAAGTATAACTGAATAACTGAACAACCACAAAAGCAGAAACGATTCCTCAGAATATTATCTGTTTATATACTCAATTGTTATTTTTGAACACGCACCCTCGGTTTTCATCATATTTGGTTCACTTTAATTATTTATTTGCTGCATTATTAAACAAAGCTATATTTATACCTTGCAGAGGTTTTAAGCTTTGTTGGCACCTCCTTTGTTTCAATATTGATGAAAGGCCTTTTGCTAAGTCAGTTGACAGTGTCATGCATATTGCCTAAAATATTATCATAAAGCAAACATATTGTTCAGGGTTATTTTAGTTGAATAGTATAGCTGGAAAGCATTTTATGCCATTTCTCTGTGGCATCAATATCTGATTATAATGCAGTATGCGACCATTACTTTTGTAGTTATTTTTCATATTTTTATCAAGTCCCATATGAGGCTATATGTGGCTTAAATCTTAGAAAACGTTCTTGGAAAAAAATAATTTCCAAAAAATAACTGTTGTCAACATCGATAGTAATAAGATACATTTCAGAATGCATTTTAGAATGATTTTTGAAGGATCATGTGACACTGAAGACTGGAGTAACGGCTGCTGAAAATTCAGCATTTGTCATAACAGAAATAAATTAGTTTTTAAAATATTGTAAAATAGAAACGGTTGTTTTAAATTGTAGCACCCTAGTGAAAATAAATATACTAAAATGTATCTGAAATACATTTATTTCATGCTAAGTATACTACATTTACATATTTATGTACTTAATAAAAATACTCTGCAACTGTACTTATAGTATACTAAACTGCTGTACTTAAAGTCTGCTAAATTGGAACAACTAATTTTGTACTTAATGCACTTTAATTGTGCGGAAATAGTGCTGAAGTCCAACTAAATATATACTGAAGTATATTTGATTGTGCTAAAGTGGAACTATTACAAGTATACTTCAGGTACACTTTAAATATATTGCGTGTAAAGACTGATATTATTCAAAGATCATACAATCCTCATCAATAGTGAGATTAAAACACATTTTAGGCTTAATTTTAAGAAATGTGCATTGTGCACAAGTAGTACTCCAAATAAAGCTGACTTATAATTTTTATATCAGTAAGTCTCAAGCGATATGTCAGTAAGTATGTTAATAGATTTGAACTACACTTAGTGTGAAATAAATGTTTTAAACATATTACTTCTTTAGTAGGGTAATATTTCACAATATTACAGTTTTACTGTATTTTGATTAAATAAATGCAACTTTGGTAAGCAAGAGACTTTGACAAACATTACTAGAATCTTACCTTTCAAACTGTACTGTATGCAATTCTTATAATTAAATCATTTTAGCTTCTGTGTTATTTGTTTTGCAAGAGACCATAATATACTGTATGTGGAATTCTTTTAAAATTCTTTTAAGGCCCATTACAGCTTCTTCATATAAAGGCTGCATGGCTCTTTCACATTCATTCACATTCACACTAAAAGGCATCAAATGACTTTGGTCTCCATTTTTCTATTTGCATGTGGCATAGAGCATTAAACACAGACACACATTACACAACGTGCTGTTTTGCGAACGGTGGCAAACACAGATGGATAAAAGAAGAGAATAAAAAAAAGGAATAGGTTTTGGCAGAGGCACCTCACTCAGAGGCGCTTCCAGGGGACCAACACACACTGGGCTCATCTCCTTCATTGGCACTTATTTCATATTACTGCCATCATCTGTGCAATTGACTGTGTAATGATAGCTGTGGTTGTGCTGGTGGAAGAATCAAATGAAGCCTAATTGAACTGTAATGATTCTGCCATCCATCAGCCGATGGCTGCTTGGAGGGACTTGCTCTTCTGCCCTGGGGGTTGCTTGCCCCCAGGTTTCCCACGGCAACCGTGCCCTCAAGACAGCACAGTCAAGGTCCTTGGCAGCTCCAAACATCCTGGAGGAGCCCCAGTGTGGCTTAAGTTTGTCAAAAATGGCTGTTTTCTCACATTCTTCACAGCATTTATGAAAAAAAATGACATGGTGATAAAATCCAAATGCTATGATGATATTTTCCCCATATCATACAATATCAATATTTATCATGATATTCATTTACTATTAATGGGGAAGGAAATGCTTTCCACATTTTTGTTAGACCTTGAGAATTAATAACATGTTTTTTTCACAATTAAACTCCACCGAATAAGCTAACTTTTAATTTAGGGGCTCACGAAATCCATTTTATTTTTATTTCTTTTCTTTTATTTTGTTTTTCATTTTATTTTTTTTTCTTTTCTGGATTCTGTGTTTTATGACTTTATACAAATTTATAATCAAAAATGGTGTCTAAAGAAATGAATTAATACATTTTTTAAAATGAAATCAAATGAAAATATTAGTGTTGTCAATCGATTAAAAAAATGAACTAATTAAATGCACATTTTTTCTGAAATTAATCTTGATTAATCACGATTAATCCTGTCTAACATTAAAGTTTTAAAATATACTTTTATATTACAATAATTTCTCATTCAATCTCCAAATTAATGTACAAACAACATAAAGACAGTATGTTTTTAATATCTGTTTAATGGCATCTTTTTTTATGACTGAAGGCCAGTATCACCGATACCAGTACTACTGATGTCTCTATAAAAAAATGTTCCCCCTAATATTTAAACATTGACTATAGCCATTCATCATTACAGTATAATTGAGAGCTATCATTTTTAACATTTATTAGACTTTAAAAAAAACAAATTTAAGTGAACTTAAAACAATCTTCACATAAATGTAATATGTAAAATGCATGTAAAAATGCTCCAGGACAGTTTTGAAAACCATTTCAGAGACATGTTCTTAAATGGAACTTGTATAACAAATACTTACATGCATGCACAGTTTTAAGACAGCTTTAATCGCCTTTTGGTAACTTCATGACTTAAATGACGACATAACAACGACATTGCATGCTCATCGTTTCTTTTGCGCTTTGATATGAAATGATACAGGCTATAGCGTGCACTGGTGAATTTTTGCGTGCAAATGAAGAGCACGCGCTATAGCACAGTGCTGTTTTCTGTGCTCATTTTACTTGCGCCTGGCGCTGAGCTGAACTGGAGTGCACGTCTGAAAAGTCTCCTGTTTGATGTGGTCATAAAGACGTTCTGTGACTAAATAAACGCAATTCTTGTCAAGAAAAAAAAAGAGACCGAAGCAGCAGTTGTGAGTGGAGTGGCCAACCCTAGCCTGCCCCTGTGTTAATTGCGTTAAATATTTTTAACTCATTAAACTGAAAAAATTAACGCGCTAATTTTGACAGCACTAGAAAATAATTAATTTACAACAAAACATAGCTATTTTTCGTCAGATTAGATGCTGCACAACATAACTGTATGAATTAAAACATGTATGAAAAAATATATTGGTTGTATGATATTCCTTAAAATTCTTCTTTTTATTATTATTACTTTGAGATGTACATTTTAGTATACAATTTGTCATAATTTCTTCAAGTTAAACCAAACTTTTATTTTGATGTTTTGTCGTGAAGATCTTTCAGTGATGGTAGCTTTTCTCAAATGAAATGACTCTCAGAACAGCTCAGGAGATGAAGTTTATGTGGACTGTTCTGAAATAATGAGACAGTAGATGCTGAAAACAACACAAGTGTTACGTGTGTTTGAATTTGTGTAGTAAGCTAAACTACGCCACTCATTCAAACAGAGACACGCAACACATGCCTACTAGCGGCATGCAGTGACTGACTGTTGTTGTGTTTATTTCTGATATGTGTGATAGACTGTTACATTAATCCATATAGCTTATCACTGTTATGGATGTAAGTTTTATCGCAATCTCAATGCGATATCGTTTATTGTTCAGCCCTAGGGTCGAGGTTTTGGTACATCTTTAAGTGAAGTGTTTCCTTGACAGATGAAGCAAAGGACTTAAAGTTGGATCTGACACCTCCTTGTATGCAGCTTTGACACATAATTTATGACTTTACTTTTATATTTGAAAGTGGAATGGCAAAACACATCACCGAAAGGGAAATTCATCAGATAAGGCATGGCAGAAAATTCATCTTGAGATCTCGTTTTGCGTGTCACGTCCCCAGAGGCACAAAATAATGTAAGCAAGATGTACAGGTCTACATTCAATAGACGGTTGTGCGATAAATTCTCCAACAGTCTATTTCACACATGAAAAGATTTTTTGAACAACCAGTGTAACCCACGTAACCTTAGCCAACCTGCCACTAATTGCCTGGATGGGTTAATGTACAAACATCACAGTACAATATGTTTTTCCATCATTTTGTTAAGGGTTTGAGAGTGAATCATGGTGTAATCAGGTGTATGATGCATTTGTGTGCCTATTTCTATCCTTTTAACTTCCGTTGACCCATCGCACGTTGTCTACAGCACATGGTTATTTGTCCAACATTAGAAGCTGTAAAATATTAGGTTTCATTTGCTCTGTCCTTGCTAAAATACTGAGGACTGTCAGCATCTCACTTACATTCAAAGAGGAAGGCTGATCGCGAACTATGGTTGGTTTTAATGCTCAAGGTTTGATTTATCTTCGACTGCCAGCGTGCACCCTGCACACTCACCCCAGTCTGTCAGACTGTATTGTGAGGTTCTTGTGTGTGTCACTTCAGCTCAAGGTCTTGAAAGAAATGAAGACTGATTATTCTGGCACCTGAGCTGAGTGCTTGTTTTTTTTCTTTAATAAAGGACAGGAAGGAAATCGCAAGCTCAGCGTCAGCTGCCAAGCAATCCACTGATCCTGCCGTATCTTAATGGGCATTGTGGGAAAAGAAAAGTGTGTCTGTTTCGACACCTCTGGGTCATTGTCCTGTCTTTGGAGTAGAGCAATCTGTTATAGATTCGTGCCACAGGCGATTGTATGCTTCATAAACCGCACAGATGTTGAAATCACAAAATGCCTGTTCCCGGAATGTGGATGAATTAGGTCAAGATGATGTTATCTGGACTTTTACTTTGTTCTTGAGTCAAAGCGAAGCCGCAGTGTAGTTGTGGTGAGGAACAATGTTGAGTACAATCCCGGTATTCCATCTCAGCCCCTGAGAGTGCAAGATAAGGAGTAATTGCCTATTTACTCATCAGAACCCTGAATGAAAAGGACAGCGGTATCTGTCTGAGGCCTTTGCCATGACTTGCCACCGAGAGAGAGAGCTCTGAAAGTCAAAAATAAATGACATGTGGGAGGAGCTGCGATTATTAAAAAAACAAAAACAAATGCACTCTGTGTACAACATACCAATTTACAAAATGGATGCATAAGTAGCACATTTATAAATACTTTAATATGTAACAGATACTGTAAGTATGTGTCTAAGTGTGCATGTCTAATAAGAGTATAAGTTTGCTACAGCAAACTGTATTTATTATTATTATTATTATTATTATTATTATCATTATCATTATCATTATTATTACAGAGTGTCTATTTGCACTAAATGCAAATAGCCCGCCTTGTTGTCAGAGGCTATTTACACTAACTCCACCCACCAACATGTGATTGTGATAGTCAACACTACAAAAGACACTCTGCAAACAGTTCCAGTGGCGTAGATGGTAAAACGTGTGATTTTTGACACGATCGACCCGAATTCGAATCCACGTTTTGCCTGAACTTTTTTCTCCCTTTTCAAATCTCATATCACATTGGAAAGGCAATTATTTTCAATAAAAATGAAGGAAATAATCAAAAAGTTGAAAATAAAGTATCAGGTAGGGTTAGAATAGGTGTAGGGAGGGCTTTATTGTCCCAATAAGGTGGCATCCATTTAATAATCTGAATTAAAATTATAATTTACACTCAATACATTATTATTGCGTACTGTTTTATAATGTACTACAATACTGAGGTGTAGATAATTGCCACTATTTGCAATAAATAAATAGCAAAAAATCCTGCTATTTTAACATAGTGTAAACAGAATCTATAGCTATTTGGACTTAGTGTAAATAGCGTATTGTTAAAAATACTATTTTCACTTAGTGTAAATAGAAATCATTGCTATTTGCACTTAGTGCAAATATTATATTATATTATTATTATACATTATAATAAGGTTTCATTTTTTAATATTAGTTAACTATTTTAATTAACATGAACAACGTGCAATGAATCTACAGCATTTATTCATCAAAATGTTAATCTGAACATTTACTAATGTTTTTTTTTAAGAAAAAATACATTAGTAAATTTTTTTGAACAAAAGTTGTATCTGTTAATGCACTGTGAGCTAACATGAAAATGATTTTTTTTTTTTAAACACATTAACAAAGGTTAAAAAATGCTGTGAAAATATATTGGCAAATGAGACATCATTGTAAAATGTAAAAATGATTATAATAGTAGATGGAGGGAAGTTAGCGAGAAAAGGGTATAAAAAAGTGAACTTGAGCGTAGTGATAAAGACAATTGTTTCATTTCTGAATGTATTAGTGTTTTGAAGAAACCCTGAATGAATCAGTGTTTTGAAAAAAAAATCACTTGAGTAAAAGATTCAGTGACTCACTTGTTGTCGCCACCTACTGGTGTTTCAATGTAACCTACAGAAAGAGTCATTAAAGGGATAGTTCACTCAAAAATGAAAATTCTGTCATTAACTACTTACCCTCATGTTGTTCCAAACCCGTAAGACCTTCGTTCATCTTTGGAACACAAATTAAGATATTTTTGAAATCCGAGAGCTTTCTGATGCTGCACAGACAGCAGCGCAACTACCACGTACATGGCACAGAAAGGTAGTAAGGACATCATTAAAATAGTCCATGTGACATCAGTGGTTCAACCGTAATGTTATGAAACTACGAGAATACTTTTTGTGCATAAAGAAAGCAAAAATAACGACTTTATTCAACGATTTCTTCTTTTCTGGGTCAGTCTGCCACCATTCACGAGAGTACCATGATGTAATTAATGACAGAAATTTCATTTTTGGATAAACTATTCCTTTAAAAATTACAGCTCTAATGAACTTGTTTTACTTTTTCCCTGTTAAATATTCTAAATCATCAAGAGTCTAGAACAGTTTTATTGCAAATTCAGTCAACAGCAGAGTTCAGCACCTTCTGTTGTAATTACTCAGGTTGGAAAGAGTTGTGTAATGACATTGGAAAAGTCTAAGCTGAAAGCAAGCAAGCCAGAGATATTACTAATCTGCAATTACATGTTTACATTTGAGGAGGAGCGGTGATATAGATATTAATATATAATTACCTATCTGAGGCTTGAACACGGCTTCGTTTCATTCTGCTAGTCTCATTAATTTTGAAAGTTAGGAAGTTGTTTAATGACCTGGAAAATTTCTGAAGACTTTATCTCAGTTTGTTCCACTGGTCCTTGCAGTTCAATTTGTGCCCTATTTGGCTGCCTTAATTATATTTATAGGATGCACTTGTTGTTGGCACTAAGCTGAGATATGGGCTTTCTGTGACAAGCCACATACTGTAGTCATTACGGTGTGTAGAATTGTTTGGGAAAACATGACAAGGGCAACATTTAATAATTTTAGAGCATTTGAACCCACATTAGTATTCAATGGACTCAGGAGAACAAACAGGAGAACTTATCAGTGCAGGATGCATTTATTTGAATATTAAAATGTATATTGCATTTAAAGCTTCAAACGATCGAGTATTTATCTAGATTCATTTAACAGATTGTTCTCACTCTAAATGCTGTGGTACAATCACTGATGGACCTGAGTGGATTATTACTTCATTCATTCTCATGCATTTATTCTTGCACAATCAGTTCTGTACCCAAAGAGCCCAGTAATTTAAAGCAGACAGAGTGATCTAATGCATCTTTTTATTCATTACATATTGCTGTCTATACATATCAGTTGAAACGGACATCACTATTGAATAATCTCTTAGTGTATCTCTTGTTCATGAATGAGACCTAATATGAGGTTGTCAGATGAAAGTGCCAGTGGGGTTTTTGTCCTTTAATTAGTTTTACAGTAATAATTATTGTGTATATGACTGTCATCACACCAACCTACTTCCTCTGCATTTCTTGCATATAGAGGATATGCTAATTCTAAATAAAATCCACCAAAAGCTTGATTTATTATAGTGTAAAATCGCTTTAATTGGCATAAAACACAAACCACTGTTGCATAATGAAAATGTCAACAGTATTTTTTATTCTTATTCAACCCAATATACTGATATAGTCAGAACACATCAGCCTCACCATCCCCATAAAAAAAAAAAAAATGCATGAGAATTTCAGTCCTGCTTTCTCATGTGACACTGAAGGTGTGAATAAGTTATTGGATAATAATCAGTCATGTGTAGTGATCTCTCACCCAGAGATTACCGTGGTACTATTGACATATGTTCATGTCTCTTCTTCAGCGCTGTCAGTCACACCAGTCCAAACCTTGTTACCATCAATAACTTTTACAACACATGAACCAAAAACACATTCGTAGTTTATTGACTTGCTGAATAGACAGTGGGGTCCACACTGAAAATCTGTGATATAAGATCTAATTTAAATTGTGATATAAGGTGTAACTGAAATAAATGTTTTAATATTTTGAAAAATGACAAATAAGGAATGTTATGTTCAAGTGAATGGGTGCCGTCAGAATGAGAGTTCAAACAGCTGAAAAAATCCACAAGTAATCAACACAACTCCAGTCCATCAGTTAGCATCTTGTTAAGTGAAAATATGTGTGTTTGTAAGAAACATATCCATCAGTTAGACATTTATATTTCAAATCGTTGCTTTTTTCCAGGGAAAAGAAATATGAAATATGAAATATATGAAATATGCATAGTCCAGCACTGTTTACAAGCATTAATAGCCCAAAACAGGTCTAAACAAATAGGTTGGTGGATTTTGATGTGACTATTATGGATTATGGCCAGTAGCAACAGTTTAAAGTTAAAACACCTCAGTGATGGATTTGTTTGTTACAAACATGTAGTTTTTCACTTCACAAGATGTTAATTGATGTACTAGAGTCATGTGGATTACTTGTGGATTATTGTAATGTTTTTATCAGTTATTTGGACTCTCATTCTGACCGCACCCATTCACTGCAGAGGATCCATTGGTAAGCAAGTGATGTAATGCTAAATTTCTCCAAATCTGTTTCGATAAACTCATCTACATCTTTGGCCTTTCAGCCAGTTTTCATTTTTGAATAAACTTAGGGCTGGATGATTAATCGAAAAGTAATTGAAATCCTGTTAAAACTTTGCTAGGTCCTCGAAACAAAACAAGGCCGATTGCTATTCAAAACTAGACAAAACCTAGCCCAATCGTATGTTTTCCCTGGAGTTTTCCCCTTTGCCAGGTGTCCCCTCCATCAAAATTAAGGGTGTGTTAAGGATGATCGTTTTAATTAAAAAACCAACTAAACAACCCGTGATAGCAGCCTGTATTGGAAACCCTGACTTTCCCCTTAAAAACATACTACCGCGTGTGTAGTCACGTGACTCCGTCGAGTCAGTGGCATGGAAGCAACATAGAACCCAATCAGTGTAAAAATATGCTTTTTAAATATATTTAATGTGAAAATATCCTTTTTACATTAAAACTGAAATGTGATTTTTTTCATAAGATGTTTTCATTTCAAGAAATGTGTGCTTTGATTTCAGTTGTTCGAAATATTCAATAAATAACAATAAATAGCTTGTTTCCTTCAATTATTTTAAAATCACAAAGAAACGCACTCTTTCATTAGAAAAAAATATCCCACCTTTAATAGTTGAGCATATTTACAGTACACAAACCTTGTCAGTGAACTATGAGGGAAAATAAATAAATAAATAAAATATTCATTCATTAATCGTAATCAAGGTAAAATGTTTTGATTTTGGGTCATATCTGTCACGGTGCACACTGCGGGGATGAACGAGGAGACGAAGGTAAACTCAAAATATACAGTCTTTAATAAAATCCAAACAAGACAAGGCAAGGCAAGACAAGGCAAGGCTGGGACACACAGGAACACCGGGGAGTAACGAGTAGACCAGACGAAAATGAACAGAACAGGCAGGAACTAAATACACATGATAATAAACACACACACCTGAAAGAAATCATAAACAATCAAACTAGACGAGGACAGGAACAGGAAGGACCAAATAAGGGCATGGAGGGGGAAACACACAAGACAAGACAGACAAGACTGAGACAATATCGTCCAGACCTAAATGAACTATTCCTTTAAGATGCTATTTTGTACATTTTTAAATAAAACTAAATAAAATAATGTAAATATTCATTATGTGGCAAAATAATGTAAATATTCATTATGCTAACAATATTTAATTTGTAAAGAAAAAAGTAGGTCACACTTTATTTTAAGGTCCAATTCTCGCTATTAACAAACCATTAACTATGACTTTTGCCTCAATAAACTACTAATTTGCTGCTTATTAATAGTAAAAAAGGTAGTTGTTAAGTTGAGCTATTGGGTAGGGTAAGGGATGTAGAATATGGTCATGCAGAATATGTGCTTTTCAAGTACTAATAAACAGCCAATATGTTATTAATTGGCATACTAATAAGCAACTAGTTAATAGTGAGAATTGATCCCTATATAAAAGTGTTGCCAAAAGTATATAATTATTAAATAATTAAAATATACATTATTAAATTATATGAATTAGAAAAATGCAAATCAGAAGCATTTTCACTAGTGGTCTCACACTGTGTATATGTACTGTATTAGCATAGAAAGTTACTCTACTCATCTTCATTCATATTGCTTTAGCAGCTTTCAGGCAAGTAATGAAAGCTGTTTCAATGAAGTCAAAATATTTTAAACTGTGTCAGTGTAAAAGAGTATCAGACTGTGTCTGTGTAAGAGAACATAACGAGTCTGCTAACGCTGATTCACGCATTTATAATTTTTGTTGGCTAGCAGAAGAATCGTTGCAATGCGAAATCCACTGAATATAAATTATTTTGAATTCTACCATTTTGAACGCTAAAATTATTCCATGTTTATCCACTGTCTGTATCCAGCTGAGGAATGTTAATCTGTGAGAAGAGAATAAAAACAAACAATATAGATCTCCATCTTTATGAAGCGACTACAGTATATTGTTTATAAAGTTTGGACTTACTTCACATCGCCTTCTGTATTTATTTCAGCTCACTTATTATTCAAGTTTTTATGAGTAGCTGGTGAACTTGAGACTGCACTAGAGTCGGCACTAAGATAAGATAATGAATAACTTAGGGGTGAATAACTTAATTTTTTATTTTTAAAAAAGGAAAACAGCAATTGTGAATCTATATAAAGCAAAGGAGCACATACTATTTTGTGATTTGCTTATCTTGACCTGTACTGTACTGCTCTCAGTCATCATTCTTTCACTATGTTTGACTTTTAGCAGGTAAAGAGACTTTTTATGGATGGACCACTTATTCTATTTCTGTGGTGCAGACAGATAACAGCCGGAGTGAGAGGGGGCGGCACAGGGAGCTGCTTGGAAAAAGTTACCCACTTAATTCATTTTCAATGAGAGAGGAAAAAAGAGAGTGGGTGGAATCCTGTGAAACTGGAGAGGGCGTCTGAGAGATGTGTTCGCTCACAACAGCTCACCAGAAAATGCTGACGCTCTAGCTGACTAGGTCCACCACTGCTCAAAGTAAATAGTTTCACAACTAATTTATATATTCATTCTTTTTTTGGTAATGGAGTCATACACTGTGGCTGCTGAACTGAGTTTATGTGAAATATAAAGATTGGTCAAAGATAAGATTTTGACTAGTGGTTTTCACAAAACATTTTAATATATGGGCTAATATTTGTATTAAATGTTTTAGTATTTTTTTTTTAAATTATTAATATTTTGAAAAATGTACTAAAATTCTTTAAATATATTTTTCATTATTTTCACAACTAACAACACAAAGTCAGTACATTCAGATACAAATTTTTATTTATATTTAATATTTAAAAAAATATTTACTAAAATATTATTTATAATATGGTTTTCACCACTTTATAATATGTTACTCTGAGTTCAGTAAATATTTTTAAAATATTTTCGAAAATATTTATAATGTGGCTTTCACTTCTTTACAATATTTTACTATATTATAAAGTCTACTAAATATGTTTTAGTTTTTTATGTATTTACTGAAAAATATTATTTATAATGTGATTTTCACTACTTTATAATATTTATTATATTATAATGTTTTAGTAAATATTTCACAAAAAATCTATTTGTAATGTGGTTTTCACTATAATACTTTACTTTATGTTTGTAAATATTTACTAAAAAATGTATAACAATGTTTTTCAGAACTTCTACAATCTAAGAGCACAAAGCCAACTTCATTCATCAACTTCATTCCTCACATTGTAATTCTGAGTTCAATAGCATCGGGTCAAAAATAGATTATTATTTATTACTTTAGTAGTCATTTTACACTATGTTTTGCTAAATAGCAAAAATGTGAAGCAAAATTATACATAGTGTTGGGTCTACGTCAGTATTTTTCCATGGTTTTTCATCAGTAGGATGAGTGTACTGTAAGTACTACTGTACTGTGTACTCTGACCCAGCATTTAGTGCACAAAGCTACATTTAGTGAATGCATACTGTATATGATGACGGCCTTATGACAACTGTCATTATGGAAAATAATGATAATGGAACGTGTTTGCTCCTTCTAAGACTAGCATTAGTCTTAAAAGCAATGCATTAAGAGCACTATCCCTTGCTGTGTTAATCATTCAGTACACAGTGCTTCAGGATATACGTTAAATAATAATTGAAT
Source organism: Spinibarbus caldwelli (assembly GCA_039654775.1). NCBI lineage: Eukaryota > Metazoa > Chordata > Actinopteri > Cypriniformes > Cyprinidae > Spinibarbus > Spinibarbus caldwelli. Next base: position 15,709,448 of record CM077256.1, on the reverse strand, counting down.
CTGTAAAAGAAAACCACACTCCAGTATAGGTGCTTTGAGATATTACCACTGAATCCATTGTAACGCACAACTGCTGTCACATTTTTATAGCATTGAATGTATACAATGAAAACCACACTGAGAATTTTTGGCAGTTGTCATTTCATGTATTCCTCACATAAAATTTAACTTTCAGGTTGTAATAGCAAGTTCTAATGTAAGGTGACCCTTACAGACAATCTGTTTAAACCTTCACAGCAACTCTCCAATAACGTACAGCAGTTATAGAATATTATATTCGCACCAAAGGATTGGGCGATAGCTATAACAGGAATATGAGAACACCTGTGTCCATTCTTGTCTCAGTACTTAAAACATCTCAAATCCATTCCTCGCTATGTCACACCTCATTCCTCATTTTAAGGGCCACACTTAAAACACTGTGATAGCACCTTAAGCAGTGAAAATGACTTCTTCCATCATCGCCTGCCTCAAACGGGACACGCCATCAGAAACGTTGAGCTTTAATGTTAGCACTGAGCGAAGACTTATGACAAGCCTTCTCAAGGGGATCACACATCATCATTGTTTGGCTAATGGTCCTCGTTTGAGCTGCACAAAACCCCAGGAAGATTAATGATCAAATCAAATGTTCAAATTAAAAGTAATTAAGAGAGGGCATAGAAGTGGAAGCAATTAACTCCTGTAGTTGGATTCTCTTGTTGGCATTCAGCATTACTGTTTGCACTCTCTGCGCAGTCACTCCAGCGGAGTCCGTGTGGACCTCTGTGTCCTTCGTCTTTCAATCCCCCACTGTGTGCAACTTCCCAGAGCCCAGAGGCCATTTGTCAGGGGTTGGCATGGGTTGCAGAGACAAAGTGTGGGGCATCCCAGGGCACAGTCTATGAGATTTGCTCCCCGGAAATGCTGTAATACCCCCCCAGTGGGACAAAAATGTATCTGAGCTATAGAGAAGTGTGCAGACGCCCGCTGGGATTATTTATTGTACTGTAAGGAAAAAAAAAAAGAACAGGCATTGAACTTGAGATGAAGATGTTCAGATTCAGACTGATCCTGAACATTTAAAACCTAAAATCCAAAATGGTTTGCTGTCCACAATGTAAATAAAAGAAACGCTTCACAGGGCTCAAGACTTAAAGAAAAACTGACTAAGAAGCCACTCTCTTAAAACAAAACAAAATACTTTTTATTTAGACAATCGTTGATTCTGTTGAAAGTTTTAGTATATAGTGTATGTATATATTTTAAAGTTATTTATAGTTGAAGGTGTACAGTATAAAATAGGGTATTATTTCGTTATTTAGCATTAATGTTTGTTGTGTTTGTGTCATACTGTATATCTCTCTGTCACTGAATATTTCTGCCAGTTTTTGTAGAAAAACTTCAATCACATCAGAATTGACCTTACAGTCAATTCAATCTTAACATTCTACTCAGCACAAAATATTTCAAATGTTGTTTTTATAGAATACTCTGTTGTAAATATATATCTTTAACCCTTTAACTGTCTCTCCCATTTTTGAATATAGACTTGAAAGTGCACTATCCAAACTTAAATTGTTATAATTCATGAACGAATACATTTTGTAATATGATGTTGAAGTACTATTTCCATGGTAATGCAGTGTCCAATTTTAAAATGATTTTAGCAGGATGAATTTTGAAGTTTTAAGCTTTCAATTGATATATTATTTACGATGAATTCTAAAACGTGATAGGGAAAAAGGCAACGAAAAATACTTTTTGTTGCAAAAGTCAGAACTCCTTTTATCATGTAGATTTTTGAGGTGCACTCTTGTCATAAATTAATCTATTACTGTATAATTTGTGACAAAAACAGTGGTAAAATATCTATTTAGGAGTCTTAGACCTTTCCAGCGATATGTAGTTTGTCATGATTGGATTAGGATTTATTTGTAATATAGTGAAGTAAGCTAAGACAGGTGACAGTTAAGAGGTTAAATACACTTTTTTATTATTATTGTTATGATGTAAGAACCTAAAGAATACATTACAGTGTGTCACGAATCCGGTTCGTGGTCTTCCGTCCACTCGTCTTTAGAGGTCGCTCTTCCATCATATTGACTCTAACACCACACAGACTGTTACGTCACTCCGGACTACAGTTCCCATCATCCACTGCACTGATTACACATACACAGCTGAATGCACTGATTACACATACACAGCTGAATCCCATCAGACACGCTTTATAAGCCCTGGACTTCCTCTTTCTCACGCTCCTCGTGATAGCTGCTGTATGGAGCCAGTTTTCGAAGTCTAAGTCTAGTTTATCCAGTTTCTTCTGTCTGTATCATTCGTGTCTTGATCTTTGCCTGTTTATTTTGGATACCCTTTTGTCATCCCATTTCTGTTTGCTGTTGTTCGACCCTGCTTGTATTTTGACTATGATTTTTGAATAAAGCCAGCATATGGATCCGCATGCCTCTAGTTTCTGTCGTGCCGTTACAGAATGCTCTGCCACACAGGATCCAGGATCCAGCAGCTGTTCAAGTGGACATTGGTCAGGTATGGACACAGCAAGAATATTATTAGCACTTAAACAAGGCCCACGATCGTTAGAGAATCATATTCGAGAATTTATAGCCATCAAAAACTATTCTGAACTACTGGACTATCTTCTGATATAGATTTTTTGTGATGGTATTAATTAACCTCTACGATCTGAGCTTATACATGAGGGTCCGTGTTCATCACTCGCTCAGTTTATAGATTATGCTTTGTTGACTGTTGGCTCTGTTTACTGTGGGTGTCGCGGAGGAAGAACGCGACACCGCATCTATGACTGAAATGGTGGCTGCACCAAACCGCACTCACAAAATGGCAGCGACAGTGGAGCCTGATCGCAAAATGGCGGACACAACAATGCTCCGTTATGTCACAGCTGATCTTCATGGGTCAAGTGAAGTCACAGTTGATCTTCATGAGTCAAATCATGTCACAGTTGATCGTCCTGAGTCTCGTCACGTCACAGTTGGTCATCCAGAGTCACGTCACGTCACAGCTGATTGTCCAGAGTCACGTCACGTCACAGCTGATCGTCCTGAGTCTCGTCATGTCACAACTGATTGTCCAGAGTCTCGTCACATCTCAGCTGATCATCCAGAGTCTCGTTACGTCACGTCACAGCTGATCGTCCAGAGTCTCGTCACGTCACAGCTGATCGTCCAGAGTCTCGTCATGTGGCAACTGATCGTTCCGAATCTCGTTACGTTGCAGCTGTTCATCCAGAGTTCTGTCACTCCCTGGCTGTTGGACCCAGATCTTCGAGGTCAATTCTTCAGTACTCCAGACTGGCATCCAGCGTGGAGAATCCACCACTGGTGTCAGTACGAGCAGCTGGTATACCTAAACCAGCACCTATCCCTTCAAGTCCCTCTGTTCCTGAACTGATTCCCCTTTCTGAAGTGCTTCCCATGATGGGGATCACTTTTTGGTGTGTTTGGGCTGCATACATCACCACAGAATCTCCAGAGGCGGCGGCATCCACTATGGTATCTTTAGAGGTGGTGGCTGATGTTGCAGAACCTCCTGATGTAGTGGCGCACGTTGCTGTGTTCCCCGAGATGACGGCGCCCGATGCAGTTTCTCCAGAGGTGGCGGCACATGCTGCAGAACTTCCCGAAGTGGTGGCGCTTGCTTCAACTCCTTGTATGGTGGTGGCGCCTAACAATGCACTCTCAGCCTGTGATGTCATGGTCAAAGAGACCGTTACTGAACTCTCCCTGTGTCCTGAGGTTACTACTGTAGAACCTCCAGAGGTGGCAGCAACCGCTGCAGAATCTCCAGAGATGTCAGTGGTATCCACTTATCAATTCTCGTCTTGTCCTTTCACGGCTATGGAGGCCGTCTGTGAATCCTTGTCTTGTCCTGTCACGGCTATGGAGGCCGTCTGCGAATCCTCGTCCTGTCTTGTCACGGCTATGGAGGCCGTCTGCGAATCCTCGTCCTGTCCTGTCACGGCTATGGAGGCCATCTGTGAACTCTCTGCCAGGCCTGTCACGGCTATGTATCCTGTCTGTGAACTTCCTGACTGTTCTGTGGCAGCTACAAGGGCCGTTCTGGAACTCTCAACCCTGCCTGTCATGGCTACTAAGGCCGTAAATGAACTTCCTGTATGTGCTGTTAACCCTGTCATTGCCAGAGAGGTCACAAGTGAACTACTTGATTGTCCATTTTCCACTAATGAACCCGAGTGTGAAGTGTCAGGCCATTTAGCCATAATCAATGCTCTTGACGTTGAACTATCTTTTTGTCCTGTTTCTACGAATGAGTCTGACTGTGAATTGTCTGCCAGTGTAGTTTTACTCACTGAAATGTCTACCGGTCCAGTTTCAGTCGATGCACCCAATTTTGAACAGTCTGTCTGTACGAATGTAGGTGTTGAATCTAACTTTGAACTGTCTGCTGATCTGGTTTCTGTTAACGCCAAGTCTAATTTCGAACTACTTGTCTGTCCCATGTTAAGTGATGAACCTGTTATCTGCCACAATAGTCCAGTCACGACCCCAGAAACCTTACCTGAGCTCCCTGTAGGCTCTAGTAGTCTTGTCACAGCCCAAAGATCCGCCTTTGAACTCTTAAACCTGCCTGTAATGAGCTCAGAAACTACAAATGCACTCCATGTCTGTCCCTTTAGCCCTGTCAGTGCCAAAGAAACCACTAATGAGCTGTCTATCTATCCTGTCTCAGTCAATGAATCTAATTTTGAACCATATGTCTGTTCCGTTTCGACCAAAGAACCTGATTTTGAACTGTCTTCCTGTCCAGTTCCAGTCAATGAGTCAGATTATGAACTGTCTTTCTGTCCAGTTCCAGTCAATGAGTCAGATTATGAACTGTCTGCCCGCTCAGTTGTCACCAGGCAAAATATTGATGAACTTTTTGTGTTCCCTGCCTCAGTCCTTGAGACCATATATGCTCTCTCTGTTTCTTGTGTCTGTTTTCCCTAGGTCCCAGTCTCTACTAAGGGTTTCTGCTCTGTCGTGGTGGTCCTCTGTGCCGCCTGTTCCATCTGCTCTGCCATGGCAATGTCTTGTTCCGTCTGCTCCGCCCTGGTGGGCTCTAGTTGCATCTGCTCCGCCCTGGTGGGTTCCAGTTGCGTCTGCTCCGCTCTGGTGGGCTCCAGTTCCATTTGCTCTGCCCTGGTGGGCTCCTGCTCCGCCCTGGCTTCCTGCTCCGCCGACTCCACTCTAGTTTCCTGCTGTGTCGGTTTCACTTTGGTTCCTTGCTCTGCCTTGGTGCTCTGCTCTGGTGGCTTTGCCTCAGTTCCCGGTCTCTCTATTTCCACATAGACCTGGCCCTCCGTCCCTCCCCCTGTTCTGCCTCCGCTCCATCGCCCTCCTGGATTGTATTAAGTTGGGAGCGTCTGGAAGCCGCTCCTTAGTGGGGGGCTCTGTCGCGAATCCGGTTCGTGGTCTTCCGTCCACTCGCCTTTAGAGGTCGCTCTTCCATCATATTGACTCTCACACCACACAGACTGTTACATGTCACTCCGGACAACAGTTCCCATCATCCATTGCACTGATTACACATACAGAGCTGAATCCCATCAGACACGCTTTATAAGCCCTGGACTTCCTCTTTCTCACTGCCGAGTATTGTTCTGCGTTTATCACGCTCCTCATGATAGCTGCTGTACGGAGCCAGTTTTCGAAGTCTAAGTCTAGTTTATCCAGCTTCTTTTGCCTGTATCATTCATGTCTTGATCTTTACCTGTTTATTTCGGATACCCTTTTGTCATGCCATACCTATTTGCTGTTGTTCGACCCTGCCTGTATTTTGACTATGATTTTTGAATAAAGTCTGCATATGGATCTGCACGCCTCTCATTCCTGTCGTTCCATTACACAGTGATGGTTTCTTGTTCATTTGAATTGTACATAACCAAAGATGACTCAGTGGTTCAGTGAGGGAGTCAGTTCTGAAATCTGTAATGGTCTCACTGTCATATTTTTGAAATAAAAAAGGTCCATTGTCCACATTGTAGTGATATATATGAAGCACAGCTCACAAAGATTATTTTTGAACCAAGCAGCTTTCTGTTGTTCAATGCAACGAACCCTTCGCCCTCATATGAAATTCCTGATTGCATGGATTCCTATTGAAATTAATAGATTTGGCTGGTGCGCAGTCAGACCGAAATTATATCTGATGAAATAGTTTTAGATTGTTGCCATCTGGTGATCATATTTTTAATTATTGTTGGACATTTTCATATTTGATTGTAGTTGCCATTTGGATTTTTGCTTGTTGATTCTGATTCTACGTTTGTCACATTATGTCTTGTGATGGATCTCAATTTCCTAGTCCCATTCTACAGTGAATTTTTCAGTGTTTACTACCCTAGCAGTGAAGAGACATGCTGGTATGGACATTTATTTGTGTTTATTGTAGTAAAAACATTGGGGAATGATAAAAAAATATTATTTTGTTTCCTGCTAGTGAAACAGACAGACAGTGACAGACTTGTTTTCACCATTAGTATTAGCTAGTTTATGTTCATCTAGGCTATCTTGTCATTGTTAAACCTTTCTTTCTTTCTTTCTTTCTTTCTTTCTTTCTTTCTTTCTTTCTTTCTTTCTTTCTTTCTTTCTTTCTCCATAAGTGTTCTCATTTCGGTTGGATAGATGGTCATTTATCATCAGACTGTAAAGGTGAAGGGTTTGCTGACCTGGGAAAAAAAATAAATAAACCCGTAACTGATTTAATGTGCATGTCTCTGGAAATCAATTGTATGAAGCTGAAGTAACTTGGCAGACTTAGTGTAAAAATATTTGCTGTAATTTAGAAAGGAGTTTTAGACCATAAAATGATGTCTTAGAAATGTACTTGCCAGTTTTGCATAGTCTCCAGCAGTTCACTTGACATTTCTTTGTTAGTTATGATCTTCCATCAATGAACACAAACAGTGAGTTATTTAAATTCAACAATATACGTCAGTATACATGATTTATGTTCATGCACAGTGTGTCAGTGGTTAATTTTTCATTAGGGGAGCATTTTCATGCAAATGCCTTGCAAGGATTACTTTCACTTCAAGTAAATAGACAGTCAACATATTTTACCTTCACTAATTTTTGAATCTTTGAAGGTCTATTTTCAATTGGGTAACCTGTTACTATTTAAGACATAGTTTCTGTGACCTTACATTTTTTGGGTTATTAAGTATTGGTTTAAGTTGCACATAAACACAGAATGTGCTGGAACCCTGCTGTTTTTGTTATGGTTTTCTTTTTCTTCTTATACTTCTCATTCATTTTCTGTCCTAAACATGGTGGGATGATCATAAATTCCCCACTATGTTAATTTCTAAATATTTAGCAATTTTGATCAATGTGAATGACGAGTGAAGTCTGTAATACTAATGTTGTCCACTAGATAAATTTTTCTTCATTTTCATGCATTTAGCAGACGCTTTTATCCAAAGCGACTTACATAGCATTCAAGTTACAGTTTTTACATTTGATCAGCTCTTGCTTTCCCTGGGAATCGAACCCATGATCTTAGCGTTGCTAGCGCCATGCTCTACTATTTGAGCTACAGGAAAGCCTCTAGATAAATACTTTCAGGTCTCAGTTTGGCATCAGTCTAAATAGCTTCACATGTAATGAAAATGCATAGAAATTATTTTCTATAATATTTTCAGTATTAAACCAAATTTAATGACATGATTTAATATATTTTTGTATAGAATAGATAAAAATAATTCTGTAAAGAAACACTTAAAAACATTATATTGCAATTGTATCACTGTGTGGTGTTTGGACTTTGAGGATTGTGATTTGCAGCTAGATTTTAGTTTTTTTTTTTTTGCTTAAAAATATGATACAGTTTAGATGTTTTAGGATTGTTATGCTTGAAAAGATGTAGTATAGTAATAGTATTAATTTAAAAACGATGAAAATTGTAACATTGACAAAGGTGACAGCATGGGTGTGATGATAGTCTAAGGGAAGGCAAAGGTAAACATTGATCTTTTTCCAGCCCTCCAATCACAGATCGACTAAATCCCTTGGCAGTGACTTCCCTTGAGCTGGAATCCGAAGGACCCAATTTCTGGAAATAAAGCTGCTGATGGGAAGTGCTCAGTGCATTCCCAAGCGCAGATACAATGATTCAATACTGTAGCATTAGAAGCTGCCGCAGTGACAGTGTGGAAACGCTGGTGGCAGTTTGCAGTGCTAATGGAGGGCCTGTAAATACTGTAGGTGCAAGGATGCCTGTTTGTTAGACTTAGTCATGACACTGAAAGCATGTTACCTTTCATAGATGTTAAATAACTTGGTGCAGCTATTATTGACTTTTGACCTTTGATTCTAATAGGCCTCCTACGTCTGACTTACTATGTTTCTTGTCTTGCTACTTGCTAAGCAGTGACAGGTGACATTGCAGTTTTTAATCGGGCAGAAATCTGTAGAGTTCAAGGTGAATCATCAGTATTTTTGATCCCTTTTACCAGATAAGAAATACTGTGAATTTTAAATGTGTAACTAATTTTGGTGACATTTATGTGTGGATGACTTCAATACGGTGGCCCAGTAGTGCACAACACAACGAAATTAGCAAAACACAATGGAAACAAGCCACAGAACAACAGAAACAAGCCACAACACAATGAAATTAGCACAACACAACGAAAACAAGCCGCAACACAGTGGAAACAAGCTGCAACACAACGAAATTAGCACAACAAAATGGAAACAAGCCACAACACAATGAAATTAGCACAACACAACAGAAACAAGCCGCAACACAACGAAATTAACACAACACAACGGAAACAAGCCGACAACACAACAAAATTAGCACAACACAACGGAAACAAGCCACAACACAACAGAAACAAGCCACAACACAACGGAAACAAGTCACAACAAAACGAAAACAAGCCACAACACAACGAAATTAGCACAACAAAATGGAAACAAGCCACAACACAATGAAATTAGCACAACACAACAGAAACAAGCCGCAACACAACAAAATTAACACAACACAACGGAAACAAGCCGCAACACAACAAAATTAGCACAACACAACAGAAACAAGCCGCAACAGAACAGAAACAAGTCACAACATAATGGAAACAAGCCACAACACAACGAAATTAGCACAACACAACAGAAACAAGCCGCAACACAACAAAATTAACACAACATAATGGAAACAAGCCGCAACACAACAAAATTAGCACAACACAACAGAAACAAGCCGCAACAGAACAGAAACAAGTCACAACACAACGGAAACAAGCCACAACACAACAGAAACAAGCCACAACACAACGGAAACAAGTCACAACAAAACGAAAACAAGCCACAACACAACGAAATTAGCACAACAAAATGGAAACAAGCCACAACACAATGAAATTAGCACAACACAACAGAAACAAGCCGCAACACAACAAAATTAACACAACACAACGGAAACAAGCCGCAACACAACAAAATTAGCACAACACAACAGAAACAAGCCGCAACAGAACAGAAACAAGTCACAACATAATGGAAACAAGCCACAACACAACGAAATTAGCACAACACAACAGAAACAAGCCGCAACACAATGGAAACAAGCCACAACACAACAGAAATAAGCCATGACAATGAAATTAGCACAACACAATGGAAACAAGCCACAACACAGTGGAAACAAGTCGCAATAAAATGGAAACAAGCCACGACACAACGACATTAGCACAACACAACAGAAACAAGATGAAAACACAATGAAATTAGCACAACACAACAGAAACAAACCATAACACAATGGAAACAAGCCGCAACACAACAGAAACAAGCCGCAACACAGCGAAATTAGCACAACACAATGAAATCATGTCCTATGCTTTGTGTTGTGGAGATTTCATTGTGTTGTGCACTACTGGGCCATCGTACTTCAAAACTAATAGATATAAAACAAAACTCCAATTTTGATTTCATGAGGTGTTAAATGTGATTTCAAACTATAGATTTAAAAATAAAAAAATACACAATTTGCCTCTGGCACCATTTTAATCAGCAAGCACAATAGATCAGGTAAGCTGTTTATATTTTAGCAGTTATTACAAGATCTGTGTAGAGCACACAGATGTAGTTGCCACAACATTTAATTGCAGGCTTGCTGGAGGGAAAAATCCATGTTTTTCTACAGCATTATATATAATATCGACTGCTTCTGTAGGAACAGCATAAGTCCACTCTCTGTACTTATGAAGACACTGTTGTGCCCTGACATTAGGTTTCTTCTAGGTTCCTTCTATGGTGGACATGATCGCTGTCGTGGGAGGAATGAGTGAATGCGCTGCCATGAATTATTCAGTATGGCAGAGCAAACACTTGCTCTTTATGAGCTGGTCTTGGCAAGATTTCATTGGGAAGAACATTATGCTCCACAGTGAGATTCTGACTAAATAAAAGGCAGCTTTGTTTTAGCCTAAAATAGTCTAGTGCCCTAATTATGCACATGATGGTGTGTTACTTTTGGAGCTAAAACCCATATGACTAAATTTCATCTAGTTCTTTTTCTCACAGCAACTTTTAGATAGAATCAGCATTTTTTTTTTTCACTTTTCTGCAGGGGCAGTGGTAAGCATGTCAACAAGTTTGACTTCAGTGGTCCATTCACTTCAGCACTCTCAAATTCAAGGTCTGGGTTTTTTTTATTTTTTATATATATTTTTTTAATATTTTAATATTTAAAGGTCTCTACATTTTGTATGGCACAATGGTGCTGATATTATCAAACTCTTTTCAGTTTATAGATAATTGTTCATTGTGTTGATTTCCCCTTAAAATCACAGTTAGTTGTAGTTTAAATGACTTAGTCTAAAATCACCTCTGCCTTTCTAAAACCTAAAACTTTGTTCTTAAAGATATTGCAGATTACACTTTCTTTTAGTCAAATTTTCAGATGTTGTAGAAGGATCACTTATAGCTCTGCCTGCACTTAGCCTACCTTTGCGAGAAACTCTCATAAAAGGCTTTTTTATGACACAATATTTCTGTGTAACTCTCAGACAGCTGCCTAGCACAGTGGGTGGAAAAACATCCACACCCTTCAGCCATTATTGCTCTCTGATTTCTCTGACAGGGAAATTACCTTCACACCCCCGATTAACATATACGACCGTTAACTCCTCTACTGTCGTGGCCTTGGAACTGTTAAATCCATACCTAGGAATTGTGACTGTCTCGACCCCGCGTCTCTTTTCATGCTCTAATCATTATAGTTGAGGACGTAATGGATTGCCACATTGTAAGTCACCAGCATTAGTTTAACATGTGCTAAAGGTCACCACAGTGCATTCTGTGTATTTTAGTGTCACTGTGGTTGATATGAATCACCTGCATGCATGCACTGTACCCATGGACAGTTACCATGGTGCATTTTACTGCCGCAATATTGTTATTCTGTTACAGGTGACAAAAAATACTTGGGAATGTTCAAAGGGTTTCTTTGTGGGAATCAGTTCACGCTATGCATGAGATGTTGCTAATAACAGAATAGTTCACTAAACAACTATCATTGTTTTTATTTCTTCTGTGGAACACAGGTTTCAGTTTTGTTTTCCAAATATTTTAAGCAATTTTGGAGCAAATTCTTAAGCAAAAAAAAAAAAAAAAAAAAGTATAGTGATGAATATATATGAACGCATAGCACAGAGAATGTTTTAAAGTGAATACAGGCTACATTTAGTTAGTGAGTTGAGCTTCTGAGCTCAACTGGTTTAAAAATGCTAAGGGGATATACAATCTAATGAATAAAATACAAAGAAAAAAATAGAGTGTGAATTTCCTGAAATTGTAACATCATTCAGACTAACATCAGATATTTCTGCAAGCTCAACTTTTTACCCATTGGATAGATACAATGCTGAAGTTGTATCGAGATAATCAAACCTTACATAAAAATATTTTATTATTTATTGTGAAAATTGGTGCACAAAATAAACTTAGTGGGAAAAAAAAAAAAAAACTAAAAGCTCTCATTCAAGCAGAGAGAGATTATATTGATAGAGACAGAAACATCATAACATTATACACACACTATGTACAGTACAACACACTATATAGAGGCACAGCTACAGTATATGTGACATTTATTATAATGAGTTTGTGAATATTGTTTTAAGTTCACTTAAAATTATAATGTTTTTTTTTTATATCTTATTGTAATGTTGAATGTCTATATTTATATTATAAAAATTCCATTTAACAGAGACATTAGTATCAGTATTGGCGATTCTTTCCTTCAATCATAGTACTTAATAGAAATATACCATTAAACAAATATTTAAAACATACTGTATTTATGTTGTTTCTATATTAAGTTGAAGACTTGCTGGAGTCAATGTGAAAATATATTCATGATTACGTATTTTGATTCTAGGTGCAATTAATTACAATTAATTACAGAAAAATGTCCAATTAATAAGTAATTGTTTTAACTGATTACCAGCGCTAATATATTGCTAATTACTAGGAATCTGTTCTAAAGAAAACATTATTTAACATACATACTGTATTCAGCATGATTTCAGATGTAGGGATGTTTAAGAAACTTAATTTTCCTGCATCTACAATAATTTAGATAAAAACCACAAAGTCGTTAAATAGATGAAAAAATGAAGCAATTGTGTGCTCTGCAGACAGAAACTTAATCATTTGCATGCAGTGCATACATATTTTGCAAAAAGAAAACAAAAATGAATATGTTTAAACTACACTATGAATTAAAATATGAGTCTCACAATCTGTAACTGCTAGCTTGCAGCTTTTTGGTAATAATAAATCATTTCATGTTCATTAAAGGTCCAACATCATAAATCATCATTAGCGCTATCAGTGCTGGAAAAATACTCAGTGAAAACTGTCATCATCCATTACATAGTTTAATTACTTCATGTGGGATGTCTGAAAGTTGCAAACACAGAATGTAGTATGACGGCGTTTGGGGTGAACAAGCGTGCATGTTACGGCCCACAAGACCTGCAACTTGTGCTGACGTGTTGCTCAGACACTCTTCACTAATAAGGGCCTTTTACCTTTTTTGTTCTTTCTCTTCACTTATTTGGTCTTCACTCTTTGTTGCACACTATTTTTACTTTTTGTTTCTTGCAATATCTGCACATTCTAGCATTCTGTATATATTAATCTTGCTGCAGATTCTGTGCTTACCTGTTAGTTTTATGTGTCTGGTTTGCAGAAATTGTTCTGTTCTCTTGTGACTGTCTTTTTGAATATGGATTTAGAATTTCGGAGTTTTGCATTCAAAATCCTTTATGTTTGTGACATTACACCGTAACTTTGCATGTATGTTTCCTGTTTAGTAGATTGAGGTAGCAAAAATGTAATTGCTCTTTAAATAATTTGGAGTGGTTTATATTACTAAGTGGGTTAGAAAGAAACTAAGATTTAGCCTCACATTTTTATCATTATTATTATTTTTTTCAGCTTTTTTTTTTCTTTGATGCCAGGACCCCTTTATTAAAATCAACCTGGTCTCATGACAAAAACATACCTCTGGGAACTTTTTCACAAGATGCTAAATACGTACCGCCATGTACGTTTCGTGACATATTCGATGTGAAATGTCCACTGGGTGGTGATAAAAGAGTGTTTTTTTTTTTTCCCGGAACAGATGAACGTTTTGGTACATTTTATGTGATGTTGGTTTTGTAAGTGTCACCGCAGTTCTGACTTGAAATAAGTCTAACTCCGTAAGGTTTCAAAATAACGTACGATCTGCACTATAGTACACCTAAACCTACCCGATAGTATGAAGAAAAGCGAATGTGACGTAAAAACGCAATTGCAAGCATGCCATTTAGCTTGTTTTTTGATCTCTCATCTTTCAGCTCTTTCATCGTGAGTCATGTTTTTGACAGGATTCGTACCCAAGGATAGGGTGACCACCTGTCCTGCTTTGCGTTGTACCGCACAGCATTTTCACCCCTTGTCCCGCACATTGTATATTGACAAAATATCCCGCATTTTCATCAGTCTTTTGGTTTTTAATTGTCATATTAAGAAAAAGTACATAAGTTCTTTTGCCTTTTTAAGAAAGCTTTTTATTTATTCTTTTTGCAGCGTAGTTTTCGTGCAAAGGATGTGCGGACCTCATCAAGTGATCTAGCACAACCGACGGAAATGGTCGAGTGCACACAGAAAAACACTATATTCTCCATTCATTTTGACCAATTAAAAAATCGATACAGCTTTCAGACACAACTTTCTTCTTATTTTAATAGTTCGTTTGAGGCGGTTTCTATGGTACTATTTTAATGACAGATGTCCAGAGTGCATTATTGTAATGCAAGGGTGCATCAAAATGCACGAGCACAAATCTCTTCTCTCGCAGGTGGATTCTCTTCATTCTCACACAAAACGGACGCGCTTTCTCTTGCTTACATGTGCGCGCTCAAAAACATAAATAAGTGCATATGACAACGGATGTAAATCGGTATTTACATAATGTAGCATAACAGTAGTAAATGTATCTGTCTCACACGTCCTGCATTGTCCCGCAAAACCACATCTACTGTTCCACAACAGATCTATTGCCAGGTGGTCACCCTAATTCCACATCCCAAGTCCAATTCTGTGCCAGATGAGCTACCGAGCAAGCTTGTTACACCCAGAAAGCTAAACATATGGAGCTGTAATCATAACTGTGTACGAAAACAATTACAAGTGCCTCTAGTGTTCATTTCTGTTGGAAACTGTGATATGTGCTTATTGGTACGTCTTTTGCGTTTTGCGAATAAGTTCCCAGAGGTACGTTTTCGTCATGAGACCAAGTAGCTTAAAATATACAGTAACAGCAGTGACATATTTATATGTAGAAAGATCATTTATATTCTGTGATATTGTAAAAGTGTGATATAAAGACACAATAATTGAAGTTGATGTTATACTGAAACCAGGGTAAATCAACCAAAATTTTATCTGGAAAATTATTTATTTGTTTTAAATGTATCGTATTTTATGTTAGATTGTTAGAACAATACATGTTGTTACAGTTTTTTTGTAGCTAAAACTCTTTATAGACGCCCTTGAAAGCCTCTTACGGCCTTGTAGGGGTCCCAAACCCCGGTTTGAAAATCCCTGGCGTACTGTAAATCAGTATGAGTAAAACCTACATGGCATAATGTGGTATGCCAGTAAATGTGAAGTCAGAACTTCTGACTATAGCAATTATTGATCCTAATTGCATTTCCCCACATTATAGTCTAACCATATAGAGAGTGCTGGGCTGTTATTGCTTTTTATAACCGTCATCCATTGTAATACTAAGTCTAAGGCTTGACTGAATCTGAACTAATTTTGTGTGATTAAATTTATGGTTTATGTACCAAATACTACTTTTTGTAAGATAATGACCTTATTCAGTAATAACTCTTGATGAATGCATTTGGACCATTAATCGCAGCTAAATAAAATCACTTAAGTTAAACTGCTTATTGTTTGCCTCTTCATTTTAAAAGACCTTCTTTTCTGGTAAGCCCATCTCTACATAGAAATATGAGCTGCATGATTCCTTTTATTCATATTTTTAGTTTGTCCACTCATGTCGCCACAGGGCGCTCTTCCTGTAAGCATTCAGAGTTTTTACAACATTTGGACTGCCTCCAATTTAGCCCCGGCATCCACTAAGTGCACCTGAAATGTTGTTCTGTCTCTGAATGATAAATATTAAAATACCATGTGAGTCATCTATCTCTGGGCGCAGTCATGGATAATACCACAGCAAGGTTTTGGTGTGTTGTGACCCTGGAATGTCTTGAACCAACTTCATTTACATGACATGGCACGGCAGTCTCCCAGATGAATGAAATAACACACATCGCACGTTGTCTCTGTTTGTGTTTCTATTCAAATTTATCCCACCATTCCATTACTGAAACACAAAATATAATGGGCCGATCAAAATGACCTTTTACATATGTATAAGCATTTACCTCTGTTACCTCCTGTTCTCTGCTAAGCTTTAAGGGGATTTGTGAATGTGTTTGTAGAATCTATTACTGACAGATTCTGAAAAAGAGCAATTTCATTGTGCCCAACAAAGGCTGATGGACCTGATTTTAAACACCAGCTGTGTGAAAGTAAAGTTTGAAGATCAGTTTTACACCATCCTGAATGACATTAAACAGACATACCTTTATATAGGGTTGGGATAGGGATAGTTCACACAAAAATGAAAATTCTGTTATTAATTATTCACCCTCATGTCATTCCAAACCTGTAAGACCTTCGTTCATCTTAGGAACACAGATTAAGATATTTTGATGAAATCCGAGAGCTTTCTGACCATCCATAGACAGCAACACAACTACTAAGTTCAAGGCCCAGAAAGGTAGCAAGGACATCGTTAAAATAGTCCATGTGACATCAGTGGTTCAACCGTAATTTTATGAAGCTATGAGAATACATTTTGTGTGCAAAAAAAACAAAAATAAGGACTTTATTCAACAATTTCTTCTCTAGTCTGTCTCTAGTCTGTAATCTGATTCCCAAAGAAATTAATCTTATGAGCCAGTTCTTTTTATTGAATCAAAATCATACAGCACAACCAGTATAGTCCGACGACCGAGTGAATGACTTAAGAGCCAGTTCTTTTACTAAACCACACACATACAGCACAATCGCTGTAGTCCCTAGACATTTGAAAACTTTTATATGGACCTAGTTACTGGGATACTTTAGATGGATTTGATGAGCTAAAAATGAGAGACATTTTCCAAATTTGATAAGAAAAAAGACTTACAAATGCAGAAAATTGTTCTTGCTTTTTAATTTCAGCTTGTATTTCAGAGTGTGGTTATATTTTTCTCAGTTTTCAGTAGAAACAACAGCTGAGCATGATTTCTTGCTGCAGGTTATCTCTATGTAGGGTTGAAAACCTTGAACCAGTTCTTAATCTGAACTGGTTCCATTATTTAAATTAAAATACCTGAAGTTAATGCTTTTAATGGGGATGGAAATACTCTTAGCAGTATTATTCAACAGCATCACAATATTGTGACTGAATCTACTAAACAGTGTGAAACAGATTAAGGGACCAGTCTAGTTTGATTCCCAAACAAATGACTCTCACGAACCAATTTTTTCTTAGTGAATCGAATCAACGAAGCGAATGACACTTAAGAGCCAGTTCATTTATAAAGTTAGACAGATAAACATATAGCCCATTTATGCATTTAGCAGACGCTTTTATCCAAAGCGACTTACATCGCGTTCAAGTTACAGTTTATCAGCTCTTGCTTTCCCTGGGAATCGAACCCATGATCTTGGCGTTGCTAGCACCATGCTCTACTATTTGAGCTACAGGAAAGCCCATGCAGTGTAGTCCAACAACTGACTGAATGACTCTTACGAGTCAGTTCTTTAGTGAACCATACACATGCAGCACAATCAGTGTATTCTTGCTTTTTTTAATTTCAGATTTTTGTCAGTGTTCAAAGGAAACAACAACTGAGTGCGATTTCTCCCTGTAGGTTACCTTTAGGAGAATTACCTTCAGGGGAGCCACGATTAACAAAATTGTTTCCATTAACTTGAAATAGGTATTAATAGTGCTTGCAAATAAATACAGTAACTGGTATGATTCAGTGAGTTTTTCTCATCTGACCTGACCTAACATTCTTTACCTCTGTAGCTGCTCTAATAAAAATAAGCTTAAAACAGACAGTATATATACACAGTATTACATTTAAAAGATACATTAGACCAACATACTGTATGATGTGCTTTGTGGCCTTTCATTATGAAAAATAATGGATGTGGAGACTGGCAAACTTCCAAATACATATCCTGTAGCAAATTTTAATATTTACCAGATTAGTCTCTTGTGTGTTTAAACATTTTAAGGACAATTCAGTTGCATTCCCAATACAGCAACATTTGAATATTAAAGTGTTTGCTATACAGGGACAATGCAGAGACTGTAAATTCAACATTCAGTTGATGAATTAGTGTTGAATTTATGCCAAATCCCTGTGCACTGCTTTGATTATATGGTGTTGTTTACTCTTGAAAGTTTAGTCAGGGTAAAGAACATGAAATAACAAGGAATATTAACAAAATATGAAGCAATTATCGGTCGGCAATTATGTCAGAAGTGGACATTTTGGACCACTCAAACAAACAGAACAAAGTGCCACAGTGTTTGCACTCTTTGGAAAGTCAAACTATTACTTAACTAATTATGAATAGTTATCTCAGCACATGTGGTGTTTTAATGCCAACAATTACACACTTCACCTTTCCAGACCCTCCACTTCACACCAGTGTCCCTTTCAACTTCTGGAGTGGACAGCGTTCTGAACATTAGATTAGACTTTATAAAGTCCAGCCAGATTTTTTTTCGCCCACAGGCCAACACAGTTTTTTAACTACCTACCTACCTAGTTACTTTGCAAGTGGAGACGTTGAAGAAAGAAGGGTCTAGATTACAATCTGCTCATTAAGAAGAGAAAAAGTACAATCTCAGACACTTTGTTCTCTCAGGGGGGTAGACAATAACAGAAAAATCCATATTCTGAGTTTCTAGCCGAAAAAGTAGAAGTAGGAGACATTAACAGAAACACTTGCAACAAGGTTATACCCTCGTGAAAAGACCTTCCTTCCAAGGTTCCTTTAGCTGTGTGTTCCAGACTGTTAAGGACTTTCTGCACCAGCGGTCAGTGTCTGACCCTTACAGCTCCTTCAGCTGCGTGATTCAGACTGTAAAGACTTTCTCAATGATTCAGGAGTTCAGAATTTTCCTGCATGTCATGTTCAAGGCTGTTTAAATGGAATCCAGCTCCTTTAACTGTGCGATGTGTCCCAGTGTTACCTATGGAGGACATCACCTTTACCGTGTGGAACGTACACATCACTTACTAAACTTTTTTCCACAGACCTTGATATTATTCTATGTAGTCAGTACCTGATTATCTAACATTGTTTAATATTTTATCTTGTTTCAAAAAAGAAAGAAAATATATATATATATATATATATATATATATATATATATATATATATATATATATATATAAAACTATTTTTTTCATATATCAGGCTTTACAGGGTTAAACTGCTTCTTTGAAGGATGGACATACCATATACAACTGGATGAAATACTAACTCAATAGCAATATAGTACCATTTTTTTGTAAATATATACACTCAGTGCTTATAAATCCAAATATCTAATCAGCCAGTTATGTGGCAGAAACGTCTCGGTTACGTATGTAACCCTCGTTCCCTGAAGGAGGGAACGGAGACGTCACGTCGGATGACCGACGAAATTGGGATCTCGCCAGAGAGACCAATCCACTTCGAGTGTAACTAAACGAGCCAATGGACATTGGCATGCGATTATTGCATCCAGCTGCCGCTGATCACAGCGTGAGCATAAGAGGCAGCTGATGCACCGCATCAATTATGTTTTCGCTGAGGAGCCGAGCCGGCGACCCGGCAGCTCAGCGGTGGTACAGCGACTGTGGCGACGGGACGTGACGTCTCCGTTCCCTCCTTCAGGGAACGAGGGTTACATACGTAACCGAGACGTTCCCCTTTCAGTCGGTCACTCCGAGTCACGTCGGATGACCGACGAAATTGGGATCCCTACCAAAGCGCCACAGGAGCTGCCCCTTCCAGTGCCCTGTGTAGGGCTCCTGACCCTTCCTATAAGGCAGACGATAGGACCGGGCTCTACACAGAGAAGGTCAACTACTGGTGTTCCTTGAGCAACCCAAACAGTAGGACTAGGATAACACTGGGAAGCGTGCCCTTCCACTTGGAAGAGGCACACTGCGGAGTCACCTCCTCCCAAAGGGGGTTTAAGTGACATTCAAACATGTGAAGTAACCCAGAGGGCCCTTTTTCACATGGAAGTCTCTGAGATGGCTCAGGCTGCATCTTTAGAGATGGCAGAACGTGGTCCGCCAGGGGAAACACGGCTCCAATAAGAATACCGTGGAATACACATATGGGATCCCGACAGGGTCTCTCATATGGGCACTAGCCTCGCACCAGATTTCAAGAATTCATTGGCTGAAGGCCTGGCGCCGGACGCTCCGCCGTGTCCGGACGCCGGAGTGCTGGAGGACTCAACAGGGTTTGCCTGGTTAAGGAACTCTCTGGAGAATTTAGGCGTAAGGACGCCGCAAGCCGACTCTGAGCCGGCCCTCTCAGTGCCACTACCCGTTTGAGGTGAGAACACAGGAGGAAACCGGTTCGACACGTAGGCTATAAAACCTAGCGAACGTGTTGGGAGTCGCCCAACCCGCAGCTCTACAGATGTCTGCTAGCGAGGCACCACGAGCCAGCGCCCAGGACGATGCGACACCCCTAGTGGAGTGAGCACGCAACCTGAGCGGGCAGGGCACACCTTGTGCTTCATAGGCCAAGGTGATGGCATCCACTATCCAGTGGGCCATCCTCTGCTTGGAGACAGCCTTCCCCTTCTGCTGTCCTCCGAAACAGACAAAGAGCTGTTCTGAGGTCCTGAAGCTCTGAGTTCTATCCACGTACTGACGCAGTGCGCGTACAGGACAGAGCAAAGCTAGGGCTGGGTCTGCCTCCTCCAAGGGCAGCGCTTGCAGGCTCACTACCTGGTCCCTGAAGGGCGTGGTAGGAACCTTGGGCACATAGCCGGGCCGGGGCCTCAGTGTTGCACTGGAGTCAGCCGGCCCAAACTCAAGGCACGACTCGTCGACCGAAAATGCCTGCAGGTCCCCCACCCTCTTGATTGAGGCCAATGCAGTCAGGAGTAGGGTTTTCATAGAAAGAAACTTCAACTCGACTGACTGCAATGGCTCAAAGGGGGCAGTTTGTAGGGCTCTTAGCACCAAAGCCAAATCCCAAGAGGGAAGGGAGGGAGGCCTCGGAGGATTTAACCTCCTGGCCCCCCTAAGAAACCTGACGACCAGATCGTGCTTCCCCACCGACCTCCCCTCTATGGGGTCGTGGTGGGCAGAAATAGCAGCAACATATACCTTAAGGGTGGAGGGGGACAGCCTACGCTCCAACCCTTGTTGCAAAAAGGAAAGCACGGCTCTGATCGAACATCTCGGGGGTCCTCCTGGTAAGAGGAACACCATTCGACGAACAGGTTCCACTTCAGCGCATAGGCCCGTCTTGTGGACGGTGCTCGTGCTGAAGCGATAGTGAGCGCTACCTCCTGGGGCAGGTCACCTAGAACCTTCGCGTCCCGTCCAGGGACCACACATGAAGTCTGGACGCGGGTGCCAGAGGGTGCCCCGTCTCTGAGAAAGCAGATCCTTCCTCAGAGGAATCGGCCAGGGAGGGGCTGTCGCGAGGAGCATGAGTTCCGGGAACCAGGTCCTGTTGGGCCAATATGGAGCCACTAACAGGACCTGCTCCTCGTCCTCCCTGATCTTGCACAATGTCTGTGCTAGCAGGCTCACTGGGGGAAACGCATACTTGCGCAAGCCCTGGGGCCAGCTGTGTGCCAGTGCATCCGTGCCGAGCGTTGCCTCGGACAGGGAGTAGAACCACTGGCAGTGGGTGGTTTCTGGAGATGCAAACAGGTCTACCTGAGCAACTCCGAACCGACTCCAAATCAGCTGGACCGCCTGGGGATGGAGTCTCCACTCCCCAGGAAGTGCCGCTCGAGACAGCTCGTCGGCCACCTGATTGAACACTCCTGGGATGTGGATGGCACGAAGGGACCTCAGATGCTTCTGACTCCAGAGGAGGAGGTGGCGGGCGAGTTGCGACATGCGACGGGAGCGCAAACCGCCTTGCCGGTTGATATAGGCAACGGTCGCAGTGTTGTCCGTACGGACCAGAACGTCCCTGCCCCGAAGGCGCCCTCTGAGGCGGCACAGGGCAAGGCGTACTGCCAGCAACTCGAGGCAATTGATATGCCAACGCAGAAGGGGGCCCGTCCAAACCCCTGATACTGCGTGCCCGTTGTACGTGGCACCCCAGCCGGTGGCCGAGGCATCCGTGAATACCACAGCATGCCTGGATACCTGCTCCAGGGGCACTCCTGCCCGAAGGAACGAAGGATCTGACCACGGGCTGAAGGTCTTGCGGCAGGCCGGTGTAATCTGAACCCGGTGAGTACCGCGTTTCCACGCCCACCTCGGGATTCGGCCATGGAGCCAGTGCTGAAGCGGTCTCATATGGAGCAGACCGAGCGGAACTATGGCCGCAGCTGCAGCCATATGCCCCAGGAGCCTCTGAAAGAGTTTCAGTGGGACCGCTGTCCTGCCTGATAAAGTCTTGAGGCAGTTCAGCACCGACTGAGCACGTTCCTGGGTGAGGCGTGCTGTCTGGTTGACCGAATCCAACTCCATGCCGAGAAAAGAGATCCCCTGCGTTGGCACGAGTTTGCTCTTTTCCCAATTGACCCGAAGGCCCAACTGGCTGAGGTGCCTGAGCACCAGGTCCCTGTGTGCGCACAACAGCTCTCGAGACTGTGCAAGTATGAGCCAGTCGTCGAGGTAGTTGAGAATGCGCACACCCTGTTCTCTCAAGGGAACAAGGGCCGCCTCTGCGACTTTGGTGAAGACACGAGGCGAGAGGGACAGCCCGAAGGGCAGGACCTTGTACTGAAATGCCCGACCTTCGAACGCGAATCGCAGGAATGGCCTGTGCCGCGGAAGAATCGAAACATGAAAGTACGCGTCCTTCAGGTCGATCGCTGCAAACCAATCTAGGGGACGGACGCATCCAAAAATGCGTTTCTGCGTCAACATCTTGAACGGCATCTTGTGAAGTGCACGGTTCAAAACTCGCAGATCCAAGATCGGTCGTAACCCACCGCTTTTCTTGGGCACAATGAAGTAAGGGCTGTAAAACCCCGACCTCATATCGGCTGGAGGGACCGGCTCTATTGCACCCTTCGCCAGTAGGACTGCAATCTCCGCGCGCAAGACAGGGGCATCGACGGCTTTGACTGAAGTGAACCGGATGCCCCTGAACTTGGGGGGACGCCGGGCGAACTGAATCGCATAGCCGAGTCTGATGGTCCGCAGGAGCCACCGGGACGGGCTGGGGAGCGCTAACCAGGCTCCGAGAGACCGCACCAGTGGAACCAACGGGGCCACCGACGCGCCCGCGGTGGGGCAGCGAGGTGGAACACAGGGACCGGCCCCAGGGCCTGTGACGGCCTGGCCTGTGACGGCAGGGGGCGGGGTCTGGGTGTGTAGTGTAGCACTCACCTGATTTCTCCTCGCGTGGGAGGAGACACAGGAACCCGGCTTGAGGCTTGTGACAGCCCGGCGTTTGACGACTTGAAGCGGGGAATGGAGTGCTACTGCCCTTACCTGGTTCCACGAATGGGCAGGAGGGGTGCTCTTGGGCAACCACCCGCTGCCTGCTGGCGAGAGAGGAGGAGGGAAGCGATCCTGTGATGCACGGATCACCACTCTCTTCCTCTTGAGACCCAGAGATTGAGGAAACCGCTCTTTTACTGATGTTTTGGGTACCGCTGGCTGCTGGGCCAGCGGCGGAACAAAAACAAACTGAAACACAGGATTCTCCACCCGGCCCTCCACCGGGGGAGGGAGTGGTGCGGTCACCATCTCCCGAAGAGCAGTCTCCTCCATCTCTGGGTCGCCCGTCTCAGGGCCTCTTGCACTTGCGCTTGCCGCCAGGTTTGGCGGGGGCCTGGACGGGGTGGGCGTCCTGCCTGCGACCGGCTCCACGACGCGGCCTGGTGGAAGGCTGCTGCGGCTGCGCGGGAGCGGGGGCGGCCGCAGGGGGGCGCCCACGGCGACGAGCAGGCTGAGGGGCTGCAGCCGGAGTGGAAGCAGCAGGTTTCCTCCGGCGCATGATGTGTTTGATCGCCTCAGTCTGCTTCTGGGCTGCCGAGAACTGCTGGGCAAAGCTCTCGACAGCATCGCCGAAAAGGCCGGTCTGTGACACGGGAGCATTCAGGAACTGTACCTTTTCCAGCTCTCTCATGTCAGCAAGACACAGCCAGAGATGGCGCTCCTGGACCACTAACGTGGACATCGCACGACCCAGAGACTGTGCGGTCACCTTCGTCGCTCGTAGCGCGAGGTCCGTCGCAGCGCGCAGCTCATGTAGAACCGCCAGGTCGTGACCACCCTCGTGCAGGTCTTTCAGTGCTTTGGCCTGGTGGACCTGCAGCAACGCCATAGCGTGGAGGGCGGAAGCCGCCTCCCCACAGGCTCTATAAGCACTGCCAGTTAGACCTGACGAATACTTAGAGGCCCGTGAGGGGAGACACGGATCACCCCGCAGGGTGGAAGCGGCTGTTGGACATAGTTGCATGGCCACAGACCGTTCCACCGAGGGGATGCCCGCATACCCCAAAGCGGCTCCACCATCGAGGGTGGTGAGAGCGGAAGAACTACAAGATTTGTTTCGGGCAGTGAAAGGTGCCCTCCACGATCTTGTCAGCTCCTCGTGCACTTCCGGGAAGAATGGCACCGGAGGGGGGCGCTGAGAACCAGCGCGACCCCCACCGAGAAACCACTCGTCCAGCCTTGAAGGATCGGGACGCGTTGGTGGATTCCACACGAGCCCGACATTCTCGGCGGCCCGGGAAAGCATGGCCGTCATCTCTGGGTCTGGCTCGGACAACGCTACCACACCCGAAGGGGGCAGCGCAGCCGAGTCGTCATCCCCGGAGAGAGAGGGCCCGCCCTCCGATGCAGTGATCGACATCTGGTCGTCAGGGGGACCACCGAAGGAGACGCCTGGTGCACCCCGAGCAGAGGGCCCAGCACGCTCCTTCGGCAGCTCCACCGGCTGCGGAGTGCTTGAGGGGCGAGGAGCTCCACTTGGGGAAGCCCTCACCGTAATCCTCAGATCACCTCTGCCCCCACCGGACCCAGCGGCGCACACGCCGGACCGCGGCAGAGGCAGAGGGACTCCGCCATGTTTGACATAGCGGAGTCTAAGACGCAACTCCGAGATGGTCATGTCCCCACAAGAAGAACATGAGCCATCCACGAAAGCCTCCTCAGCGTGCTGAATGCCCAGACACGTGAGGCAGCAATCGTGACCGTCCTGAGGCGCCAGGAAGCGACCACAGCCAGAAACGCACGGGTGATAAGACATCTTTAAAAAGACGCGATCACCCGTGTACTCTCTTAGAGAAATTTGCTCTTAGAATGCTCTTTTTTGAGGTGCTGAAGCACGCAGGGGAGCTTGGCCACCGCACACTCCAAGTGTGGCTGCCAGCGGGAAGATGATTCTGCTCTCCCGGACACCGTGACCACCGCTGCTGTACCGTAACGCCCGCACTCGTTCACAGAACACTCTTCTTGGGAAGGGGAGCAGTAGCTTCACTACCGCTCGGCTCCGAAGCGAAAGGATAATTGATGCGGTGCATCAGCTGCCTCTTATGCTCACGCTGTGATCAGCGGCAGCTGGATGCAATAATCGCATGCCAATGTCCATTGGCTCGTTTAGTTACACTCGAAGTGGATTGGTCTCTCTGGCGAGATCCCAATTTCGTCGGTCATCCGACGTGACTCGGAGTGACCGACTGAAAGGGGAACTAGTCAGATTGTCCAAACCAGATACAAGAGTATATGAAAGAAATATGACAACTGACTTTGACCATAAATAATTGTAGGTTTCAGATGGTGTGGTTTCAGTATTTCAGGAACGGATGATCTCTTGGGATTTACACAAAATAACAGTGTAAGAAAAACATCCAGTGAGCAGCAGTTCTGTGGGTGAAAACACCTGGTTAATGAGAAAGGTCAGAGGAAAATAGACAGTCTTTTCAAGCTGACGGATAATGACAGTAACACCTCGTTTATACCTGGTAATAAGACCCATTTCAGGAGCTCTGATCCCAGGTGAATACAGGTCAAAACAGGGTCAAATAGTATGATCCAGTCACTCAAATAACAATCAAATACATTTGACCATTTTTGCATTTGTAGTGTAAATTCTAATCTAACCCAATGTGTTCCGACCAACAGTGAAGGATAGCATACTCATCTGTCGATCAACCCGCCAAAACTATTGTTAAAAATGTGTACTGTCTATACACATGCACAAAATTTAAAAAACATTGCCTGGTCTGAAGAATCTCTTTCCTGCTGCATCATAAATATAGAGGACTGAGAAGTTGGTGTAAATAACAAATCTATGGGCCCATGCAGCCTTCTATTATCAGTTCAGGCTGGTGGATAATGCACCATGTGACAAACCAACACATCCCAAGCTGGATCCAAGAAGATGAAAATGTGTTCAGTGTACTTCAGTGGCTTCTACAGTCACCGGATCTCAATCCAATAAGAGCATTTTTTAGATGTGGTGGACAGGCAGATTTACAGCAGTACTGTGTGATGCTATCATGCCGATATGGACCCGAATCCTTAATATTTTTAGCTCCTTGACGAATTCAGGCTGTTTAGAGGGCAAAAGGTTGAATATCTGAAAGTTTTAGGTATAAAAGTGGGGTAACACTTTTGTATAGGGAGCAATTCTCACTATTAACTAGTTGCTTATTAGCATGCCTATTAATAACATATAGGCTGTTTATTAGTACCTATAAAGCACATATTCTACATTACCATATTCTACATCCTTAATCCTACCTAATACCTAAACTTAACTACCTACTAACTATTAATAAGTTATATAATAAGCAGCAAATTAGAAGTTTATTGATGTAAAAGTTCTAGTTAATTGTTTGTTAGTAGCGAAAATTGAAAATTATTATTTTTAGTTTATTTAATATTATTCAGCAAGGTTTAATTAAATTCATCAAAAGTGACAGTAAAGATTTAATCAAGAGGTTTCTATTTGAAATAAATATAGTTGTTCTTTTGATTGTTTATCAATGAATCCTGAAAAAAAAGGTTCCTGGTTTCAATCAATCAATCAATAAAAATTAGCAGCATATCAACATTGATAATAATGAGAATTGTTGAAGGATCATGTGACACTGAAGACTGGAGTAATGGCTTCTGAAAATTCAGCTTTGCCATCACAATAATAAATTACATTTTAAAATAAATTCCAATAGAAAACATTTATTTTAAATTGTAATAATATTACACAATATTACTATTATTTCTGTATTTTTTGATCAAATAAATGCAGCCATTGTGAGCAAAAGAGACTTCTTTCAAAAACATGAAAAAAATTCTTAACTCCTTTTATAACAATATTGTACAAAAAAAAAGTTAACTTAATATTGTCATATCTGTCATATCTGTGAAAACTATTAACAGAGAAAAATATGATTAAGAAAACAAATATTCCACTATAAGGCAGAATGTACTATATTGACTTGCCTTTGAAATATAGTGTCTCTATGGAAAGGACCGTTCCATAAAGTGCTTCATTTTCATTTAATTTGTGCAATGATCAAGAAGGTGCTTACTCATCTATAGAATATGCAGGCTTACATTTTGATTATCTTGTCTCTATAATTTATGTCCTGGTACATATGTGCATTTAATATTTAATGATAAAGGAAAAGAAATTGTTACAGAAAACGAATAAAAACATATCAGAGCTTTGCACTGGCCATGTGAAACTGTACTGAAAGTATTCATTCACATCTACGCCCTCACTTCTCATCTCCAAGGTTATAAAACACTCATGTTGCCACTGAAAATTGGACACACACACATAAAAAAAACACAAGGTCCACGGCCTTTGCAGAACACATAAAATTGATGTTTTTTTTTTGTTTTTGTTTTTTTAATAGTGAAGTTGATTAAAAATAAGAGAAAGGGTCAATAGTTCATTTATATAATTTTAACCAAAAATCTTGCTAGTGATTTAAAAAAAGTTCATGGACATCTTGTGCGTCAGTTACACATTAAAAATCAAATCAATAAATCAATACAAAATAAGAATGTACCATGCCATTCCAGGTTTTATGTTTCACATTGAGGGTTCAAGATTCTTTTCTGGTTGATGTCAAGAGGAAACAAATTGTGATTGTTTTAGGCAGGGTTTTTAGAGTGGAAAACCAGCAGGCATCATGAGGTAATCAAGGAGTATATAATCAGTGCCGTAACCATGGCAACCTGTCAAAAAAGCATTAGGAAGAGCAACATCTAGATAATAGCAACAGGATGACAGGATGAAAATTGTCTTATGCAGCTAAATATGGATGTAGAAAAAAAATGGGGGGGGGGGGGGGGGGGGTGTACTTGTACACTATGATAGTGGTCAACGGATTTCATGCTCATCATGTTAAAATATAAATCAGCAGCCCCTTTGAAGTGTCAGTGTATTTCAGAGTACAGGACACATCCATGACTTCCTTGTATGCTCTATATTTTCAGCTAGTTGGATAATCATTACAGGTTAGTCAAGCAGACACAAGTGATCAAAACCTATGGCCCTGTTCACAGCTGATATAAACATTAATCTTGGGTGACCCAATAACAAGTGGTCAGGTGAAACTGATTGCTGGTTGTCTCAATTGCCTCCTGCGACTACTTGTGATTTTAAAAAGTCAGCAGATTGTTGCTTCCATATGTACTCGTAATATAAATTTTAATTTCAATTCAAATGTTTCAAGAAAAAAAAAATAGCTTCTGTAGCTTCTGTATTAATGAAATTTGCTCAGTTGCTAGAAGGACTAAAACAGTTGTCTAATTTGTCAATCAAGTTAACTTGAATCATTATGGAAGTTGTAGTCCTTATTTAGCAAATTGTTAACAATTTACAGCAAAATAGCAAATACAGCAGCTTTAAAAATTCACACAGCTGTTTCATACAAAACATGGCAGTCTCTTTGAATAGATTCTTCAAGTCAGCTTAACACTTACAATAATTATAATAAAAGTAATTCATGTTTATGATCTTATGTTGCTACAGTAGCTCTCTTGTTGTTATCAAACTCTCCATGTACTTCTTATGATTAACTCAAACACTGCCTATGTTCAACAACAAATACCAAGCACTATAATAGTCTTTCTTAAAATTCTGTAATCAATTAATGAATTAAAATGTATTATTATCTTGAAAAAAAAAATTGTATTTGAAACAACACATGTAACATGCTGACATCACCAAGGATTAATGTTAAAGGGAAAGCCACCCCAAAATTTAAATCTCTCATCAACTTACTCTATATTTAGATTGTTTTGCTTCATAAGACATTGATTCACCCACTGGAATTCTATGGGATAGCATAGAGGCATAGAGATTGATTATTTTTATAAAAAATCTTAATTAAAATAAAAAAAAAAAATCCTAATTTGTGTTCCTCAGGAGAAAGAAAAAAAAAAAAGTGTTTTCCCACATATTTAATAAGGCCTGGTTCCAGAATGGCTGAATCCGCCATCTTGCCAAACAAACAAATCAGACAGGAGAGTAGGTTAACTTCGGTGGACTTAAACGTGGACTTCTTTCTGCGGTTGAAATAAAATATGTTCTGATGTTCATTCATGTTTATTTCGTGCTTTAAGTGAATATGAAAAGACGAACGGTTCATGTGCCGCTTGAACTGAGGCAAGACAGTGATCTGTCGTGACACATTAAAGAGCCACAAAACGGTTTTTATTGTTTGAATTTCTTTAAAAAATTGCAAAATATGAAAGCTGAGACCTTGTTTCATACCAGAAGTAACCTGCTCTGTCTTGTCTGTCGGCGTGTTGTCAGTTTTCTCTTTGCTCCGCGATGTATTTTTTACTGCGTGAGAACATGATGTGTAGTATGAGAGTGGCATGGCTTGTCAGACATAGCAACAGTAACTAAGTAGGGCGGGTTTTTGCGAAGGGTCAATTGAGACATCTATTTTTACATTTAATATTTTTTGTCCTGTCCATTGTTATGGTTATCACTATGTAAGTCATTGCAATTTCGTGAGTGAATCCCGCAGTTATATGTGGATGTCACTCCCGAAATTTTGCGGCTTGTATGTGGCCTTTGGTTATCTAAGCACCATGAAAAACAAAACTTTTATTAAAATTCTGAGTATATAGCCAAGAATGTACACAAAAGGCACTCTCTTTATAATAACTAAAAAGCTGTCACTCATTTCAGTTTATTTATCGTGATCTCAGAAATTTTTGTTATAATCAATGAATCTCTCTATACTGCACAATTAATCTTTTATTTTCATCGTGTCTACATCTTGTTTGTTACAATGAGAGGATTCACAAGCGTGCATAATCTCAGCATCGAACGAAACACCACCGTTTTAAGCAGTGAGTGGATTTTAACTAACTTAAACACCTCTGACTGGCCAGTGCTTTTAAGTAAATCAACAGATACAGTATGTCTGTGATTGGCCATACTGTTCAACACTGCAAAAACACATTGTAAATAGAAACCTTTGAAGCTCTCCTGAGTGCAAATGGAGAATTTGCTATTGAATATGTTTCGCCAATATCCTATTTTTTACAGCCTCTGCAGAGGGTGCTCTTGCTTTAATTTGAGCACCCCTGTAGAACCAGGCCTGTAAAAGGAAGACAGCGACAGAGATACATAAAGTTCTCAAAGTTTACAAAAATTTTTATATCGAGCAACCTCAATGATAATGTGCATGCGCAACAATTTTGCAGTTGTTCAGTTACACTGTAGACACTATCGCTCTTTCAAACCTTTCAGTCAAACAGATGTTTTCAGTCACACTTTATTTAAAGGTCCAATTCTTGCTATTAACAAACCATTAACTAAGACTTTTGCCTCAATAAACTCCTACCTTGATATTAATAGTTAGTAAGGTAGTTGTTAAGTTGAAGTATTTTGTGTAATTAGGGTCTAGTATATGGTCATGCAGAATATGTGCTTTATAAGTACTAATAAACAGCCAATATGTTGTTAATAGGCATGCTAATAAACAACTAGTTAATAGTGAGAATTGGTCCCAATACTATAGTGTTACCATGTTTTCTTTTAAAGTCAAAAATACACAACTCCTAAACTTCACAAACCATTACTTTACTGCAGTGGATGATTGACAGGTGAGTAGATGGTCATTTTATGCTGGGGTCACATCCGCACTGGTTAGCATTTACAGTGTGGTCACATTCTGTTTGTGATATGTGGATTGAGTGATTCAATCATGAAATATTTTGTACCCCAGTGCACCGGCTGTACAGAGCTGTCTTGTGAACACTGGATAGCTCAAAACATATGTTAGATGTCAAAATACATTCAAACATAGCATAGGAAGATAGAAAACAAATTAAATATCACAATAGCAGGTGATGAATGACAAAGTGCTATTCCGAGAACATGTGAATGCTGTGTGTTATGTGTTTCCCTCTTTTGAACTTGAGTCTTAACAAGCAACCTGCCCTCCATCATGAAGAATCACTCACACGCCTTCAAATGAATGACACTCACTAGCATAACAAGAAAACACATCTATCATCCAATTTAAAGTGCTGGGAAATATTTGTAGATCGAAATAGAGGCGTGTTTGGAGAGGATTTTTTTTATGAGGAACAGCTGGTATGGATATAGAAATGGTTAAGTGCGATTTAAATGTATCCATAGAAAGGATAATGTGAATCACATTAAGAGATTTATTTAGGCACATACTCAGTCACATGCTTTTACAGCTGTAGGGAAAAGGAGTTACACATTATCAGAAGACACATGATGGCAAAGTATCATTGGGTGAATCTCGTGACACCTGTGAAAAAAAATAAATAAAAATAAATAAAATCTATATTGCTTCACTGTTAGCATTTGTTTATTGATTGATTGATTACACTGTGGGAATATTTTCAGCACAATTAAGCATATCTTACCTCGTAATTTTTATTACTCTAATGTATCTGGTGTTTTTTTTCTCGTTTTACCACTCATACTATTATACAGCCATTTTTCACTGTATTATAGTAAAATAGTGTTTTCTCGCTATTAACAAACCATTAACTATGACTTTTGCCTCAATAAATTCCTAATTTGCTGCTTATGAATAGTAAGGTAGTTGTTAAATTTAGGTATTGGGTAGGATTAGGGATGTAGAATATGATCATGCAGAATATGTGCTTTATAAGTATTAATAAACACCCAATATGTTAATAATAGGCATGCTATAATAGTGAGAATTGGTCCCTATACTGAAGTGTTACCTTTTATATTATATAATCCTTAATGATTAAATATTCCTTACTTTTGTTGATTTGAGAGCTTTCACAGCAGGGTTTTTTAATGTACTATAATTGTATTTATCAATATTTATATGAACTTTTTTAATATTTTCACTTACTGTTTTTGACTTAATTTTAGTTACGTTTCTGTAATTTTAATATTTGCTCATCATGTTATTAGATTTTTAAATATTTCTATTTAGCTTAAATTTATATTTATTTATGTTTTACTTTTCTAATTTTTACAGTTAATTTCTAATTTTCAGTTTTATTTTAATTTCAGCTTTATTTTAAATAATGAAAACGTGGTTTAATAAGTTTTTAGTTTTAATTAATAACAAGACTGTTTCACAGTACTGCGTAGCCAAACTTGACCTTTAAGGTTTGCAGCGCATGGCATCATACCCTGCAGATGATGTTGTGTGATTACATAGCTATATATTTCCATATTGCAAAAAACCAATAACATTTGTCATGTCAACGCTTCCGCCAGTTTATAATACTGGCTTTGACAGTATTTCCACATTGGTGAGATTTATAAAGGTGTGAAGCATTGATAAGAACTCTGCTGGGCATGTATGATTGACTTCTTGGCAATGAATTTGATATTTCTGGAGAGACTATGTAAGAGTTTATGAGGCCATTTCAGTTCATTTTAAGGCTGATCCACCATGTACCATAGGTGCTGTCTGGGAATTAATCTAACATTATAACACGAAGCCGAAGTGGTGATGCAACCAGAAAGCAACATTTTAATGCAAAATTTCCTAACCTAGAAACATTCCCCTCTCTCTGTAGTATTCAAAATATTTTTGTTGGTGTTATACACAATAACTGCTTATGATGCAGAGACATTCGTCCTCTCTTTTGCATGTACTTTCCTGTTTTACAGAATTGGAATTCTGTGATAATTATATCAGTTGCACCAAATAAACTTGCTTGTCCATTGATTTTTTTTTTTTTTCATGAAATCAAATATTCCTTGACCTCTGAATGAAATGGGCATGGTTTGCATAATGGATTTTAAATCGGGACACCATCATGAACTGAATGTTACGTTTTGTTAGACAGACAGTTGAGAGCTCAGGAGGAAAGAGAGTAGTGGAATAGTCTGGACTCTGAGATCAAAGCTGCATTTCTCTGGCTCCTCTCCAGTTCTGCTTCCCTCTTTATGTCTCGGCCTGGATAAGCAGACAGATCTGCAGGCACTGCAAACTACTGTTCTGCGTTCTCAAGCAAGATGTTGGCATGAAACAACACATTTAATCAGCTTCTCTTTACAATGACATCGTGTTTTGGCAGAAGACCAAAACCCAGAGATGAAACCAAAAGTATAATTAGGGCTTATTAGAGTGGAAAAAGGTCATCAAGGCTGATTAGGGTAATGTGGCTTCGAACAGAATTCAGTGTGTGTGAAAGCGAATGATAATATTTTTCAGCATCTACCAGTTCTGTTTCAGGTTTATTTTTCTAACAAAACCTGAAAACCTGAGTGGCTAAAGTAGATGCTAAATGAGAGGTCAGTGACAGATGACCTGTCCTGTCCTCATCCATATCTTATCATCAAATACTGAAACATAGACAGAGACACTTTGAATTTATTATAATGATGATCCCGCAACCCCACTGCGTTCAATTACAAAATTCTAAACAAAATGAGCGTGGCCCACAGGCTATTTATGGCATCGATTTAGTGTAATCAGATTTATTATTGTCATTATTAAATTCATTTCAAACAAAATTGCCTGTTAATTTTGAAGGTTCAATTTTGTCCATATCAATTACATTTTAAACTGCTCACATTTAGTTAAAAAAAGGTGGCATATACAGCTGTTCCTTGACCTTTGGTCACTATAGCAGCAAACCTGCATAAACTGATCAGTAAAATTCTGGGTTAGAGACTTATATTAACGCTTTGTTGTTGTTGGAGCCTTGTGATGGTTGACCAAAACACTTCCTGTAACACAAAGCAACAAGAATGCATGATGCATTTTGGCTACATAACACTATCGTTCAAAGGTTTTGAAATTTTTAACAGAAGTCTCACCAAGACTTAATATATTTGATCAAGTAAAATAGCAATATTGTGAAAAATTATTACAATTTAAAATAAATGTTTTCTATTTTAATGTATTTTTATATTAAGTTTTTGTGTGATGTTAAAGCTTAATTTTCAGCAGCCATTACTTCTGTTACGGAGCCGACGAGATGAGAGACGTGCGGATCCATGTGCAAGGCTTTGTGGAACATGGTCAAAACACAGGCAGGGTCGGACAATGGCAAACAGGTATAACACAGGCAAGACAAAGAGTAGTCCTAGGGCAAGCGTGGGTCTTCGATCGATGAACAATATCCAACAGGGCAAGGCAGAGAGATAATCCAGGTACACGAGCGGTAATCCAAGAGAGGTGCAAACAGAGTCCGAAACGGCAAGGAAAGGGCTAATCCAAATAGACGATAAATCCAGGGTAGGCTGCTGACAGACGAGACAAGATAAACCAGGCAAGGATCAAGAAACACGAGAAAACAGGCAAGAAGAGACTAGACTAGACTAGAAACTAAGAACTAGAAACTAGAACAGGGAACTGGCTCCGTAGAGTAGCTATCACTAGGTGAGCGATAAGTGCTAGACAGTACTCAGCAGTGAGGGAGAGGAAGACCATGGCTTAAGTAAGGGGTGTAATGGGAATCAGCTGTGTGATCAGTCTCAGGTGTGAGCATGTGATTAGTGAAATGGCTGCTGGGAAATGTAGTCTGGAGGTGACATGTAACAGTAAGTGTAGTGCAAGATTCCATGTAGTGAGCGGGTGACCTCTGGTGGGGAGTGACCGGAAGTGAAGGCACAGGATTCGTAACAACTTCAGTCTTTAGTGTCACATGAGCTTTCAGTAATCATTCTAAATGATAATTTGTTGCTTGTTATTATCAACATTAAAAACGATTGTGGAATTTTTTTATTTTTATTTTATATTTTTGTGGAACTGTGATACATTTTTTTTATATTTTGTGAAACTGTGATACTTTTTTTTTAGTATTCTTAGAAAAGAACAGCATTTAGTTGAAATAGAAACCTTGTGTAACATAAATAAATGTCTTTACCGTCACTTTTGTTACTAAATACAGTAGATTTTGGCAAAACTAAATTGACTTAAATTGGGTCTGATGATTTATCTTTTGACAGAAGGAACTGACTGTGTTCATTCGGGAAAAAAACAGTGTGTAAATGCATCTAAAATCACTTTCAAAATTCAAAAACTCTGAAGCCATAGATATATACATATATACTTTAGAACTTTTTGGGATTGTATGGATTATATTTTATGACTTGTAATTATTAGTAATCATTTAAGCTTTTAAGCTCAATCATCTCTACTGGTTTAGACAGGTTTAGAAGTCAAAAATGTCAAAATGTTGAATTGGTTTCACTTGTTTCACGTGGTTTCACATATTTTGATGGTACCTTTAAAACATTCTGTTGGCTATAAGTAATATTGCACCTACATATCTACTAACTCTCATTAGAGTGTTAGTAGAACATTAGTAGACTGGTAGGGTTAGGGATAGAATAAGTTGAAATGTACTTGGAAAGTTACTTATAGTCAGTAGAATGATTTTTGGGACATCATGACATGTAGGTGCAAAGTTATCGTCAAAGGAATGCTCAAAAGGGACCATCAAAATAAAGTGTTGCTGATGAATTTAGCAATCCCAAATGAATTTAGCAATCCCAATTACTCACTTTTGTTGTACAACAAAAGTGAGTAATCCCAAGGAGTAAATAACATGACAAGGTACCAGAATTGGTCAGGAATGAATGAGCTTGTATCAACAGAGATGTAGGTCAGACACTGTGATACAACAGAAAGTCAATAATAGTGTTTATGTAGAGGTCAAGTGCGTGCAACAGTTGAAAGTCAATTGCTCACAGAAGAGTTGAGTCTTTCTGTGTTTTTTTAAAGGCTGTTCTGATACAGTTCATTCCACCATTGAAATACATTTGAAGGTTCTTGAGATATTTTGTGTCTCACTGTGTTACACCAAGAAAATTCCGCTGTTGTATTTGTTGCACGTTATTCGCAGATGATGTGTGTCGGTTGGCGTAACTCAAACACTGTCAGATGATAATGTTGCAGTCATTGGGCTGCTCACAGATGGTGAGGAGGCTGTGTACAGGAAGGAGGTTAAGACCCTGGCAGTATTGTGCCAGGAAAACAACATTTCACTGAACAAGACCAAGGAGATGATCACAGATTACAAGAAACATCAGGGAGGAGCCAACAGACCTATTTTCATCAATAGGACTTTTAGATAACAGTAGAAAATTGGCAGAGACTACTGCAGCTGTACCATTTTATCTAACACCTGTACAATTTTTTGAGTACACAACAGCATATTGGAATGATTTCTGAAGGATCATGTGACACTGATGAATGGAGTATAGTGTAATGATATTTTGTCACTTGGTGAGCATTATAGACTTCTAAGCTTTGATATGTTTTACAATATGGTTAAAAAAAGATATTAGTAACAAATATTGTCAGAGAATTCATGGTTGTTAGAGTTTATATGCTTGAAATGTTACCTCTTTGTGCATTTGTTTATGCATGTATTAATTCTCTATGGTAGATCTAATTTTTCATGAACCTAGAGGCTGTTGGAAAATCTATGAGGTCGATAAGGACATTTGCTCAGTCAGTAACCTCTTCACCTCATCTTTATTCTCCGCTTTGGGCACTAAAACTACTAGTAGACCCAGAAGCTAGACCTCCTCTTGTGGAGAACACTGTGGAGGAGGGAGCGGGTTCCTACAGTGCAGCTCAGATAAGGGTGTTATGTGTGCTAAAGACTGATTCCCTTAGCCTTTCCTCAAAGGGAAGTGTGAAGTAAAAATCATGATAAATTCTTTGCCTTCTAAAATTGAGATGCCATGCACGGGCTTCTCTCAACTAGCTGGGCAACATGCCATGAAACAGCTTGGCAAGAGATGCTTGCATTTACTTGAATGATTTTTCAGATGTTCAGTTTTTAAAGTGGACTGCCTGTGGAATGGCTTTATTTGTGGGTGCAGCAGTGTCTGGTTGATGTTTCTTCATAGAGCCCTGTGACCCTGAGATCAATTGTAAGGGTGCTTCTGCACTGCACTTCAGGTAAATCAATACTTATTTATATAAGACCTGTATTTACTGCACTTCTTACCAACTGACTGTTGTTTAAAGCCTTTGTTAAACTGCTTGATGAGTTAGTAGCTAACTAAAGGGGTCATGAACTGTATTTTGTTTTGATTTTATAATGTTGTGTGTGGTCCACTTATAATTTTAGCAAGACGTTTTTTGATGCATGCTGCATTAAAGATTTGGAAGTAAATGCCCACTGCTATGATTAGGTATCAGTTATGCATACTACAATAATATATGGATGCTGCTATGATGTACTCTGAAAATATGGGTCATTTTGGTTAAAAATATTGAGTACTTATTAAACAATCTGTAACAGTAGGGGTGGGCGATATGACCAAAATCTTATGTCACAATATGAGTAATTTTATTTCACGGTAACAATATATATCACAATATAGTTATTTTTGGTTTAAATAAGGTCTTTATGAATGTTAGATACCATAGAGATTTCATAATTCTTGTCACCAGTGTCAATATCACAAAAAACAAAAAAAACAAACAAACAAACAAACAAACAAACAAAAAAAACACTTAAGCTCACTGAAAACAAGTAAACAGTCAGCAATTAAATAAGAATAAGAAACTAATTACATGCAATAAGACAAAAAACTACAGTAGAAAAAAAGAAATGCTACATACATTGTATAAAATAATCAAATGTATAAAACACTGCATATTCTTCACTGTGTAAATTAAATACTGTATATATTTCTTCTTATTAAAGTTACAAAAGTGATTTATTCAAGAGCAGTGAGAGATTTTTTTCTCTTTTGTTAACATGAATGACAAACAGCAGGAATATTAGACTGCTGTCATTTTAAGAGCTGCACAGATCCAATTTACTGTTACGCATATTTTCACTTAAAGGTGACATATGTCCCTTTTTACAATATGTAATATAATTCTCAGGGGTCCCCAGAATGTAACTGTGAAGTTTCAGCTCAAAATACACCACAGATCATTTATTATATCATTTTGAAAATGCCTATTTTGAGTGGAAGCAGAAACACTCTATATTAGAGCATGTGTCTTTAAATGCAAATGAGCTGCTGCTCCCCGCCCCTTTTCCAGAAGAGAGCTCTGTCATTACAGCTGGTACCTGCTAAAAACATCTGTTTTGGTTCTGATTATCATGTTTATCGCGCTGAAATCATGCGTTTTAATACCATATTAGTTTAAACTTGTGATATATAGTTTTCTGAGTACACATATCCGAAGCACACGGACAGAAATTGGCTGTCACAGCATGTGAGTACTGTTCTCATTCACAAACTTTACATTAAAAAAACACGCGTAAGTTACAAAAGCAGTCGGTTATGTCTGTGAAGGTAAACAGCTGGGAAATAAATCGCATGTTTATTTTAGATCTGTGTGGCAGCAGCAATATACAGTAAATAAATCAATAAATCCACTGCTCTGTTGTCTCCTCTGAGGCTGGGACTGTAAATAGTGTCGTGTGCTCGTCTGTGCAGCTAAAGACAGAACAGTTAGCATGTTTTGCTCAAACTTTCTCCATGGCATTAGAGCTGGTGCACCGTTGTCGCTTGCAAAATCAAAATGATGGCGCCGTAGGTGGAAACTTACAGATTACGGGGTGGTAATATTATGAGATCCCTTTGCAACGTCACTAGGGGAGCGAGATCAGATGCGCTTGTGTTTTCAGATGCTTGCAGAAAAAGGCTTACCAAAACAAAGTTACTGGGTTAATCTTTTTCACATTTCCTTGGTTGGTAGAAGTACCGGAAACCTGATTATAGCACTTAACACCTGGAAAAGTCATATTTTCATGATATGTCACCTTTAAGACCTAAATTACTGTGTTTACGAGGATACTTGCAAAGACGGGCATTTGATACATACAAGTGTGTGTATTTACTCATTCAAGGCCTATGAAGTGGCAAAAATAACACGCTCTATGAACACTGTCCTCACGTATGTGTGCCTCTCAGCATGCACACATAGCAAAATGAGTTCTCTTTCGCTGCTGATTGTTTTAACGTCTTAAAATCACTTGTTTTTAAACCACAATGCTTAAAGACGTATGCAAACGATACGCTTTTGTGACCACATAGCACAGCAATGTCATGTGAGCGTGTAACCGCGATAGAGACAAATTTCTACTGGTTAATCGTGTCTACCAGTATATTGCCCACCCCTATGTAACAGACAAAGCAAAAGTGACACATAAAAAAAAAAAAAATGTTACTCACACTTGTGTGTTGTGATATTAATGTTAGATCCAATATAATTATCACTACATCATCTGTTATTTTCCGTCTCTCTGAAAAGCCTGCGTCAGTCCACAGTAAAATGAAGAGAACAAACAAATGCAAAATGAAATTGTTATAAAGTTTATTCACTATTTCCTAACATTACACCGTCTCTACATCAGACATGAGTGGTGCAATGTGATTAAAGACAACAGAACCCAGTATAATCATCCGAAATAGACAGGATGTTACATAAACATTGGATCCGGATCTGCCTTGTTGCATTAATTTTTCGTTTTTCAAGTTATTGTTTAGTACTTCCAGCCATTTCAGGTTGGCTACGAGTAGAAGATTCACATGGGGCAAATTCCTTCTGTTCTTGCTCAAAAATAATTTTTAGTTTAATGTTTTGCCACTCACATCGAAGTATTGATTGAATAGGGGGGGGAGGTTTATAACTGAAAACATTGCTGTAGGTAACTGTGCAATTCCAAGCACTTCCAGTAATAAAGAAGACTGAATGAGGGGAAAAAGAGAAAATTAATAATAAAACAACAACAACAACAGTAGGACTGTCATACTTCTCAGGAACACTGAACGAGGAGACGCAGGAATTCGTCAAAACGAGAGTCTTTAATCATCCAACAGGGAACACAGGGAGCGTAGCAGACACAGAACACATGGAAATGACATTTAAGAACCGACAAACACTAACTGAATGGACAAGACCTTAAATACACAGATAATTAATTAAACACAGGTGCAGGGGATGACCGAATTAGACTTGACGAGGACAGGAACAGGAAAATAACCAAATAAGGGCCTAAACACTGGGACACAGGGAGCACGTGAGGAGCAAAACACACACACAGTCCAGACTCCTGACATAATCGCCCCCTCCTGGAAGGTACGTCCTCGCACCGTAGAAACAACATGGGGAGGGGCGGGCGAGAACTAAGGAGGAGGCTCAGGAGGAGGACGATGGGCAGAGACCAGGGAGGCGACGAAGGAGCGGAGACAGGAGTGCGCACTAGACTGGAACCATCTCTGGGATTATCTCTGGAACTGCAGCCGTGGGAACGGCGGCGGAGCAGGTGGTGGAGGAGTCTGAGGCGGAGACGGAGAGCCAATGAGCCAGGGCGATGCCGAGGATCCGGGGGGCCAGGGTGGAGCCGAGGGCTCTGGCGTCCGAGACGGAGGCGGAGATCCGCAGCGGAGCCGGAGCGACTGAGGACCAAGGTGGAGCTGGCGGGAGGAAGGAGTCCAATGGAGCCGGTGGGATGGAGCGACGAGGCGTAGCCAGAGGAACGGAGACCTGAGGCAATGGCGGGTCGACACCCAACCAAGGCGGAGCCGGAGGGACAAGGGAGCCCGGTGGAGCTGGTGGATCGACAGGAGATCGTGGAGGTGAGGGAGCTAGGAGCCGAGGTGGAGCCGCTGGGTCCGAGGCGGAGTCCAGGCCTCGGAGGCTGGAGGCGGAGGTGAGGGATACTCCAGCCACGGCGACGCTGGAGGATGGCAGACCCGCGTAGCTCGCACCATATTGACGGTGGGCTGAGGGTGAGCAGAGGGGCTGACAGACGACAGCGGAGGAGGAGGCAAGAGCAGGTGGGAGGGTGGGCATTTGTGAGCCTCCAGGCCTTCAGGGCTAAATTCAGGATCGGTAGCCCCCTCTGGGATGAACTCGGGAACTGGAGGGCGCTTTCGAGAAGCGGGCACTGGAGGTTCCTTTCGAGGAGTGAGCACTGGAGGGCGCTCTGGAGGTGCGGGCACGGGAGGGCGCTCTGGAGCCACGGGGACAGGAGTGTGCACTAGACTGGACTCGGGGACTGGACCCATCTCTGGGATTATCTCTGGAACTGCAGCCCACTCTGGGCTGGACGTGGGAACAGGGGTAACAGAGGGCTCCATAGTAGGAAGGAGGAGAGAGAGCAGGTCAGCATACCAGTCAATTAGGTCCTCCTCCGCTTTCCATTCACCCAGATCTGTATCCAGCTCACCCTCAGCCACGGCTTGCACCCTTGTGGGCTCAACATCCGGGGCGATCCTCGATTGCAGCAGGAAATGGCTCTCCGTCATCGGTGGGCTCGGGCTGATGCTCCGCACCACAGGGAGTTGGTGGGTTGGGCTCTGGGTCAGTAGTGGATCTGGCGAGATCATCCACGGGGCAGATGGTGAATGGCGATCCGTTTTTCCAGTCCACTCCACGAAGGCGGCAAAATCCTCTCGAGGACCATCTTCGGATGACCGCGCTCTGCTCGCAGTGTTTAGGCTGGCATCATAGAATGAGCAGAGCGCGTCGTCCGGGTAGCTGGTGGCATTAGCTAACAACAGGAACAATCTGGTATGGTCATCGAGAGATCAGTCCCCCTGCTCCAGCAGGAGGAGGAGGAATTCGGGCTGGACAAGGGGATCCATGGAGCACAACGGAAACAGAAAACACTGAATAAAAAACGGAAACAAAAACGGAGGGAACACACTCGGAGGTAACTCTATTCAGTCGGTTCTTCTGTCACACTTCTCAGGAACGCTGAACGAGGAGACGTAGGAATTCGTCAAAACGAGAGTCTTTAATCATCCAACAGGGAACACAGGGAATGTAGCAGACACAGAACACATGGAAATAACATTTAAGAACCGACAAACACTAACTGAATGGACAAGACCTTAAATACACAGATAATTAATTAAACACAGGTGCAGAGGATGAACGAATTAGACTTGACGAGAACAGGAACAGGAAAATAACCAAATAAGGGCATAAACACGGGGACACAGGGAGCACGTGGGGAGCAAAACACACACACAGACAGTCCAGACTCCTGATAAGGACATATTGCCAATGTTTAATAATGTTGTGTTTTTCTTATTTCAGACTGCAAAATTGGACAATATCAGCCAATAAATCTTCAGCCGCAGGTTCAACAAATGGGTTTCAATAACGAGTTTCTGGTTTCAGCTCAGGTCAGTACATGTTTTTAATAAATTTATATGTATAACAGCAGAAATTGTAATTAATATTTGTAATTAATTAAATTTACAATGTCAAGGTTGTTATGTTCGCGTCAGCCTTAAGGCATGGCACTTCTGTTAATGACACTATGAAAGTATAAAGATTTTAGTTTAAAAAAAAAAGGAGAAAGAAAAGACAAAGACTTTTTGTGGTTAGGTTTTGTGCAGGAAAATATAGAAAGGGTAAAAGAAGGCACTTGGGCTTCAAAGTTGTCTGATCTGGAGTTAAAATGGATGGTTGTTTCTGATTTGAGAACAGCAGTGTCTTCTGGGGGGAAAACAAAGTGTTTAACAAATTAAATGTTTTAGAAGGCAGCAAATTACTTCACATCAAAAAACAAATGGTGGGAAAAATACACAAAGAACAAGTGAAACATTTATTGCAACCATTTTGCAATGATTGCAATGGTTTTGGAAATTTAATTATTATTAAGTGCATGTTGCAGTATGTAATAGAAAAATACTACGAACAGTAAATTTAAAACCATAAATTAATAACGTTATGCAATATTAAAATTCTTATCCAGCCAACCCCTTAGGCTATTATATCTAAGCTGATCAACCAACATTTACAAAAAAAAAAAAAAAATAATAATTAAAATGAAAATAAAAACTGTGAAACGTGTAGCGCTTTTCAAAATAGAAATTATTCTGAAGAATAGTGTCTTACAGTTCTTATAAAACTTTAAGTATTTATACAATTTTATCATCTGGGAATTATGAATATGGATACCTTTTAGCCTGTAGAATTAAAAAAAAATCATGGTATTGTTTGCTTTTTGAAACATAAGGTATAT
Organism: Spinibarbus caldwelli; assembly: GCA_039654775.1. Classification (NCBI taxonomy): domain Eukaryota; kingdom Metazoa; phylum Chordata; class Actinopteri; order Cypriniformes; family Cyprinidae; genus Spinibarbus; species Spinibarbus caldwelli. The sequence continues at coordinate 15,666,196 of CM077256.1, read as the reverse complement.
AACCCAAAAACACTTATACCCTTTTGTTGTGTTGGTGTTATGGAGCCGACGAGACAAGAGGCGTGTGGATCCATATGCTGAGCTTTTATTAAACAGAGACATGGTCAAACACAGGCAGGGTCAAAATTGGCAAACAGGTATATAGAGAGCAAGTCACAAAAGCAGTCAAGCAAACAGGCGTGGGTCCTTGATCAACGGAGCAGCATCCAGAGGGCTTGACAAGAGGGGCGATTCGATAACGTGAGCAATAATCCAGGCAAGGCACGAACAGAGTCCGAAACGGCAAGACAAGGGTTAATCCAAAACAGACGATAAATCCAGGGCAGGCTGCTGACAGACGAGATGAGATAAACCAGGCAAGGACACGAATGAAACAGATTATAAACAAGGCTAGGCTAGACTTGGGGAAAACTAAGAGTGGCTCCGTAAAGTAGCTATCAGCTAAAACAGTGATAAACGCTAGACAATACTCGGCGACTAGAACAAGAACTGAGTGGGTGTTATATAGTGTGTGATTGGTCACATATGAGCAGGTGATTAGTGAAATGGTTGCTGGGAAATGTAGTCCGGGGTATTGTGAAACAGTCTGTGCAGTGGAAGAGTCAATATGATGAAGGGATGACCTCTGGTGGTAATCAGACGGGAAGCCACAGACCAGATTCGTGACAGTTGGAGTGCTGCCTTTACCACACTTTATTATTTGACCAGTTGGCCATGGGACAATGTGTGTGGGCATGCCAAGGTTTAATGTTGTTTACAAATGCACAGCTGCAGAAAGCCAAAACCCAGAAATAACCATTCTGATTATTGTTACTGTAAAACATGTAGCTTAATATGCACAGTCTATTGAAAGAGTTGCAGCATCTACATGTAAATAGACAAAACAACTTTGCTGCATCTAAAGCTACCAGAATAAACTACAGGACAACCATAGTGTGTTGTAGCATTTGAACCAATCAGACACACATTTGTTCATTAGATTTAACAAAGCAGTTATTCCTTAGATTAACAAACAGTCACAGACCCCTCACCCAACATCAGACTCGGTGCCTATATGTCTGTGAACGAAGTCCAGGCCCTGGTTACCATGGCAACCAGGAGACTTTTGCCAGGTCAGATAAACTTTACGACCTAATGGCATGTAGAGAGTTCTCTTTCTCACTACACTTTCCATAGGAAAGACACATAATGCACATACAAATGGACTCTTCTCTAATTAATTCATTGAAAAACCTTTCTTTGAATGAACACACATATCCTCAGGTCATTGTGTATATTGTTACTGTTCTTGTATATTGTCTTTTGTACTGTATCCTGTTTTATGCATGCTTATGATAGATCACTAGTTAATATTACCCCACTTATACCATGTTTGATCTCTATCAATTCGTCTTCGGATGATCTAATTGAGAGTGTATATTATATGTTGCTACCTATGCAACATATAAGTGTTCTAAGAATCTTTAATAGTTTGTATATCAACTTCCAATCCAACCCCATGCAAATTACCATGCTCAGAGACAAAGAGTCGTAAAACCTTCCCTCCAAAGGTTCAGGATTCCATTGGTTCTTTGACACCCCAGAGGTGTGACCTCCATAGGGTCTAAAAGACCTCACTTCAGTGACCTGCCCGGGTTTTTAGTTTTTTTAGTTTTTAGCTTTTAGTCTCTTCACTCGTCTCACATTCTCTCTCCATCTTCTGGTTGCTAAATCCCAGGGCCGGCGCTACCGCGTCTGGCAGGCCTCAGCACACCCAGTCAGAGGATCTTTTAGATTCTGAGAAGATGAGCTAGAACTCTTCTGGACCCTTACGTTTTTGTGCCAGGCCTTGCGGCCTTGTCTTTCCATTCAACCAAAGATTCTCGGATCTTAGCTGATGTCTCTTAACTCTTCTTCACTTTTCACCTGGGAAGAAACTCCCAATCACCATCGAGTCAGAACATCTTTGGAATTCATCACTCTTCAAACCAGGAAAAACGTGATTGCAAGTCCAAAACCTTGAAACCATCAAGACTTTCATCCGAGACTGCATCCGGACACTCGTTCAATAAGGCAATGCAAGTATAGTACATTTAACTAAACGAAACAGAGGTTTAGTATAAATTATAGACCCCGTTGTAAATGGCGCTGATGGTTTTAGTCAGGTGGTTAACTGACTCTTTCCATAACTGCATTCTCTGTTTTCTCTAATGGCGTCGTTCATTCACTTTAGCTCCACTTTGTATGTATGCATGAGTGTATGTTTATTCGTTTGTTTGTTTAGATTAGTTATGTGTGTTAGCATTTAGTTAATAAAACTCTTGTGCACAAATTACATGAGTTTCTGATTCTGCCTTGCAAATAATTGTCCCTTTACGATTTTGACCCTCGCTACATGATCTAATGCATTAATAGGAAGGTATTTTCTGTGGCCACGGAAATATCCTTTCTTAGAGTTGATATGAATTTACACTGAATGTTCGCTGGACGAACAGATCAGCTGATGGCAATTTAACTCTGCTACAGTTATTAGTGTCAGCCGATATAAATAATTGTAATTAATCATAATTAATTATAAATATTTATATACAATTCCCTTTTGGAGCTAATTTCCTACAGTGTTTACAAAAATGGATGAGTAGTATTGACATTTAAATAAAAAAATTATGGTAACTCTTTAGTATAGGGACCAATTCTCACTATTAACTAGTTGCCTATTAGCATGCATATTATTAACATTTTGTCTGTTTATTAGTACTTATAAAGCACATATTCTGCATGACCATACTCTACATCCCTAATCCTACTCAATACCTAAACTTAACAACTACCTTACTAACTATTAATAAGCAACAAATTAGGAGTTTCTTGAGCCAAAAGTCATAGTTTATGGTTTGTTCATAGCGAGAATTGGACCTTAAAATAAAGTGTGACCAAAATTATATATGTTTAAAAAATAATTTCTTTATAGAAACCTGAGACACTATATTACACACAATTTTTTTTTTTTTTTTTTTTTTTTTTTTTTACAAAACATCTTTTTTACTTGAATTATCTTGAAGTTCATCACTATATTTAATTAATCTAACCTGTAAATCTGCTAATTACAAAAAAGGGGAATCAGGAGGATCAACATAATGATTGATAATTAAATCCATTAGTCACGTTTAAAATGATTTTGTCTTTTAAATGTGACTTTATCACCAGTCACCTGTCACACTTCTCGGGGGAGCAAGGAGCGAGGAGACGAGGAGTACTTCAAAAACAGTCTTTAATAATCCAACAACTAGGAACACCGGGAGAGTAGGAGACACAGAACACAAGGAATGACGTTTAAGTGACGTTTAAGGACCGACCAACATGAACTGAATGGACTGGGGCTTTTAAGGACAGGACAATCAGGGGAGGAAGACGAGACACACCTGGAAACCAATTAACAATTAACACGAGGGAGAAACACACACAGACAGGTCCATAGTCCTGACATCACCTTAATGAAATGAAATATTCTTGAATAAAAATAGAATGGTGATTATTTATCTACGGTATGTTAAAATTACTGTAATTACTTTTAGCATGACTAGTCTTAAGATGGTCTTTAAATGATGATCAGTGGAAACAAGAAAGGTTATGGAGGTTCCTGCTTAGAGTAGACAGTATCTCAGAATTTTTCTTTCATATTTCTTACCCTGTTATGACCAGTTAATGCATAAAAACCAAGCACAACCCATAACCAGGCCTTGTGGGCAAAACTGAGTATTCCCGTTGAACTCTGTGGCCTGAATAAGATGGCTGCATGATAAAGCTTGTGTATTTATGACCTTATGTGATTTTGTGTGTGTGTGTGTGTGTGTGTGTACCTGTTTTTCTATTCAGGCGAGGACTTAAACCTGAATACACACAGACTCATGGGGACTCGTGTCACGGTGGGGACCTAAACTGAGGTCCCCATGGGTAAAGAAGCTTATAAATCACACAGAATGAAGTTTTTTGAAAATCTAAAAATGCAAAAAGTCTCCTGTGAGGGCTAAGCTTAGATGTAGGGTTGGGGTAGGGCAATAGAATATACGGTCTGTACAGTAGGAAAACCATTACGCCTATGGAAGTCCCCACAAGGATAGCGAAACAAGAGTGTGTGTGTGTGTGTGTGTGTGTGTGTGTGTGTGCATTGTTGTATGAGTGAGCGTAGAGCCTCTAATAAGATTACTACTCTAGTATTTCACAGAAAGGCATATCCGTCAAAGGTTAAGATGGCACACAATGTAAACACACAGAGATAAGTTAGGTCAGGTGGGAGGTTGTGACAGTTTGCCATTTAAAATGCATACTAAATTTTTATGTGAGCGTTTATGAAGTGATTTCAATCATAACCAGAAGATAGCAGTCATATTTTGTGCCTGAGCATAATGCATTTGTTTTAAAGCTGTAGAACAGAGTTATTAAGATAAATTCCCTGTGCCTGTAAATCAGGGTAATTAAGATGCACCAAGACCGGTTCTTTCCTTTAATCTCTTTCTTTGTTTCCCTATGGAAAATGCAGAAACGGGATTTTCTTTCTTGTTTTTTAAAAGCTGATGCTATCTTCTTTCCAGAGGCCATGTTTAATAATTAAAGGATTTAGAAAATGACCAAATACGCTTCATTCAGCTGTCAGAATGTCTCTGGCTCTTGGTTGCTCCTTTGAGACTTCACATTTTAATCACTTAAGAAATGGCATGCGGCTTCCTGCAGAAAATTATGTTTGTGTTAAACCCGAGAGGATAAAATCACCATTTTTCTTGTAAAAGCTATGCTGATTTATATATCACTCAACGTGAAATCAAAATGAAGCATGTTTACATTCTTAAAACATGCTCCTTTTCTTATTGTGTAACATTCATTGGTGCAAGCTAAAATAGTTAGGCTTCACACGGGCTATTCAATAATTTATAATAGCAAAACTGGACAATTTTGGATTTATTTTATCCATCCTGGTATGTACTGCCCACTTAAATTAATCAAATGAATTCCCATTGGATTTTATCCCATTCCCATTTATCACTGAACACCCTTTTTCACTCAAAAATTAGTCACATTACTTAAGGTAATTTAAATTGGCTGCAAATGGCGATTTATCTATACAAATTCTATTTTATGTTATTTAGAGTGATAAACATAAATACATAATATTTAAATTATGCATTATAAAAAGATTAAACTGCATCCAGTCTCTGAACAGTGAAAGCTATAAAATCAAATCGCTGTAGGGATGCAAGAGCTTGTGTAAGCTCCTTTTTGTTGATTTAAAGCTCTAGAAAGAAGACAGATATAATATTGGAGCTCCTGGGATACGTCATATTGTTTTGTGTCTGTGTTCTGAAGAGGGATTTGAGAGGCTGAATCCACGGAGACAGATTCCAGATGCACCGTGACTGATGACATCAGAGAGGACGTCAGCATGGCACGAGTGTATTTATGGGAGCAGGTTTCGGCTGTGTAGACAGAGTATGAGCTGCAGCAAAAAACAGTAGGTAGTAGGTCAATGAACTCATTTGTAGTGGAGAAGTAATTACGTCAGATCAAATATTAGCTCTAATCGTGCATTGACAGGGAGGTGTGAGGTGCTTTTCAGGTCTTTAAAATACAGGCAGGAGTGGAGCCAAAAAACAGAGGTTTAAGCTGAAGTGTATAATTTCTGTACCACTCTTGTCACCAAACAGAATATATATGCATATATTATTATTATTATTATTTTTTTTTTTTTTTCTGAACACATCCACCAGCTTACACTAAAAGCAATTAAATCTCTGTATGCTGTCGAGTCTTTGTGCTGTTGGTTTCTAGTAATTTTTCCTATCTCCAACGGCTGAAACCGACTGTGCCTACCCTACCATTAGAAGTTTTTGGGCTAAGCTACAAACTACTAAAAAATTGGTAACATTTTATTTTAAGGGTCAATTCTCACTATTAACTAGTTGTTTATTAGCATACATATTATTAGCATATTAGCTTTTTATTAGTATTTATAAAATAAATATTAATACCTTATTCTGCATGACCATATTCTAGATTGCTTAATCCTACCCCATATCTAAATTTAACAACTACTTTACTAACTATTAATAAGAAGCAAATTAGGAGTTTGTTCAGGGAAAACTGTCACGGGGAAAAAGAGACAGGATTCAGTAGCGGATGCAGTTTATTGGAGAAATCTCCAAAGACACACAAACAGAGAGTCCACAGGAGTCCTCGCGGAGGGTTGACAAGTCTCTGTAGCGCAGGGATGCAATGGGCAGCTCACAGAAGTAGACAATCCAGGAAGAGGCTAGGAAGACGACCAGGGAGCCAGACGCCGGAGGAACAGCGTGACCACGAACGTGAGGACAAACACCAAGGATCTGACAATGCAAGACGAGGTTAGCACATATAATATAGAGCCGCAAACGAGCCACACCTGGGAATGATTAGCTCGTAGTGGTAATCAGACACACCCACTCACACACACACACACACACACACACACACACACATACACACACACAACAGACCAAGCACAGATGAGACCGTGATCCCATGAACCGTGACAAAAACTTATTTAATAGTGAATATGTGTTCACTAATCTAAAGGTTTACCAAAAAATAGCTAAGCTACACTAAGCTGAAAGCTACCCTATAGAGAATAGCTAAGTATACCACAACCTACATGAAAAAAGCTACACTGACATTATCTCACAATTTCTTAAACTGTCTAACTAATTCAGTCGACTGAGTAAGTCATTTTTGCTTGAACCAGTCTGGGGTGCGTTTCACAAAAGCTTAGTTAGGTCCCACTTTATATTAAGTAGCCTTAACTACTTTGTACTTACATTTAAATTAGTCATTTGGTACAATGCACTTATTGTGTACATACATGTTTTTACATTGTACTTATATTTTAAAAATACCTGCATGTAATTACATCTGTAATTAATTTCTGTAATTACATTTATAATTACACTGTTCCAATTATACTGTTATTACACTGTTGTAATATAATTACACTTTTTTTTAAGATTTATTTTTGGCAGTAGATTATGCTCTTGAGCAAAGTAAGCAGTCTAACATGCAGTACATTCTATATCTTCCATTCCATATATTTTCAAATTTCATTCTTTGTCTTTTGTGTGACAATAAAAGCACCATTTTTAAAGAGCATACATGAATACGCTCCAGTACCCTGAGGGAAGGAAAGTAATGACTGAATAAAACATGGTAAAACAAGGGACAAAAATAGTACTCAGATAAAAAGAAGTATTCAGATGCCATGTTCTTTATTTATGACAATAATCTTACATTAATTCAATCTTGAAGTGATTTATTAGCAGGTTGAAATAAGAGATTACACCACCATTTGTGTGATGCCATTAATGTTGAACCAACATGGTTGGAATGACAGTTGTGCAACAAAGTTACTATACAGTTTTGGGAAAGAGTTATGACTAGCTAGTTTACTTTCAACAATGAATCATACTATGGGAGTTAAGTGGCAAGTTATGTGGTTGTATGGGAAATGCAACCCTGATCGTTTCAAACTTAAACTTATAACTTGAGACTTTTATGATTCAGACTTTTATGATTCATTGAAAAGAGCCAAATCAAATAAGTTATTCATTTCTAAATCATTACTGATGTCATCTCGCTTCTGAGAATCGCAGTTAAACCAACAGCTTTGCTACATTTAGTGGGGCTACAGCCCATTATATGCTGCTCATTTACATAAAGTTGCATTAGCAACAGTTTCTATTGCTTATGTCGTCAACTCATTTTAAAAATAAACAATGTCAGGTCGCTTTGTCACTGTCAGTGTGAAAACCCTGTAAGAAGCCAAATCTCAACAGTATAGTTGTTTGTACATATTGAACCAGTATAGTAGAAAGTGTTTTAATATCTAGATTTAAATGTGGAGAGGGAAAAGTGTCAATTGCAAGTTGAATCTTTCATTTTAATTTGCAATTGAACGATGAGTCAAGAGGCAGTTCCAGTATAGCCCATCATGTATGATCCATCTCGCATCTCTTTGTTACGAGTGGATACCAGTAACTGACCTGTGTGGTTTGGCAGTGACTCACTGCTTTTAAGATATCTAATGGGAATTGTCAGTATACTCTCCCATTCAATAACACTGCTCAGTCCTGAGCCCCGAGCCTGCGTTATCAATACACAAAAGTTAATAGAGAGTTTCCTTAGTGGTCGTCATGACGACCAATGTTAATCTGCACAAATGCAGGACTGTCAGTGGCACTCTGCAAGAAACTACAGGGGGCTCAATGTCGCATTTGGTCCTGTCTGGTACTGTCACTGCGTGTGGTTTGAAATCACTGTGTACAATCAAGATGTGTTAGCTACAGAACATTGGACGGTGACATTTTGAACATTGTATTGTAGTATTGCTTATTTTTAGGCTGCTCTGGACAAAAGCGTCTGGCATTTATTCACATCTTGAATACATGTCAATTAAGCTTAAAGAAGTTTTTGATGTTAAAGTACTCTCTTCTGTCTTTGCTTTAATAAGTCAGTTTCTTTCTTTCTTTCTTTCTTTCTTTCTTTCTTTCAATAAAATACATCACACAAGCAAATTAATAAATAAATTGAGCCCAGTGAATTATTACAATATATTGTAGGTTCATTTCCCTGAAAAATGTAAAACATTGGCTTTGGAGCTATCTCGTTTAGAGGAATAGTTCACCCAAAAATGAAAATTTGCTGAAAATTCACTCACCCTCAGGCCATCTAAGAACAGAATAACAGAAATTTAGCATTACATCACTTGCTCACCAGTTGATCCTATGCAGTCAATGGGTGCCGTGAATTTGAGGTGTTACTGTCTTTCTGACTGACCATTAACAGACTAGGGGAACATTTGGGAAATTAGCTTGAAATACAGGTGTCGAAATATACTGGTATTGATGAATTAGTCTTTAGTTCTGAATTAGTTATTTTTACACACTTCTGAGTGTGATTCTTTTTACAAAAATGAGAAAAAACAAAATGAACAAAGTTAAGGATAAATTTGATTGATTGTGCTATTATTATTGGTAATGCTAGTACATGGAGATTTGTTTGGATTCAGCACTCAAGATGGGTTCAACTGTTAAACAGTCAGGCTAGACCAGCATTATAGATGTCAAAAGTATGTAAAATTAAAGTAAAACTTCTCTTTAGAACTTCTGTTTAGCGTTTTGTGGATTGAGCATGTGGTGAGAAAGCCTCAAATAAGTACTTGTTTGCATCCACAAATAAAAATACAGTTTTTCTTTCTGTGTAATCCTCCATTCTAGCCTGTAATTAACATGATGTAATGTAGTCCAATTAACTCTCAATATGTTTCCTGCTGCTTCTTAATTTGGTAACAATTTTCTTGTTTTTCTCAAAACATTCTGAGCTCCACACTTTTCCATTTGCAAGTGTAGTGTAAATAATTTGGTATTGTATATTACCTTTTGTCTTTTTAAATTGAATTAACTTGCATTATCATAGGTGCTTATTAGTGCTGGGTGATTTGACCAAAAATCTGTCAGGTTTTTTTTTTTTTTTTCCTGAAATTCTGACAGTTTCAGGGTTTTTCACAATTTTCTTCCTGACTGTGCCTTTATATGAATCAGAAGGCATGAAACAGTTGCAGAACCACTGCATTTTATTCACGATCCAAACAAAGTTGCTACATGTAGCATGACCAGTTTTTGATGTAAATTAGATGATATTATTTCAAAATTTGCGGCAAAAACAGAACAGTCTGACTTTATCTTTGTGAAATTATGCTACATAAAACATCTGCATGAAACAGCAGACGGGCTGAATGAGAACACAAATTCACTCTCTGACAGCAGGTGGTGCTTATGGAAGAGATACAGTGTTCCCTATTAAAAGCTACTCTCGATGCTGTGTTTCAATAACGCTAATGAGAACATTCTTTGTTCGACCGGTTGTGAAGCACGTGTGTCAAACACGCCAAGAATTGGCTTAAATAACCTCGGTGGGTGACGTCATTGATCACGTACACCTGCAGGTTATAAATAGACGTAAGACATACACATCTTCAGGTTTCTTTGTCTTCAGAGACCGCATTGTGTGTGTGTGTGTCACGCTGAAAGCAGTACAAAGCACGAGCCTCTGCGCCCTGGTTAAGATCGCACTTTGATCTGGCTGAGGCTCGAGAGGCGGGTCCTTCCCTTTCTCTCATGCTCTCACCAGATCGGGGCTTTTTCGCGCCCGCTTCCAAAGCGTGCCCCGGCATTTCTTTAGATCGGGCAGCGAATGCTGCAGCTGTTGATTCTGTAGTTATGGAAATTGAGAGCGCCGCCTCACGAGCGCTCCTCCCGCGATTGTAATGAATGAGGAGTTACTCGAGGTGATGACTCGTGCAGTGTGAACCGATTAAAGCTGGATTGGCCACAAGAGCAGTAGACCCCTAGACGCTCCAAACTAGATGACAGTTTTCTGTCAGGTGGTCTAGGGGAGTGACCTCAGCCATGGTTTCTCCCCTTCTTTGGTGATCTCCATGATGAGAGAACTTATTCATGGAGTAAGCTGTTTTTTTGTCCTGTTTTTTTTTTTTTTTTTTTTTTTGTGCCTCAACCTTGAATTTTTCGATGATTGTGGATTCAAAGGCACAGGGCTACATGATGACACCCCAGGTGGAAGAGACGCTAGTATGCTATCTCTCCCCTTGGGGTGCATCATCACTCAAAATGTCAACACTCCCTACTAAGCCATGTAGAACAACATCTAAACTTGTAGGGAGGGCGTTTCATGCAGCAGGTCATGCTGGTGCTGCCCTGCACACCATGGCGGTTCTGCAGGTGTACCAGGCTGACCTGCTCAAAGACTTGAGCACAGACGGGACCATCGATGAGGAGGCGTTTTCTGAACTTCGCCGGGCCACAAATCTGTCTCTCCGTGCGACTAAGCAGACAGCCCGTGCCATCGGCCGTTCTATGGCTGCTATTGTCTCCACGGAGAAACATCTGTGGCTGAACCTCACGGGCATCAAGGAGAGGGATCGATCTTTCCTTCTTGATGCCCCTGTCTCGGCTTCCGGCCTATTTGGCGACGCTGTCAACTCAGTCGCCACTAGGTTTCGGGAGGCGAAGCGCTACGAAGAAGCGTTAGTGAGGTTTCTCCCCCACCGTGCTCAAGCATCAGGACTGTAGGCCACCCAGTCCCGACCAGGTTCGGTTCCTCTGAGGCGAGAAGCCCAGAAGGAGAGTATGGCGTGTCGTGTGCCCCCTCGAAGAGACTGGGGAGCGGCTCGCCGCACTTCTCAATCCGCATCAAAGAGACCGGACCTGCGGAGCATCATCTCCGCTAAGAAAAAGTCCTGAGGCTGTTGCGCCCAGGACCGTGGGGGTGTGCCCCCCTGGGGAGGGGTGCGTAAAAATTCCAACAGAGAGTAGAGGTTCCTTCCTGGCACCCTCAGGGGGCCGCTGTACAATCTCCGCCACCACTGGTGTTTCGGGGACCAGCGGTCTCCAGTGAAATGTTAGGTGTTCGGTTGCCTCCTGCCACGTTTCAGGACACTAGACATCTAACATCCCCCCATCAAAGTGAGGTGTCAAAACTAGTGCCCCTTTCAGAGAAGCTGGAAGCGTGGAAGGTACTGCCAAATATCTCTTCGTGGGTAGAAAAGAATGTAGAGGAAGGCTACAGGATTCAGTCTGCATATCAGCTTCCGCGTTTCAACGGTGTGGTCTCCACTTCAGGGAAACCGGAACAAGTGCATTTGTTGACACAGGAATTACAGGCTCTGTTGGACAAAGGGGGCCATAGAATGTGTTCCCCTGCCAGACAGACAGTCAGGCTATTACAGCCGGTATTTTCTCGTTCCCAAGAAAGATGGGGGGTTGCGTCCGATTTTAGATCTTCGCGGGTTAAACCGCTACCTCAGAACATACAAGTTCAAAATGTTGCCAATCAAGATGGTTGTTTCTCACATCCAATCGGAGGATTGGTTTGTGACAATCGATCTAAAGGACGCTTATTTTCATATAGAAATATTGCCACAACACAGGAAGTTCCTGAGGTTCGCTTTCGGGGGCGAAGATTACCAGTATCGGGTTCTTCCGTTCGGCCTAGCCTTGTCACCCGGCACATACACGAAATGCATGGATGCAGCTCTGGCTCCTCTACGACTCCAGGGCATCCGCATTTTGAACTACATAGACGACTGGCTGATTCTGGCTCAGTCTCAGGAGCTAGTGCTTCTACATCGGGATGTCGTCCTAGCTCATCTCGAATCTCTGGGGTTGAGACTCAACGCAAAGAAGAGCGTTCTCTCTCCTGCTCAGAGGACAACGTATTTGGGGGTCATATGGGATTCGACGGCGATGCGGGCACAGCTGTCTCCTGCACGCGTCAAATCCATTCTAAACACCCTAAAGAACATAAAGCTAGGCCAGAATGTCACGTTTCATCACTTTCAGAGAGTGCTAGGTCTCATGGCAGCTGCATCCACGGTGATACCTTTGGGCCTCCTGCACATGAGATTGTTTCAGTTGTGGCTCAGAGCCAGGGGATTTCATCCAAGGGCCAATCCCCAGAGGCAAATAAGGGTTACGCGCCGGGGGCTTTGTAGCCTTTCTATGTGGTTCAGACCCCGGTTTCTGACTTTGGGTCCCACTCTAGGTCCGTGTTGTCATCGCAAGATGCTAACGACAGATGCATCCCTCACGGGTTGGGGAGCGGTCTTAGATGGCCGTCCAGCCCAAGGGATCTGGAGAGGTCATCTTCTCGAATGGCACATCAATTGCCTCGAAATGAAGGCTGTATTTCTGGCTCTGAAATACTTCCTCCAGCAGTTAAGAGGTTACCATGTCCTAGTGCGGGTGGACAACACGGCGGTAGTCTCTTACATAAATCGTCAGGGCGGACTGCGGTCGCGCCGCTTGAACGAGCTAGCGCAGCAGATTCTGCTTTGGGCACAGAACAAGTTCCTGTCCCTCAGGGCGATTTACATTCCCGGGCATATAAATGTGGGAGCAGACTTGCTGTCCAGACAAGCTGTGATACACGGGGAATGGAAACTCCGAAGTAGTCAGTCAAATCTAGGAAAGATTTTACAAAGCAGAGGTGGACCTCTTTGCTTCACAGGAGACAGCACAATGTCCCCTCTACTTCTCTCTGACTCATCCAGCTCCCCTGGGTCTGGACGCGATGGCCCATGTGTGGCCCAGACTGCGTCTTTATGCATTTCCTCCGATTGCTCTGCTCCCGGGAGTCCTGGCCAAGGTCCGTCAACAGGGATCTCGACTCTTACTGATAGCGCCCCGTTGGCCGACCAGAATATGGTTCTCAGATCTAATATCTCTCCTCGACGGCTCGCCGTGGGCGATTCCAGTGAGAAGGGACCTTCTCTCTTAGGCACAGGGGACAATATTTCATCCCCGGCCGGAGCTCTGGAACCTTCACGTGTGGCCCCTGAGGGGGACCAACTGAGACATGCTGGGCTTCCAGCCGACGTAGTAGAGACTATTTTAAGCGCTAGGGCTCCCTCCACTAGAAGAAGTTATGCTTTCAAATGGCACATTTTCGAAAATTGGTGTATAGCACACCATGTAGACCCAGTTCACTGCCAAGATTTTTCTGTGATGAAGTTCCTGCAAGAGAAATTGTCCTCAGGCACATGTCCTGGTACTCTCAGAGTCTATGTGGCCGCCATTTCGGCTTGCCATGTTCTGATTGATGGGGTTTCTGTGGGAAGGCACCCTCTAGTTGCCCGCTTTATTCGGGGAGCTAGGCAGTTAAGGCCGCCCACTAGGGCGACAGTCCCTTCATGGGACTTAGCTATTGTGCTCGAGGGTCTGGTCACGACCCTTTTTGAACCACTGGAGTCAGCGCCTATCAGGTTTCTGTCTCTAAAGATGTTTTTTTTTTTAATGGCCATTACTTCTCTGAAGAGAATTGGGGATATGCAGGCTCTGTCGATCTCGCCATCCTGCCTAGATTTTGCCCCTGGGCTGGTCAAAGTTATTTTGCATCCTCACCCGAATTATCTTCCGAAAGTTTCATTCTCGACCATGAATCTGGTCGTTCTTGAAGCCTTCTGCCCTCCGCCGTTCACGACACCGGAGCAAGAAACACTTCACTTACTGTGTCCAGTAGTGCTCTTCAGATCTACGTCCACCGCACTAGCCAGTGGCGTAAGTCAGAGCAACTTTTCATATGCTATGGGGGCCGTAACTGGGGGCCGGCTGCCACAAAGCATACTATATCACATTGGGTGAGGGATGCTATTGCCCTAGCCTATGAGGCGCGTGGTCAAGCTTCGCCTCTAGGAGTTAGGGCCCATTCAACCAGGGGGGTTGCATCTTCTATGGCTTTGGCAAGAGGTGTCCCCTTGCAGCAAGTGTGTGATGCGGCAGGTTGGTCCTCTCCGCACACATTTGTTAGATTCTATAGTTTGGATGTCCATGCTACTCCGGGCTCGCATGTCCTTGAGTCAACATCCCAGAGTCATATCTGAGACCTCTTCAATGTTTGTGCACACACACTACACAACCTTGGGGGGTCCAGACACTTCCAGTGCGGCGGCGTTGGTATTCTCGTTCCCATTAGCATTATTGAAACGCAGCATCGAGAGTAGCTTTTGATAGGGAACGTCTCGGGTTACTTGACTGTAACCCTATTCCCTGAAAAAGCGGGAACGAGATGCTGCGCCTCAATGTCGCACTGTGGGCGTGCCTGGACATCTCTTCAGACAAAGGTTAAACCTGAAGATGTGTACGTCTTACGTCTATTTATAACCTGCAGGTGATCAATGACGTCACCCACCGAGGTTATTTAAGCCAATTCTTGGCGTGTTTGACACACGGGCTTCACAACCGGTCGAACAAAGAATGTTCTCATTAGCGTTATTGAAACGCAGCATCTCGTTCCCGCTTTTTCACAGGGTTACAGTTAAGTAACCCGAGACGTTTCCTTGTTTACTGCTGTAAACTATAGAAGCCCGGTTCCGCCACTGAAAAAAATTTAAAAGTTAATTGTGACTTTTTATCTCATAATTCTAACTATTTATCTCGCAATTCTGACTTTTTTCTCAGAATTGCATCATATAAACTCATAATTCGGACTTTTTTTCTCAGAGTTGTATAACTCTCAATTGTGAGAAATTAAGTCAAAATTGAGAGATATAAACTGGCAATTCTGACTTTTTTCTTAAAATTGCGTGATATAAACTCGGAATTGCGAGTTATAATTTCATGTGTGCATGCGTGAGCGTGCAGCTGTCACAAACTCGGCCTCTGTGGCCCTCCCTGAACACCACCGGAGGGCACCGTCACCGGAGTATTAGTTCTTGAACTGCATTCCCCACAATACCCTGTATCTGAGACTGATTGCTGCGCAGGTGTTTCCCATCTCTGTGGCCTTTATAAGCTGCAACCAAACGCTCACTCATTGCGAAGTCTTGTTTTACCCCGGCTAACACTACTGAGCGTTACTTCTGTTCTCATTGATCTCCTGTGTACGACCTTGGACTGTTTACCTGACTCTGTGATTCTCTGCCACCTTCCCTTGTGTTCTGATCTCTGGACTGTTTGTTACTTCTCCTGTCTGCCGCCTGCCTCGACTTAAGCCTGGTAATCGTTTACGAGTTCGGACCTGTCTCTGACACCCCTGTCGCTGTTGTCTGATCTTCGCTTGTTTGATTTTGCCTTTTAATAAAAGCTGCAAATGGATCCCCATGCCTCAGACCCCTCATTACAGAAGCAACTTGTTACAGTCGCTCTCCTTTCTTTTCGGAATTTACCTATTATTTATCTTTTTTTTTCATTTAAAATTTTTATGGTAATCAGTAATAAGCTTTTTCCTCTCTAATCATGTGATTTGAGAGAGTTTTTATGTTAAGTTTCGCCATGGGACTTCTGTTTTTACCTCTCCGAGTGACCGGAGTGCAGCAACATGGTGCCAGCTCTTTTGTTTACACCAGGGATCAGTTGATCGCATTGCAATTGGCCAGCATTTTTGATCCAACTTTGTATTGGACTTTAAACATCCCTGATGAGATACGAGGAGGACAGTGAGAGGATGCAGAGGTGGAAGAAAACGGTGGAGAGGAAAAGTCGAGCAGAGCCAAGCAGCGCGCAAAGAGAAGGCGAGGAAATATATATCGTATCTCCCGTCTCTCATTATGGGTAATGTGAGGTTGCTGGACAAAAAGATGGATGAGCTGACAGCTTTAGTAAGAAGGGAGAACATCTTTCGCGAATGTAGTCTGATGTGTTTTACAGAGACCTGGTTGCATGATGGCATACCCGATTCCAGCATTAATATAAACGGCTTCAGTGCAGTGCGGGGAGACCGGAGACGAGAAGAGTGCGGTAAGAGGAGAGGAGGAGGACTGGCTGTCTATATTAACAACATGTGGTGCCACCCGGGTCATGTAACTGTGAAAGAGCGTGTTTGCAGCCCTGATATTGAACTTTTGGCTGTAGGGCTTCATCCATACTACATGCCCAGAGAGTTCTCTAATGGCATTTTAATCGCCGTCTACATTCCTCCATCTGCTAATGCTGCGGGTGCATGCAATCTCATATACTCAGTCACTGCCAAACGTCAGACTCGCCACCCCGATGCCTTGTACTTCATCTCCGGTGACTTCAATCAAGCGTCCCTCACGAAAACACTTCCCACCTTCACTCAGTAAGTG
The DNA here is from genome assembly GCA_039654775.1 of Spinibarbus caldwelli. Lineage (NCBI taxonomy): Eukaryota > Metazoa > Chordata > Actinopteri > Cypriniformes > Cyprinidae > Spinibarbus > Spinibarbus caldwelli. The sequence continues at coordinate 15,649,557 of CM077256.1, read as the reverse complement.
GATTATTACACCAAAGGTGTCAGGACCCTAGACTTGATGTATTCAAATGTTAAAGGGGCCTTCAGCTCTTTAGCCCTCCCCCCACTAGGCAGGTCAGATCAAAAACCTGAACCATCTCCTTCCAATATACAAACCCCTGGTTCAGAGTCAACCTGCTACTGTCAGGAAAGTGAGGAAATAGTCTGAAGAAGCCAATGCTGCCCTGCAGGAGTGCTTTGAGTCTACTAACTGGGAGGTGCTCTGTGAGCCACAGGGTGAGGACATTGACCAACTGACTGACTGCATCACGGAATATATCAATTTCTGTGTTGACATCTGCATGCCCCTGAAAACTATTCATTGCTTCCCTCATAATAAACCCTGGGTCACCAACGACATTGAAGGTGCTCTCAACGATAAAAAGAGGGCTTTTAGGACTGGTGATAAGGATTAAGCTAAGAGGGCTCAAAGACTGCTGTCTGTCAAGATAAGGGAGGGAAAGGAAAAGTACAGGAGGAAATTGGAAAATAGCCTGCAATAAAATAACTTGAGGGAGGTGTGGAGAGGCATGTGGACCATCACTGGCTACAAGATCGGCATCCATTTGTTGGAGGGCAATACAGACCATGCTAATGAGCTTAATCTTTTCTTTAATAGATTTGATGTGAAGTCTCAAATGCTCTCCTCCTACAACTTTTCTACACATTCACCAGTCCATCCCCCCCATGTAGTGGCCACTACGCCAGATTCCTCTGGAACCATCACCATCTCAGAGGATCAAGTAAGAAGGGAATTGAGCAGTCTTAGCCCCACAAAGGCTGTGGGCCCTGATGGAATCAGTCCAAGAATACTGAAAGCCTGTGCCCCGCAACTTTGCCCCGTTACAATATATTTTTAATCTGAGCCTACATCTGGAAAGGGTTCCAGTGCTATGGAAAACATCTTGCTAAGTGCCGGTACCAAAAGTAGCACGGCCCTGTGCCCCCAATGACTACAGGCCAGTAGCGCTGACCTCTCACCTAATGAAAGTTTTTGAGAGACTGATCCTCAGATCCATTCGGCCTCTTGTCAAACCCTTCCTTGATCCGTTACAGTTTGCCTACCAGTATCAACTTGGAGTGGATGATGCTATTGTCCACCTGCTCCATCGAACCTATACTCACCTAGAGAAACCGAGGAGCTCTGTGAGGTTTATGTTTTTTGACTTCTTTATTGCCTTTAAAACCATCAGGCCCAACTTACTGGAGGAGAAGTTGAAGAACATGCAGGTGTACACTCCTTTGGTCTCTTGGATTATGGACTACCTTACTGGCCGTCACCAGTACGTCCGCATACAGAATGCTGTGTCCGACACTGTGATCTGCAGCACCGGTGTTCCTCAGGGGACAGTTCTTTCTCCCTTCCTCTTCACCCTGTATACATGTCAAGTCAAGTCACCCTTATTTATATAGCGCTTTTAACAATACAGATTGTGTACATCTGATTTTAGTTACAACTCCGAATTCTGCCATCTCCAGAAGTTCTCTGATGACTCTGTGGTTGTAGGATGTATTCAGGGTGGTGACACCTCAGAGTATCAGACGGTAGTGGACAACTTTGTTACCTGGTGTGAGCTAAACCACCTACAGCTCAATGTTAGGAAAACAAAGGAATTTGTAGTGGACTTTAGAAAATCCAGGACCCCTGTCACTCCTTTGTCTGTCCATGGTGAGGAAGTGGAGATTGTTGCAGATTACAAATACCTGGGAGTCCATATAGTCAACAAACTGGACTGGACATTAAATTTAACAGCACTTTTCAAGAAAGGTCAGAGCAGGCTGTATTTTCTGAGGAGGCTCAAGTCTTTTAACGTCTGCAACACCATGCTGCAGATGTTCTATGAGTCTGTGGTGTCTAGTGTCTTTTTCTATGCAGTGGTCTGTTGGGGAAGTAGTATGAAGGTGGCAGACAGAAATAAACTAGAGAAACTAATCAGGAGGGCTGGCTCTGTACTTGGCATGGAGCTGTGACCCTGTTCACGCTGTGGCTGAGAGATGGATGCTGTCAAAACTTTACTCAATCCTGGACAATACCTCTCACCCACTACACAGTGTGCTGGTTGACCAGAGGAGCACATTCAGCCAGAGAATGATCACTGCCAAGTGTTCCATGGAGTGCTTTAGAAGATCCTTCATCCCTGTGGCCATCAGGCTGTACAAGTCCTCTTTATAAGTGCTGGGACATTCATGAGTAATGCATGTGCAATACATGTTTATTTCATGTGCAATAAGGGACTTTTCTTGTGCAATGCAAATTTCAACTCGTGCAATAAGGGACTTTCATGTGCAATACAGATTTATTATTATTGTTGTTGTTGCTGCTTATTTATTTGTTAGTGTTGAGATTGGTGTGCAGTACATACTGTATAACTGCTGTGCTTAATTGCCGTTATCACGCTGGACTTATCATGCTCAGCATTTGTCGTTCCATTGCGCCTCAGTTAACTTCATATTTGATCTGAACTGTCATCTTCACTGGTGTGGTTTTACATTATTGTTGTGTGTTTTTGCCTATTCAATTTTTAATTTGTTGCTATATAGGTATATATTTATTTCTTTCTATTATTATTACTATTAATCATTTATTCATTCTTTTTTCTTGAGAGCAATTGTAACATGGTAAGCAATTTCCCCCTGGGATTAATAAAGTTCTTTGAATCTTGAATCTTGAATTGCGAGATATAAACAAGCAATTCTGAGAAATGAAGTCAGAATTGTGTGATATAAACTCGAATTTGTGAGTTAGTAAGTCAGAACTGTGAGATATAAACTCGCAATTCTGAGAACATAGTCTTTTTTCACCTCAGAACTGGACTTTATAACTTGCAATTGTGAGTTTATATCTCACAATTCTGAGAAAAAAGTCAGAATTGTGAAATAAAAATTTGCAATTGCGAGAAAAAAGTCGAAATTGCCAGATACAAATTCACAATTGTGAGAAAAAACTCAGAATTGGAAGATACAAACTTGCAGTTGTGAGTTATAAAGTCAGAATTACAAGTTTATATCTCACAATTCTGATGTTATTTCTCCCAATTGGGAGTTTGTATCCCTCAATTCCGACTTTATATCTCGCTATTCTGACTTTATAACTCACAATTGTGAGTTTATACAACGCAATTCTGACTTAATTTCTCGCAATTGTGAGTTTATATTAGGGGTGTCACGATATACCGGTATTGACGATAACCGTGATATTCAAAGCATCGATTATCGATATCGTGTTAATTTAGTGTGTGACGATATTCCGGTATTGGCGATAACTGCAATATTTAAAATGAACAGGACACTTCTGATAACACGACATGTAAATACTCCAGCGCCAGTACCTGGTTGACCTCCAGGTGGCAGTATTGTGCCTTAACACTGACACCTGTCAAACAAGAAGAAGACGCAGCGCACGCAGCTACTTTGGCTACTCCGAGGAAAGCCATGTTCAGTTATACAGAGTAAGTCGCGATAATTTTATTAGTCATAGAATGGGAAATAGTACATTAACCTGTTAACAGAGGTTTTCTGTGTTCATATATTTAAGTAAAGGGTGATTATTTTAATAAGTACCGTGTTTTCTTTTCTCGTCTTATTTTTGTATTTGCAATCAGTATACGGCCTGTGCGAGCACTTTATTTCTTTGTTCAAATCTATTAACAGTTACACTATTAAAACTGATATAGAAAAACTGAGCGACCACATTGCTACATTAAACTCTGTAAAATGTTCAGCTGGTCGCAGTGCCATGCACTTAATGCCTCATCTGCGGCCGTTCTAGACGCACATTAAAACTGAATTAGCAGCGCTCTTACCGCATGACTTCAGTGGCGCCGGCGCAACTATAGGTTAAAGATCTTAAAACACGGGTACACAAGTTAACAAGTTAAAGTATCAGTTTAGATGTTAATATGGCAATTTGGCAACACTTTACAATAAGGTTAATTAGTTAACATTAGTTCATTACAATAGTTAACATGAACTAAGAATGAACAATACTTCTACAGCATTTATTAATCTTAGTTCATGTTAATTTCAGCATTTACTAATGCATTATTAAAATCACAAGTTGTATTTGTAAATATTAATGCACTACGAACTAACATGAACAATGAACGGCTGTATTTTTATTAACTAACATTAACAAAGATTAATAAATTGTGTAATAATGTATTGTTCATTGTTCATATATGTTAGTTTAATACATTAACTAATGTTAACAAATGACAACTTATTGTAAAGTGTTACTATTAATATTTATTAATCATACTGTTGAACTTGACAGTATTTTCATAGGAGCTCCAAAGAAGACAGAGAAAGCCAGAGTCGTGTGCCCTGTGTTTATCAGTATCTTTATGTTCGTTGGCTGAAAAAGAAAAACTCAATAAACAAAGTAAAAAATTATTTGACTGATATTATCCATATCGTGAATTCTTTTGGCCACAATAACAGTGATATGAAAAATCTAATATCGTGACAGCCCTAGTTTATATCTCACAATTCTGAGAAAAAAAGTCGGAATTGTAAGTTTATATGATGCAATTCTGAGAAAAAAAGTCAGAATTGTGAGATGTATACTTGCAATTGCGAGAAAAAAAGTCAGAATGCAGTTAACAGGGATCCCCTCTGAATTCACAATGCTGTCTACATTACTTAGCCACTTGTACCGGTACCCAGATTTTTTTACAAATTTGTACCGTGTGCGTAATTCAAACCATTGTACCGTTTGAACCGGTATATCGCCCAGCACTAGGTTTTATACTTGTTTTGTCATTTGGTCTTTGCACATTTTTGGTCAATGGATATCTTCTTCATTCGGCTTCTCCCGATTAGGGGTCACCACAGCGGATCATCCGTCTCCATTTTGAACTGTCCTCTGAGTCTTCCTCTGTCGCACCAACCACTCGCATGTCCTCCATCACCACATCCATGAACCTCCTTTTTGGTCTTTCTCTTCTCCTCCTGCCTGGTGGCTCCATCCTCAGCACTCTTCTCCCAACATACCCTGCATCCCTTCTCTGCACATGCCCAAACCATCTTAGTCTTGCCTCTCTCACTTTGTGTACAAACTGTCCTACCTGCGCTGTCCCTTTAATGTGCTCTTTTCTGATCCTGTCCATCTTCATCACTCCCAAAGTAAATTGCAGCATCTTTAACTCTGCCACCTCCAGCTCCTTCTCCTGTCTTTTTGTCAGTGCCACCACCTCCAAGCCATACAACATAGCTGGTCGTACTACCGTCTTGTAAACTTTACCTTTCACTCTTGCAGGTACCCTACTATCACAAATCACTCCTGACACTCTTCTCCACCCACTCCACCCTGCCTGCACTCTCTTCTTTACTTCTCTACCACACTCTCCATTACTTTGGACAACTGACCCGAAGTATTTAAACTCATCCACCTTCACCACATCTGTTCCTTGTAACTGTACCGTTCTGCTTCCCTCTCTCCCATTTATGCACATGTACTCTGTCTTGCCCCTACTGATTTTCATTCCCCTTCTCTCCAGTGCATACCTCCACCTCTCAAAACTCACCTCCACCTGTTCCCTACTCTCACTACACATCACAATATCATCTGCAAACATCATAATTCATGAAGGTTCCTCCCTGATCCCATCCGTCAAACTGTCCATCACCATTGCAAACAAGAAAGGGCTAAGAGCAGATCCTTGATGCAATCCTACCTTCACCTTGAACCAGTCTGCCATTCCTACTGCACACCTCACCACTGTCACACTGTCCTCATACATATCCTGCACCACCCTCACATACTTCTCTGCCACACCCGATTTCCTCATACAGTACCACAACTCTTCTCTCGGCACCCTGTCATAAGCTTTCTCTAAATCCACAAACACACAATGCAACTCTTTCTGGCCTTCTCTATACTTCTCCAAAAACATTCTTAAAGCAAACACTGCATCCGTGGTGCTCTTACCTGCCATGAACCCATGCTGCTGCTCAAATATCATCACCTCTCCTCTCAATCTTCTTCCACTATCCTTTCCCATAAATTCATTGTGTGGCTGATCAACTTTATGCCCCTGTAGTTACTGCAGCACTGCACATCTCCTTTGTTCTTATAGATCGGTACCAGTACACTTCTTCTCCACTCTTCAGGTATGCTCTCACTTTCCAAGATTTTATTAAACAACCTGGTTAAAAACTTCACTGCCTCTTCACTGAGGCATCTCCATGCCTCCACTGGTATCTCATCTGGATCAACCGCCTTTCTACTCTTCATTGTTTTCATAGCTGCCCTCACTTCATCCTCACTAATCCCCTGGACTTCCTGATTCACTATTTCCACATCACCTAACCTTCTCTCTCTTTCATTTTCTACATTCATCAGTTCCTCAAAATAATCCATCCACCTTCTCAACACAATCTCCTCATTTGTCAGCACATTTCCAACTGCATCCTTTATCACCCTGACCTGTAGCACATCCTTCCCAGCTCTATCCCTCTGTCTAGCCAGTCGGTACAGGTCTTTTTCCCCTTCCTCAGTGTTTAACTTCTCATACAGCTTGTCATACACTTTTTCCTTAGCCTTCGCCACCTCTTTCTTTGCGTTGCGCTGCATCTCCTTGTACTTCTGACTACTTTCTTCATCTCTCTGACTATCCCAATTCTTCTTTGCTAACTTCTTCCTCCTTATGCTTTCCTGTACTTCCTCATTCCACCACCAAGCCTCTTTGTCTTCCTTTCTCTGTTCAGATGTCATACCAAGTACCTTTCTAGCTGTCTCCCTCACCACTTCTGCAGTGGTCACCCAGTCATTCGGTAACTCTTCACCACCACCGAGTGCCTGTCTCACCTCCTCCCTGAAATTCACGCAACAGTCTTTCTCCTTTAACTTCCACCATTTTAACCTTGGTTCAGTCCTCACTCTCTTCCTCCTTTTCACCTCTAAAGTGATCCTACAAACCACCATCTGATGCTGTCTAGCTACACAATCCTCTGCCACCACCTGACAGTCTTTGATCTGCTTCAGGTAGCATCTCCTGTATAGGACATAGTCCACCTGTGTGCACCTTCCTTCACTATTATACGTCACCCTGTGCTCCTCCTTCTTCTTAAAATATGTATTTATTACTGCCATTTCCATTCTTTTTGCAAAATCTACCACCATCATCTGCCCTTCCACATTCCTTTCCTTGACACCGTACCTACCCATCACCTCCTCATCACCTCTGTTCCCTTCTCCAACGTGTCCATTGAAGTCTGCTCCAATCACCACTCTTTCTTCTTTGGGTACCCTCACCACCATTTTATCCAACTTACTCCAAAAATCATCTTTCTCCTCCATCTCACACCCCACTTGCGGGTCATATGCACTGATGACATTTATCATCACCCCTTCAATTTCCAGCTTTACACTCATCATTCTGTCAGACACTCTCTTCACCTCCAATACACTATTTACATACTCTTCCTTCAGAATTACCCCTACGCAGTTTCTCTTTCCATCCACACCATGGTAGAACAGTTTGAATCCACCTCCGATGCCCCTGACCTTACTGCCATTCCACTTTGTCTCTTGCACACACAGTATGTCTACTTTTCTCCGTTCCATCATATCAGCCAGCTCTCTCCCTTTACCAGTCATAGTGCCAACTCTCACCTCCACACTCTTACCCTTCCTCTTTTCTCGATGTCTCTGGACACACCTTCCTCCTCTCCTTCTCCTCTTTTGACCACCAGTAGCATAGTTGCCACCGGTACCCTGGTGGCTAGCAGTACCTGTGGCGGTCATTGTTAACCCAGGCCTCGACTGATCCGGTATGGAAATTTGGTTTATGATCCGCATGTTTAATTTGCCAATGGATATATTCTTTTTAAAAAATATATCAGATTTTTCCAAATAACGTATCTGTAATTTTATTGTTTACTTGTGTAAATTTATTTTTCTTTCTTTCTTTCTTTCTTTCTTTCTTTCTTTCAATAAAGATACAGCACACAAGCAACTGAATAAATAAACTGAGCCCAGTGAATTATTACAATATACTGACTGGTTCGATTGATGAGACTGGCGAGAGCAGAGCGGCGTGAGTAAAAGTGGAAATGATATCTCAATGATATGACTGCACTTTCTCATTAATGAGGGGATGTGTAAGACTGCAGCCAAGGACTGCTGTCCTTGAGAAAATTAGCTCTGCCCGACAATTATGGAAATAAATGGCTACAGCGTTAACCTCTGCACATGGGGTGACTAGAGGAAGCAGTTAGCATGTTAGGATGGCATCGTGTTTGTTTAGAGCCAAGTGTAATTTTTGATTGATGTCATTAAAAAACGGTTTCCTGTTGCAATATGACTTTCAATGTTTTAGTTTTCAATCTGTCTGTACAAATTCACATTTCTCTAGCCATTCATATTTTTTCTATATGTTTTTTTTTTTTTTTTTATTCAAACAGCTTAAAATCTGATTGAATAACTTGACTGACTGACTCCAGCATAACACGTGAAGTCAGAGTGCTACTATATTCTGAGATTTCGACACTGTGCAATCAAACATAAAGTGACTATCAGCCCACAACTTTGCAGGAAAATAGCATTGGTGTCATTCAACTAAAGCTATCTGCTGAAGTGAAGAATTAGAGCAATTTTGTTGGATGTGATAGAGGGGTTATAGTCCATAATAGTTATCAGATACTTCTGCCAGAATAATTTTTTTTTCTTCCCCTCAGTCTTTCTGTGGTTCCATCGTAGGTGCAAGTGTGTATGCAGAGGTCACAAATTAATTTAGGACACACTTCATGATTCATGACTCAGGTCAGATCTCAAGGCATCTCATCGGCCTCATCTCATCTCAAAGTACCCGTGTTGAACTCGTTTAACTTTCAAAATTCCAATTAAGCTGTGATAGCATAATCTTTGATTTGTCATCATGCATCAGCAGAATCAAAGGGGAAGCTGTATTATTTCCCTAAGTGTATCCACAGTCTGCTTTGCCTACTCAACTATTAAAATATCCATGCCTGCAGATGAGAGCACTGTGTAATGTTGCATTGCTGTTTGTCATTCACTATCAATTATGTCATCATACACATCTGTTAGTAAACACTTTTCCATATCTAGAGAAGCGCTATGAAGAAAGCAGTGTGACTGTTGCAAATGCTTCCCTTGAGAAATGATCTGCATCTACCTACGCCAATACAGTGTTGATTTAGTCGGCGCAGGAAACATGAATGAGTTATTACCATGTCTGAAAAGGGTATTAAAGGCTTAGCTGGAGCTGATATGTGAAGGTTTAGGAAATGTATACATACGTTATGGGTTAAACAGTAATAGGTTGAGTATGCATCCCTCAACTACCACATTTCTTTAGCTCTTTTATTGGGCCTTTTATAGACTGCCTCACTGACATGGAAGTCTGAGAATCACTTACTTATGATTTATCGAACCGTGTGCTTTTCTTTTACTATTATGTAGCAAATTAGCTCGAAAGGGGAATATTTATAATTAATTATAACTGGTTATAATTAATAATAAATATTTAGATTAGATATTAGAATTAACTGTAGCAGAATCGATATTACAATTATTTGATCTGTCCATCCACCGAGCAGACAATATAATTATTTATCAATTCTATGAAAGATTATTTTCCTGGCCAAGGAACAATAGCCTTCCTACTTATACAGTACTAGCAGTAGTTTAGCATGTAGCAAGGAGCAACATTCAGTGACCTCGAATTGTGAGCAACACACAGAGACAATCAATTTGTGAATATAAGAGATTTAATAAATCTAACTATAGCTAACATACAACTAAATTAAGCAAAACACATATATACAGAATGAAGGAAAGCAAGGAAGAGAGAGAGAAGAGCAAAAGAATGGCAGTATTTCACAACAATTAACCACAACCTAATGAGAATCGTCAGAGAATTCAAAAATCACCTTAAACAGGGGCTCAAACTTAAAACACGCATCTAAATAGTTGTAAATGGTTACTTGGATTGGCTTTGCTGCGGAACAAGAGTCCTGATGCGATAGACAACGAATCCTTTAGGAGTGAGCTGAAGGTTTTCCTCTGGTTCTTCTTGAAGAAAGGAAAGTCCACAGCGGATCGACAAAAGTTATTTGAAGGTAAAACTACCAGAAGGTTAAACTCAATAGGAGAGCTTGGAGCGTGTCCGTCTCAAGAAGAAGATTTTCTGAGCATTGATTAGTCTGAGTTCGGAACTTTGATAGTTCATAGCCGCACCCATTTTGTGGGTGGAGGGGCCAATCAGAGGCATGCATTTTGAGCGGGAGAAACCTTCTTTGTCTCCGTTTATGGCCCATTTGCATTTTTATTGCTAGTCTGGGAGTTGGTGCAGTTTTAATTCAAAACATAGTAAGAATTCTTTGATGCATTTCACGATCACATAGTGTACATCATTGTGTGAGAAATAAAGAGAAGATCATTTTGATACCAAGAAAGTAACCTCCAGATGATATTAAAGCAGAGATACACTCATACACTTGAATATAGGCATTTAAAGTCTAACTAATACAAGTAAAGGGTTTTAACTAGGTTAATATAATAGGGGAATATACATACAACACATGCATACAGCAGATACATTTACTGCTTAATTATGGCCTAAATAAAGAAAATGTCTTTAGGTGTGTGTGCGTGTGTGTGATGTGTATTGGAAATTGTGGAGACAGACAACTGGTCTGGTGCCTGGCACGGGGGTCATTCCCTCCTCTTTGGAATGTGTTTGAAGTTTGATAGGGACACCATAGAGGTGACCTGCTTAGCATCTTTTTGATAGTGGGGAAAAACCATCTGCAATTTAGCACCCATATAAATGTAAACGGTGAGGCCAGATTTGTAATTTATATGCAAATGTCAAAAGGCTAAAAGGGTCTTTTAAGGCATAAAGTGTAAACAACCATCAATGATCCTAAGCAGACGCTACAATTATTATACCCAGTAGGTTTAAATAGTTCTAAATCTAGCATTATCTCAGAACTTATGGAACATCTATCTGTCTGTCTGTCTGTCTGTCTGTCTGTCAATTCAAATAGCTTTATTGGCATGACAGTAAATAGATAAATAAACAAACAAACTAGTGTATGATTGAAATTGTCTAAAAAAATATGTGTAAATGTATAACAAATCTTTCATCTATGTTGATCCTTAAAAATACCAATAATTGAATGACACGGTTAAATGCCATTTTATGCAAATATATTATATATGTGCTAAACAAATTCATTATATATTGTGATGTCTAAATTCACTTAGAGCATTTAAAAAGATTGATTTTAGTTTTTTGTTATTTTATTTTTATGTTATGAAAATATCCATGCCTGAAGATGAGAGTGCTGAATCTTTAATTGCAGTTTGTCATTTACTATCATTGCCTAAATTCACTTATCCATTTGCAATTTAAAATCTCTTATTTATTTATTTATTTATTTATTTTGATAAAATAGTGTACAAATTCATTCATTGGTTATTAGCCACAACATGAAATAAATTATCAGTTTATCAGCCAGAATTTTAGTATTGGCACAGTTTTTATTTTAGGTTCATTTCAAATGTTTCCACTACATTTATTCTGACAAGCGTTTGTTTAAAATCCCCAAAGTGATGTCATGGTGAAACCGAGAAGAACAATTTAATGACTGTTTACAGCAACCTCATCAGTAGGCAAAAATGTAACTGTCATTTACGCTCAGCAGCAGTGATAAAGTCATCACTGTGCATTGTTTAACCTATTATTATAAAGCAATTGGCGAGACTGCAGTGAAACACTGTCTAAATCATGACAATGAGACACCAGTGGCACTGCATAAAAGAGAATCTAAGTGTTCACAGACAGAGTATGGCAACATAAGCTGTGCTGGGAGAGTCTCTGTGGTCATAAGAGTAACTTATATGCAGTCTGCAAGGGGGAAAAAAAAACTTATTTTACCAGAAGAACAGTGCTAGACATGAGCCTGGGGTATCTGGTGTAATGATATCTTTGCAAGAATAATGAAACAAGAGTTATTTGAGAGCTGCTAAACAACATCTGTATCGCTCGTCACATTACCGATAAAGGCTGTGAATAATTCTAACAGGGGGGTCGAAAACTCAATTAGTGTAGTAAACATTTGTTTAGATTGCTCCTATAAACAGCTCTGATAAGAGTAATGCAATAATAGGAGTTCAAACACGCTGGGTATGAGCTGCAACTGGAAATGTAGATAACCAAGTGTGTTAGTGTGCATTGCAAACAGCATGGGTAGACCAGTCACAGATTCATTGTGCACCACCATCACCTTTGAAATGTGTAACTGGTCACTAATGATTTAAGAGATAGAGGGGAAAAGGGTTTAAATGATTAGAGGTCATCAAATATATTACATGACACATCTAGCTATCTATCTTTCCATCTGTCTGTCTGCCTACTGTATCTGTCTGTCTGTGCTTGGGATATATTTGAAATGAAAAAACAAAAATAATAAACAAACAAACGTATTAATGTTATTTGTATTATATGATTTAAACTTAATCTAAACAATATGTTGTATAAATTTAAATAACCAATCAGAATATTTGTGAACAGCTTTCTTTTTTCCATCCATCCATCCAGTCCCATCTCATCCCATCCAGTCCCATCCATCCATCCATCCATCCATCCATCTTTCCATGCATCCATCCATCCAGTCCCATCTTATCCCATCCATCCATCCATCCATCCATCCCATCTCATCTCATCCCTCTATCCCTCCATCCAGTCCCATGTTATCTCATCCATCCATCCATCCATCCATCCACTCATCCAGTCCCATCTTATTCCATCCATCCAGTCGCATCTCATCCCATCCATCCATCCAGTCCCCTCATCCCATCCTTCCACCCATTCATCCATCCATCCATCTATCCGGTCCCATCTCATCCCATCCATCCATCCAGTCCCATCCCGTCCCATCCATCCATCGCTATCCAATCCCATCCATCCATCCATCCATCCATCCATGCATCCAATCTCATCTCATCTCATCTCATCTCATCTCATCTCATCTCATCTCATCCCATTCACCCATCCAGTCCCATTTTATCCCATCCATCCATCCATCCATCCATCCATCCAGTCCCCTCATCCCATCCGTCCATCCATTCATCCATCCATCTATCCGGTCCCATCTCATCCCACCCCATCCCATCCATCCATCCATCCATCCATCCATCCATCCTGTCCCTTCCCAGCTCATCCCATCCTATCCATCCATCTCTATCCAATCCCATACATCCATCCAGTCCCATATCATCCCATCCATCAATCCATTCAGTCCCATCTCATCCCATCCATCCATCCATCCATCCATCCATCCATCCATTCAGTCTCATCTCATCTCATCTCATCTCATCCAGTCCCATCTCATCTCATCTCATCTCATCCATCCAGTCTCATTTTATCCCATCCATCCATCCATCCATCCATCCATCCATCCATCCATCCATCCATCCATCTATCCATCTCTATCCCATTCACCCATCCAGTCCCATTTTATTCCATCCATCCATCCAGTCCCATCTCATCCCATCCATCCATCCAGTCCCCTCATCCCATCCGTCAATCCATTCATCCACCCATCTATCCGGTCCCATCTCATCCCATCCCATCCATCCATCCATCCATCCATCCATCCATCCATCCATCCATCCTGTCCCTTCCCAGCTCATCCCATCCTATCCATCCATCTCTATCCAATCCCATACATCCATCCAGTCCCATATCATCCCATCCATCCATCTATCCAGTCTCATCTCATCTCATCTCATCTCATCTCATCCATCCATTCAGTCTCATCTCATCTCATCTCATCTCATCCAGTTCCATCTCATCTCATCATCTCATCTCATCTCATCTATCTCTATCCAATCCCATCCATCCATCCATCCATCCATCCATCCATCCATCCATCCCTCTCTCCTTCCCAATTTTTATGTTTGGATTACCATTGCCATCATATTTTTATGTTCACATTACCATTGCCATCATAATGCAAATGCTCATTTAATAATATGGTTAAATGCCATTTTTAGCAAATATATTATAATGTTGTGATACCTAAATTAAAGAGCTGTAGGGGGAAAAAAAGCAATTTAAATGATTAGCGGTTGTCAAATATATTACATGACTCATCCACAGAGTTTCATTCACCATAGGAATTGATATAAAACCAAAAATACAGCAGAATGCACTGCCGATGCCACTGTTATTGTGTTTGAGACTGCCAAGGTAGCATTATATCCTCACACTAATGATCTTGTAATTAAACTGAGAGGAAAACATATCTACATTAATTATCGCAAGCATTGTCGCAGTGTTTTTCCGGTCTAGGCAGATAAATTGCTAGCCTGAAGGGGCTGTATTACATTGCATTTGGCAGACTTTTGCAAGGTGTTCTGAGCCTAAGAGTTCACGTTATCCTGCTGAAACGCTGCCATTCCTCCCTGTCTTTACTCTCTGATCACACAAATGTGATCTGAAGCAAAAGGTTAGCGAGAAGACTAGATGAGCTATGACAATACCCTGGCACAGAATGTAACGGTCTGACAGCCTTTGACACTCTATACTCTTTAGCTGTGCGCCTCGGCTTGCTTGCTTGTTCCACATTTGTCATTCTCAGTCTGATCGCAGCCAATACAAATGATTCAGACCACTTTTTTTGTTTACTGTGGGAATAATTTTGGGAACATTTAGTGAAATGCATTTGAATAAACACTGCCGTATTGACTTGTCATAGTCAATTGAAGCTCCTAATTGTTTTAATATGCTGTGTGAACGTCAAACTGCATATAGTAGAACATCACATTCTATTCTTGTTTGTAATTAGCACATCAAGCCAAAAACGTAACTGACATTAAGTATAAAATTAGATCATTTAAAACTTGAATCAAAACTGAATGCTTACATTGTTCAAATATTATCATGTCTTTGAGGCTGTAGCTGAAAAGAAAAAATATTTCAAGGCTTTAACTTCTGGAACTGTAAGATTGAACAGGATTTTAAAAAGTTTTAAACAAAAAACTAAATGTTTTGTTGATACCATTTTTTTATGTTTTTGAAAAAAGTCTTTTATGCTCACTAAGGCTGAATTACTCCAGTCTTCAGTGTCACATTTTTAAAGCTGCTTAATACTTTTTGGAAACCGTTATGCATTTTTTTTTTTTCAGGATTCTTTAGCAAATAGAAAGTTCAAAAGCATTTATTTGAAATGTCTGCCACTTCTAATCAATTGCATCCTTGCTGAATAGAAGTATTAATTTATTTTAAAAAATTAAAATAAAAAATCTGACCCCAAATGTTTAAAAAGGTAGTGCATTTGTTATATACATATATGTACTGTATATGTATAAAATGAGAATAGTGGCAGTAGTTACGTTTTGTCAGTGTACTGACCGATACGGTCTCAGCCGCTAAGCAGCTGTTGCTTGAGCAGTCGTTGCCTCAGTTAAACTTCAGTTCGGCTGTTTAGCACATTCTTAGCAAATAACTTTTCATTTTAATTTTGTGTTTACTGAAAAAAAGCTTGTGGTTACTTAAAAAAGCTGTTGACACTAAAAAGAATGCAAATTTTAAGACCTCTTCAATATGTTTAGACATCCTTTGGAAGAGTTCAAGCCTTAATTAGGGGGTCAAACCCCACCATAATTTGCTCCATGGACCGGCAAAGTCAGGTCATGCAAAAACTTTTTGATGTTGTTGTGCAAAAATTACACAATCCACCTTTAACTTTTGTACAAAAATCTCTTTCTCAATGTTCTGTACCCGCTGATCTCCTTTGAGCCACATTGCTCTACAAACAGACTGTTCTTAAACCCTCCTGCTGGAATGAACTGTAATAGGAAAGCTAATTTTTAGATTAGGCTAAATGAAACTACTCAGAAAACTTAATAAGAAGTGAAAAGTAGACATTTCTTTGAACTGAATCAAGCGGAAGTAAATTAGCCCAACACCATGTTTATTAGGAAACAGTTCATCACAGACAAGCTCTGTTGATTAGATTTTTAGCAATAATTATTTGCTTTGAGCTGTCTCCTCTGAGACACACGAGCACAACAACTGTTGCCCAAATACATCAAATGCAGCTGAGTTTATGATTATCTGCTGTGTGATTGTTATCACTGTGATTATAACTCACTGTGAATATAAGAAACATAATTGTAGCATTTGTAGGATTACACTGTAACCTCATTTTTGAAAGGACATTTGTTAAATAGCATTTTAAGATATTATAATTTATTTAAAGGGCATTGTAAATTATTTAAAATAAATCAAAATATAAAATTTATCAATAAAATAAAGGCAATATAATAATAATAATAACTTATTAACATATTCAGTTCTACCTAGGAACATCAATACAACAAATTATTCAGTTGCACTAAGACAGAAAATCGAATTTTCTCTTTGATGTGCTGTAAAAACACTCACCCTCCAATCAATGTTTAATCATATTAAATTGTAAGTACACCATAAACTGTTATTCTCATTCCAGTATCTTTAGAAAGTACATTTTGCTTCTCCATCATGCTGATGTCTAGCCAAACTTAATGACAGTTGACAGGACACAAAATTCTTTAATCTGAGTATAAACAGGAAAAATGAATGAATGAATAAATAAATAATTAAATAAATAAAGTACAGAATTTAGAATTAGGTAAAACAATTAGATCAAATTAGATTTTGATTTACAGTTATTTTGTCTATTTTACTCTGCCAACTAAGATTCCAGAAGTCAAAGCAAAATAAACTGTTGCAGTTTTCTGAGCAACACAATAGTCGTGTTTCATTTTAGAATTAATTAGTGTTGTTTTTTTTTGTTTTGTTTTTTTTGACTGAAAAGTAGATGTAAATAAGTGATTCAATTATAAAGTCATTAGTTTTGTTCCTAAAGGTTTTAAAAGTGTTTTGAACGAACTGGTTGAGTAGTTGATTCAATGACTCACTCATAAAGACATTCACTTGTCGCCTATAGGTGTATCAAAGTAATCTGCAGAAAGATTCGCAAATTAATCCAGGGCTCCTCAATCTGTCTGGAATGCGGAAGCACAGACAAGTGGAGTAATGCACAGTTCGACCAATCAAATTTGAGGACAAAAAGAGGCTATAAATAGTAGGTAGTGAATTCTGTAATGGACAGTGGCAACACAGTACAGTGACAGATGTACTGTTTACTTGTAAAGCAGCAGTAAATACACAACAAATAGTAAAAATGAGTAAGCAACAATATAGAAGCACATCAATAAATGACAGAAAAAATGATGGAGTGCAGGGTAAGAGTGGGCTAGTGGCTGCACTGTAGCTTTTTTATATATGAAAAACATCAAAACAATTGAGATTTCATAGCTCTGTACAGTTATTTTACATGATTTTGAGCTTATCTCTGAGCGGAAAGTCAGTATAAAAATATTACATGTGCTTTTTCCGGTGCACAGATTTGGTTACACTGGCTATAGAAGAAATAAAAGCTTCTTAGTGAAGAGAATCCTCATTGCCAGCTCTGAATATTGATTGTTCATTCTGCATCACAGTTGCAAATGTGTTTAATTTTAACCATTCACCCTATTTTTTTTCCCCCCCGTTCTGTAAACAAGATATCGATCCAGGAGAAGAGGTTTGAAAGTAAATGATTTTGATATTGACTGAAGTGCAGCCGGTAGACAGAAAGATTATTCACACAGTCATTTAGATTTCAGTTCCTTGTCCCCATCTGAAACCACTATTGAAAGCTCTTAATTAAATTATTTATCGAACATTTCACACTGCTGTGTCAAACCTTCTGATTTCTCAAGAATCTAGGAAACCTCTTACCTGACTGCGGTGTGTTTGGCAGGAGAAAAGGGATTGGGGTCGGCAGTGCTCGCAAAGCCTTTGAGACATTCTTTTATCAGAAATCTTTAATGTGGTGTGGGGCTACGGAGAAAAGATATTCATATGCAGTAGTAAAATTGAATTGAATATGCCATGTCTGTCTGCCTTCATAGAATCAATGCCTCAGCCAGTCTCTCTCAAAAGCTTCATTACCTTATTAATGACTCGCCTCATGCTGTTGATCAGGGCTGGAGAAGCGGCTCTATATTTATAACACAGCTCGTTCTTGTAAAGCTTTTTGTCTAAGCCTGCAGTGTAGTAACAAGGCTTAAGGGGAAGGAGAAAACTTTAATGGAAGAGCGGATTGAAAAAAAACTTCTTAAAGAGGTCTTGGAAGAGATCATTTCCAAAGAAAGGGTTGTGAAAGGATGCATATCCCTGTCTTTGATGCTTGAGTTATTCATGTGGTCTGTTGTTCATGTGTACCTGACTGAAGTGCTGAAGACTCAGCGGTTTGTCTCAAATGGCAAGGTTCTTGCACTCTGTCCTCTGCAGTTAAACCTTGCAGCATCAGTCATATTCAAGGATATGAGTTACCTTCAGCACTGCACCAGAAAAGAGGATCAGTTGTGCATGTCAGCTAATCCTGTGGATATGGCATCAGCCAATTCTCCTGTTTACTGGAAACCAGCTATGGTTCCTATGAATGGATATACATGGCTAATTTTAAAAACAGGAACTATATAGTGTCCTTCAAAATTTATTCTAATATGCTGATTTGGTGCTAAAGAAACAGCTGTGGTTCATAATGTTTTTTTGTGGAAACCGTGATACATTACGATTTAGAAGTTTAGGTTTTTTTTTTGGTTTTTTTTTAAAGAAATTAATATATATATATATATATATATATATATATATATTTTTTTTTTTTTTTCAGTAAGGATGCATTACCTGATCAAAGTGGCAGTAAAGACATTAAGGTTGGATGCTGAAAATGCAGCTTTCCCATTATAGGAATAAATTACATATTAAAATATAGTAAAATAATAAAAAACAGTTATTTTTAGTACTGTATTTTCATAAAATAAATCCAGCCTTGAGCAAAAGAGAGTTTTTTCAAAAACATGAAAAAAAAACTTAATTATTCCAAACTTTGATGTATGTATTAGTCACATGTATTTGCTGAGAAATAATAAAATAAAATTTTAAGACATCATATTATTGTGGCAGATGAGTAAATAACTGAATAGACTTTTGCACAAGAATATATATATATACACACACACACACACACACACACACACACACACACATATATATATATATGTTTGCCTCAGACATATTTTTATTATTATCATTATTATTATTTGTCTATACACATTCAGGTGGATGTTTTTATCATGGCATCTTGCATCATAACATAGCATTTTTAAGATGGCAAGATAAAGACCAATTTAAATTATTTAAAAAAAAATAAATCTGTTCCATGAAGTTACAATCCATCCAATTGTTTCAATTCTGGAAAACAAGAATGCTGTTCCTTTCTCATTCTCAAGTATGGTTTGGTGATACTTTAAGTTTGAATTCTTCCGAAGGTAAGAAAATATATTATAACAGAACTTACAGAATGCCCCCCTTGCATGGGGCATTAATAAAAGTGTAGATTTTTTTTTTTTTTTTGCATTATGTTCAGATTTTTACTTGCCATGCCAACGTTTTTATTTTTAGCAGAGAATTTTTATATTTGCTAGAAGTAACACAATAAAGAGACAGACAGACAGACAGACTGCCATTTCCAAAGATTTTTTTTTTTGTGTTTGAAAGAAGTCTGCATTTATTTGATTAAACATACAGTAAAAATAGTAATCTTGTGAAATTTAAAACAACTGTTTTCTGTTATATATTTTAAATTGTACTTTATTCCTGATTATCTATGCTGAATTTTCAGAAGTCATTACTCCAGTCTTCAGTGTCACATGATCCTTCAGAAATCATTCTAATATGCTGATTTGGTGCTCAAGAAACAATTAGTTTGACATAGAAATATTTTGTAACAATGTGAAAGCCTTTACAGTCACTTCTGATCAATTTATTTAATCCTTGCTGAATAAAAGTATTAATTTCTTTAAAAAAAAATCGTACTGACCTCAAACTTTTGAACGGTAGTGTATATATAGTTAATAAATGTGAAGTTTTCTTCAGAAACTTCTTTTTTTTTTTCCTCACTTGAAGATCGAAGATAAGATTAGATGTTTCCCCTGATTCTTGGGTATTCTTCCTGACTCATCTGTTCAGCCATTTAGGAATGCTCATGCTGTCTTAAGAGGATAAGCATGAGCCATTTTGGAAATGCTCGTACATTGTCTGTGTTCCCACAGCTTACATGCCCCAGAGGAGAAAAGGGAGAAAAAAAAAATCACTCTCTGAGCTTCTTCACTATTCATCCTCGCTTAGAGAAAGGCTCTGTTTTGACTGCGGTGCCTCTGTTCCTCCAAACAAGCCTAATACTTCTGCTCTGCAAGTTGTGACCGAAAACATGCTGACTGTTGCCATCAAGCTGAACAAATTGACAAAGCTTTGTAAACAACACACTCTACGCGCATTCATTTCAAAGCATACGGTTCCACGTTTCCACGTCTCAATAATACATCGGCCCACATGCAAACACTATGCAGTTTTGCTTCGTACCCAAAGCAATTTTACACTTCATGGTTCAATTTCAAAGCCACTCAAGTGCAGCAAAGGCACGGCCCTACATCTACAGGAAATTGGAGAACATATAAGCAGCTTGGTTACAGTTGACACATTTTCTGCAATATTCTTCTTTTCAAAGTGAAAAGATATAGACCAGTGAAGATATACAGTCATGTATGTTTGTTGACCAGTCACTACAAATCAGCTTTAGCATTAAAACAGTAACAATAAGTTTTATTTGGTTAACATTAGATAATATGAAGTAAAAGCAATATATTTATAGCATTTATTAATCTTGGTTTATACTGATTTCTACAAATACTTTAACATTTCAAGTAATACATTTAACACTGATAAATAAATTTTAATATCAAATATAATATATATTTATAAATTAACATAAACCTGCATTATAAATTCAGTAAAAATGTTGTTCATTGTTCTTGATGACTAATGCATTAACTGATGTCAATAAATTAAACCTTATTGTCAAGTGTTCCGGCTATGACAATAAATGTAAATAGTTTAAAATTAAAGGTATCAATAGTATTTGAGACATAATGCTGATTACTACAAAGAAAACTGTATCCCTCCTGAAATAAATAAATAATAAATAAAGTAAGTTCTACATTTCAAAATGTAAATATGCGTTTTAACATAATTTTATAAAAAAGAAAAAAAAAAAACAAGCAAACAAAAATATTTTGCCATGACACACAACCCTTAAAAGATAAAACCATAAAAACAACTTTATATGCTTCATATTTCTGCCTTTAAATCCTTTATTTACTCACATTGTAAGTTCCTTGCTGTAGCATTTATTTATTTATTTATATATTTATTTTTCAAAAAAACAATGGACAAGTTGAAATTATTTTGTGGTAATCAACATTATTCAACAAATGCTGTCGATTGAAACTAACTTGGACTGAACCAATAATATTCTTTACATGTAAATGTGACACTATAGCTTGCCATTTTATCTGTATTTTGTCAGATCAGTCAGTTTTTTTTTTTTGTTTTTTTTGTTTTTTTTGTGCAACTGTAATAAAAAAAAATGTCTTTTGCCAGGTGACAGCATTCCAGGCATCACACAGGAAGTGGCCTGGAAAATGACCTGCGTAGTCACACCATTTAGGCAGGGATCAAGAGATGGGATTTGTTAGAATGCTGCACTGAAGGGCTGCCGGTATTAAAGTGAGTAGCAGAGATTTCAAATGACTTTCTCCAACTCATTTGAAATGCTGAAAACCGTACATGCCATTGAGCAGACACTGCAGCCAGGACCCATTTTTCTTCCTTTCAAAATATGTTGGCATCGTATTAAATAGGATAGAAATAAATATGGACATTTAGAAGGTAGCAAGGGAAACAAGCTTCCTTCAGCCATCCATCCACTCTGTCAAGTTCAAACTGCGTGTATATCGCTACAAAGCTTATGCAGTTGCTTTTGGAGCTGGAAGTGGTGACAGCAATCTATAATTGGACTGAGTAGCTATATGCCCCTCCACACCCCACACGCTGCTGAATCTGCAGCTCGCAAAGTGGTTTGTGACATGACCAATTTGCGAAGCTAGTCAACCGGAATTATTTTAGTCATAATCTCTTATAAAGTCATATTAGCCTTCACTGGGGAACAAGTCTAAAATGAGAGTGAAAAAAAAAAAAAAAAAAAAACAATATAGCCTACAATACAGTTTATATATATATATATATATATATATATATATATATATATATATACATATATATATATATTTGAAATATGTAAATCCCAGACAGCAACATAATTACATGTCTTATAAATCACACCCATTAATTGTGTGGTTAGCAGTGGAGGTAAAACCCTGTGAAGCACGTTTTCCACAGTAGAAATAGATTTGCAAAGAGAGAGAGAGAGAGAGAGAGAGAAACTTGTTTATTAGCATATTCACTATAATTAACTATCATTAGTCATTTACCTTGTGGATTCAGTGGAATAATTACACTATATGCTTCTTTATTGTTCTTATATATATATATATATATATATATATATATATTGCATTTTATTGTATTGTATTGTATTGTTAGGAAAAAATACTGTACTTTTGTCTCATCCAGGATCAGATTAACAACATTATTGTTGGTATTGTATAGGATGAAATGCAGCTAAACACGTCAACACTGTTGTAATTGTTCAAGTTGAAATATTTATTCTTGTGAAGCAATGCTTTTTTATTATTAAAAGGTACAGTAACTTTAGTATAAAAACATAGTATAGTATGTACATGGTTCACTCAAAATAAAATAAAATAAATTTAAAAAAAATCATCATTTTCTTTAGAAATTATTCTATAGAAAATAGAAAGTTTATCTTTTTTCTCTTATTTATTTATTTATGAATGGATTTATGAAATAAATTTGCTTTCAGTTAACCCCACGATCAGTTTGAGACCTGCCTTTACGTTTAAAAGTATAGTTCACCCAATGAAAATTCTGTCATCATTTACTTATGCTCATGTCCATATCGGTATGAATTTCTTCAATGAGGGTGTGGAAAGGAATTTATCTATAGCATATAGTAAGGCAGAATTTTTAGTGAATAATTCTAAAACCTAAATGTATTGTTCTTTTTGCTGTTGTTGTTGTTTTTTTTTTTTTTTTTTTAAGTTTTCATTAATTTAAACATCCTGCTGAACTTCTCCATTTGTGTTTCACAGAAGAAAAAAAAAAAACAAGTTTGAAACAACATGAAGGTGAGTGAAAGCATTTTCATTTTTGAGTGAACTATTCCTTCAAATTCTACTTTTTAAAAAGCTTCTATTATTCACTGTTTTGCACTTACAAACAATCAAGCTTTTGTTTGTGAAACAAAAGACAAAAATGTAAGATTAAATTTACTGGTGCTTTAGTTGCATGACATACAGTCTCGTCAAGTGGTTAAATTCTGATATGGTGTATGCACCCAAGGCGTACATCTCATTCATCAATGCCAAGAATTTTCATCATAGTCATGTAATATTTTCAGGCATAAAGATATACCCTGTGCCAAGTAGCTTGTTTAGACGTGTTCTTTATGCTCTCGTGTAGTATGAGCTCCGGAGCATGACATATGTTATGGTGTTGCTTGCTCTGTGAAAAAAACCCTGAGAGTCGAGGAAGAAGAAAAAGATTTTCAGAGGGATGCGAAGTGTGAAATTCCAAACCTACAATTATCATGAATCAAAACACTGGGGGTGACTTCTTTTCATGGTCCTCGAACAAGAAAATACATGTATACTGTACATGCATGCATATATTCAAGCATCCATTAGTATTATACTGTAGCACTGTAGCTTTGTAAATATTTTCTACTTATTTGATATGGTAGGGTAACCCAAATGTTAGGAATAACCCAATTAGGTCCAAATCAAAGCTTAGGTTTTTGGGTAAAAATCAGACACACTGCATGTCACTAAAATATTTCCTATTTTGTTAATTAATGAGTAAATTCATGCTGTGCAGTTGTGCAAACCAACCCCGGCACCAAGATGGTTGGCACGCGTCGTGGGGTTGTTTGGCACAGCTTTAAAAGACTATGTTTTTAAGCGATAAACAAGAGGTTTATTTTAAACCACATTTACAGCTACTCAACACACATTTGAGTGTTAATAACAGACAGTATTGAACATGTTTAGAAGAAGTGCCTTGCAATAGTTTTTTTTTTCCCCATTGCCCAGTAATGAATAAAATACCTGCTGTTTTTGCTGATATACTAACATCTCATGGCATGTAGCTCAGATATTGCCTTCCCCAGGTCAATAAAATGAGTTTTTACTTTGTTTTTCTCATTTCTTTGAGCTCCAAAGCAACCTGGAGAATAATTCCTTAGATGGTCATCCTGTTATTCTGGCTGATTTCAAAATAAGCCACATGGTCAAAAAATCAAGACATCAGCACATTTCACATTTCAGTATTCATGCGGTTTCCTCAGCACTGTGT
The DNA here is from genome assembly GCA_039654775.1 of Spinibarbus caldwelli. NCBI lineage: Eukaryota > Metazoa > Chordata > Actinopteri > Cypriniformes > Cyprinidae > Spinibarbus > Spinibarbus caldwelli. The sequence goes on along the minus strand of CM077256.1, from coordinate 15,625,082 downwards.
TCTGAGTATCACCATACCGCTGGCATCCTGCCTGTGGTTATTGCTTTATATATTCTCTTTGAGATGAAAGCATGACCAATTTACAGATGTTTGTACTGCTGAAAATGTAGGAACTTCATGTTTTTACGAACTTCCTTGTCAACATGCTCTCATAAGAAAACGTCATCCTACTGATGTTTATCCTGAGCCACCAAAACGTCACTCTGGTGATGGTATCAGCTGTAATCTTTATTTGTTTTCTCTGAAAACTGCAAAAATGACAAAAATCACTATAAATATAGTCCACATAACTCATAAGCTATATTCAAGCTTCATTTGAACGTTCAAACTAACCGCCTCTCAATTTGACGTCAAGTCAAGTCACCTTTATTTTTATAGTGCTTTATACAATAGAGATTATCTCAAAGCAATTTCACAGTATTAAACGGGAAAATAACAGAATCAGTGATGCAAACTTCAAAAATGAGGCAAATCCGAATTCTGCTGTAAAGCAGCTGTAGCAAGACAATAGTGTCATTATTCAGCTCCAGTCAGTTCAGTGCTGGTTCAGTTCAGTTCAATAACTGTAAAGTTCATTCATTATGAAACATGGTCAGTTCAGCAATTAGCAGCTCTTCAGAAGACAGTGGAGTCAGTTCAGTGTTGATTCAGTTCAGTTCAATAACAGTGTTGATGTTGCAAAATTCAGCTATAAAGCAGAAGACAATAGTGTAATTAATCAGCTCAATTGAGTTCAAGTTTTGTGCTCATTCGATAGTGTCAGTGCCATCAAATCGAGGATATTACTGAATATTAAGGGCCAGTTTTACGAAACAGGGTAAATTAGTGTGAGAGCGCAGTTCCAAAACAGTGCCGATGGGTGTGAATCTCATTTACATATCGGCCAACGCAATATACCAAACGCAGCACAAATTAGCGTAGTTGCAAATAAAGAATAAAGAACTAAAGAAGCCACAGTATGTTGAAAAGAACAAAAAATGAAGGCTTGCTTCACCTGGTATTGCGTGAATCCTAGTTGAGGGTTCCAAGTCGTCTTCTATTTCCTGAAGCAAATTAAAAATAACATGGCTTGACAAACTATATGTTCGGATAATGTGTTCTTCTGGCATTCTAAATAAATTAATACGTGTGGGAAAAATCCTCTCCCTTCTACCACGCGCCCTCTCTTCTCTGCGGTGCCTCCTCCTAGCAACAATAATTGCAGCCATTTCAAGCACAAAATAGTTTAAGACATGCTTTTTTGGTCGTTAAATAATGGCGCAAATACCAGTAGTTTGACAAGCACAAACGTTAGTAAATCTCATTGTGTGATTCATTTGAATACTTTCCTCCCATAAATTTTGTGTCTTTAAACTCTTACAAATGCATATTCAATAAGGTCAGGTGCAAAAATACCTGTAATAATGTGAAATACCTGTGAAAATACCTTTTCAGCGCTAATTCGTCATTGCGCGTCTTTAGTAAATACTGACAGTACTATTTTAACGCCAAAAGTTGATTTGCGCTGGCGCAAGCTGTTAGTAAAACTGGCCCTAAGTGACTTTTAGATACTAACTAAACAAGCCAAAGGTGAAAGCGGCAAGGCTTTCCTAAACGAGCGAACACAGTGTGATATTGATTGAGATATGTCACACCGGCATTAGATTGGAAGGAAGAGCTGTGTTCTATCCAGCCGGTTGAGAAATGAAGGTAGAGCTTCCGTTTAGCCAGTAGAAGGTGACTGGATTAACAGTGGCCTTAAGCACAATGAACATCCTTCTTGTTAGATCTATGCTTCGATCCCAGCTGGTCCTCGCATGACGCATTCATAGATGACTATAGGAATATGTGCCAAGGACTTTTTGCAGTTTTTGCATGACTGATTGCATCACCTTTGAATATTTTTCACAGAAGAATGGAACCATACTTGTTTGATGCACAAGAACAAAACTCGTTGGTTCTTGCAGAGGCTTAAACATGCTTGCGTAACTCACATATGAATTTGTTATCTCCTAAACTGATGTTTGAATGTCACAAGAGCAACATTTTGGTTGATATTTAACTATTTTAGTAATTATACCCCATAAAGCAATAATATAGCACTGCTTAAAATATATAAATAATTTGTTGAAACAAACAAGCACAAATTAGCTTAGATGGTTATGCAGTGTCACACAAGCAAGATTTGTTGTACTGAATTTGCTGCTGTGTTTTGGTAGCAAGTAATGAACTTAAACTATTGCATAACACTGAATATCTCGTTTGAATAGAGTCTTCATATTTTAAGTTCATAATGCATGTGCACATTCATAACACCATCACACCATCCTATTTTAAACTCGCACTGTAAGGCTGATAATCAAATTACTTTTCGAAGCCGGAGGATGATGCCTCCTTGACACTCCATTTCTGCTCCGTGTCAGAACTTCTCTGGGCATCCGTCTAAATGAATCTGTAGAGATTCTCTGCTTGTGCCAGGGAGAAATGTCAAGGTTAAATAATCCCTTATGAAATAAGCATTTATTATAGGGGGCATGACATGGCAGCGTAGTTTTGGGGTCGGCCCCTCTATATGTAAGCATATGAACAGTATCACCGCTCCTTTCACGGCTCACAGCCCATGAAAAATGTCAGCGGCTCCCCTCAGACTAGACTCACTGCCATTATTGACGCTTTCAATGCTCTTTAAATCCTACTGTGCCACTAAAACGTCAGGAAAGAACGGCACACGTTCTAATATACCTCATAATCAGCACCGTACTGCTTTTTATTATTGCTCAGCCTCCCGAGACAATGACAGGTGCTTATTTTGGGGGGATTTTGTGAGCCTGTGTTTTTAACATGACTCTCGAGCATCTTTGAGGACTTCATCCAAAGCAGAAAAAAACAGTTTGATGCTGTTATACAAAGAGGCTGATTATGTGAAGTTGTGTAGATGACTAAAAACCTCCCCGTTTATTCCTCAAACACCTTCATTAAAATTCCACACCTGCTCAGTGATGCTCACGGCAAAGACTGAGGGAGAGCAGCGGACCCCTAGAGGAGTCATTTTTATTCTGGAGCACGAGTGCCTCAGCCAAGGTGTCACCTAATCGGGAAAAAACAGAGAAAACAACTGGCGGAGAATCCACACACTTCCGTGGACCAAGCATTCCAATTAATCCCATAATGTTCGATGTAACCCATCCCCCAACCCCCTTCTCATTAATGCCAAACATGATTAAGACTCTATTCTATCAGGAAATGTTTATTTTAAAACTCCGTCCTTCCTAAATTAGAGTTCCTCAAGTCTTTAATCTGGCCTGATGTGATATCTCAATATGGTACGTCAGCAGTCTCGTCTCCGCAGTCACTCATTTTGATCCGGGTCATATTATGGCACAGTTTCTCTCTTGTCTCTTTCTCGCTGCTCTTTCTTCTTTTTCATTATTCTTCTTGATCTCCTTCTGCTTTTGAAAGTGTGCCGGACTCTTGATGATATGAGCTCCCTCGCTGTCTTTGTGGATTTTCAACTTCTGAGGATTCTTTCACTGACAGTTATTTAACTTCAGGGATTGACGTATGATTGTAGTCATACTTGTCTGTGTATTTTGCTTAATGCCTCAAGCACATTACATTATGGGATGGTTGGAACATACACAAGTGCAACTTCATACGATACTTCAGCTATGATGAATGTTGTCAATGGCAGAGATTTTGTGTTTAGAAACAGATCCTGAGATTTCCCCCTTTAATAATCAAACTGGCTTCTCTTTGTTTCGGGTGGTTCTGAATACCTTCATAGTATTCGATCGTTTATGCAAATAGCAGAATGGATTTTAATTGGTCTGCTTACTTCATTGAAACCTGACCTGAATGAATGTCTGTCTTTTCCACAATGGAGAGACAGGCATTGTCCTACTAGTTCTGAGCCTCTGGCAATGCCCCTGGTACTGCCACTGCGAGTGTTTAAACACTTCAAGCGCTGACAAATATTGGTGATGAAGTGTTTATGCAGTGAGTTTGTGGTCTAATCAATCAGACACACACGTTTGTTTTTCTATCAGTTTCCATTGATGTTCTGAAAGGTATTAAAAACCTAACCCTCATAGATGTTTTTTTAAGACATTATTTATTTGGCTGTTTCCCACATATCATGGCTGTGCACCATTCAGAATTGATATGAAAATGACTTTTGAATAAATTGAGATTCAAAAACATTCACACAACTGTAATATTTAGCTACAAAAAAATTTGTAAAGATTTTTTAAGTATTAGATAGATAGATAGATAGATAGATAGATAGATAGATAGATAGATAGATAGATAGATAGATAGATAGTTTTCTTTGGGCACAAAAAGTATTCTCATAGCTTCATAAAATTAAGGTTGAACCACTGATGTCACATGGACTATTTTAATGATGTCCTTACTACCTTTCTGGGCCTTGAAAGGGGTAGTTGCGTTGCTGTCTATGGAGGGTCAGAATGCTCTCGGAGTTCATCAAAAATGTCTTAATTTGTGTTCCGAAGATGAACAAAGGTTTTACGACATGAGGGTGAGTAATTAATGACAGAATTTTGGGTGAACTGTCCCTTTAAATTTCCAGAATGCATTGCTGAATTTCTTTGATTTGACCTTCACATTCTACCTGTCATTCCCCCATGAATTAAAAACAAGTCTCAACATTTTCTCAAGTCTGAATTTTGCACAATCCTGACGCCTACACATTTTCTACATACTCTAAATAAACTGAAGACTGAATGAGTCCTTGTTTGAAATAAATACAAGGCCTGCTGAAAAAAACTAAAAGCACTTTATAGTATAGTGTATAGTATAACAGAAAAGAGCTTTTAAACTCTTCATATTGAGAGAACAAAGCCCAGAGCTGAGATCAAATACCCTCTAACGAGGACTCCCTCTACTCCATTGAGTCAGACTGCAACAACACCTGCAAAGCAATTATGGCAAGTGTGCTTTGCTGTTAGAAATTATGTAACTAACCTGCGAAACAGAGCATTTAGTGAAGGTGCTATCAAAACCAAGTGAAATCTTTTTGACCTTCTAATGCACATTTAAGATATCTAAATGTCTAAAGAGTGGAAGTATTGAAGCTGATATTGATTTACTGAACATTTGAGCCCCCAATCCTGTTGGTCAAATGAGCAAAACACTAAGTTTAAAACTTTATTTCCATGATGACTCAGACCTATATACTTTGGACATCTTATTTATTTATATGTGGTAATCTTTGGATGGTACTGTTAATAATGAAGCAGAGTTATCTTAGGGATTTTAGGGATTTTACCCAAGATCCAATTTTTAGAACCAGTGAAATATTGTTTTCATAGTACATTTACTATTCATTATTAAAAAGTATTGTTAGGATATTTCTCCATATAAGTAGTATGTAATGTAGTATTTCAAGCAATGTTTCTGTGTGCTGCATTTTGTACTTATTGAAGTATTATATATATATATATATATATATATATATATATATATATATATATATAAAGACATATTAGTTTAGCCACATGCTAATGTTGACATCAACTTCCCCAATCTTATCCTATATAGCAAGTCAGCAAGGTTTTCAGACACAGATCCTATGCTTTGGAGTTTTATCAAAGAAGCCAGAAAAAGAGAGCCAATCAATTTCTTGAGCTTTACATTAACCGAAAAGCTCCATCTAAGGTATTCAATTAGGATATTGAGCTCATTTTGCAAAGGCCAACCCATCTGAACATTATTTAAAGCATTTTATTGGTAATTCTCAGGTCAGGGTGTGCAGGTGAAGTTTAACATTCTTAACTGTAACTGGCCCCTTATCTGACCTGGAGAGAGTTAAATTAAGTATTTCTTGCATGGTTGCACCATGAAGATCAGCAGATACTGCCTCAGAGACTTTGCTCAAAAAGATACGAGCCATGTGCTAGCTTTCTGAACTCAACAGGGCAATATGTCTTTTCCTCCCTGAGCACAGCTGGAAGTCATCCTCCTCCTCATTACTTAAACTGTCAAGATCGGCCCCAAAAAATTCTGCACTGTATCTATGAAAAAAGAACAAAATTCAATCACACCACAATGGCACTGGCCTCATTTCTTTCAGGAAAGTGCATCATGTACTGTAGTTAAACTACACACGATGAAACTACAGTTTTACTGCAAAGTCAGTTTTTACTGACCTGATTCCTAATATGTTGATGCAGCTCTTTCTTCCATGGAAAACTCAAATTGCCTGATTTAACAATGTTTCACTGTACATGTTTCCAAGCTTCCCTTTTTACTGTGCGTTTATTAGATTAAATTACTGATATTGGATAGATGGTTATGTTGCAATGGTACAGTGCACATGTGAACATCAGGTAAAGATTTTTTCTCTTGATTTGCTCCCTCGCATGAATAGCATGTCTTGATAATTCATGTTGTTGTCACCCAAGAATCACTGGTGTTTGTGTTTTCACAACAAAGAGCATATGACTGATGATCAGATAAAAACTGAACATTTGAATTTAGAATATAATGTATTAGCTTTTCTTGTTGAGTTTACAATTATTATTTATCAGCCTACATGACTTAGAATAGAATAAAATAGAATCTTTATTAATCAGCCTTTGTTTACTTGTTAAATAGAATTAAAGAGAATCTTTACTGGCCTTTCTTTGCTTGTTGGAATTGAATTGAATATTTAGGCCCCGTTTACACTAGTACGTTTTCGTTTTAAAACTGCGTTTTAGAATGAAAACGATCCCCGTTTACACTGGCGTTTCCGCTGCATTTCAGAAATGATCTCCGTTTACACTACACAACCGAAAACGCATGTCACGTGACCATTCATGCAGGTACAACCATAGATATGTATAGGTAGATTCCCTATTATTTAGATGGCGGACGCGTCTGCGTGCTTGGAGCGGTCGAATGGGGAATCTACCCATGCATATCTATGGGTACAACAATGAGCATGATATTATTGTTTACACGGTCATCAAGGATACGCAGTGAGAATGTGGGCAGCCACGCCATCGTTTTGGTCCGTTTACACTGAAACGCAACCCCAGAGTTTTCAATCTAAAACGGGGTCTGCAGCATTTTCAAAAGTTTCCGTTTTCAATCTCGAAAACGCCATAGTGTAAACCAGTGGTTCCCAACCACGTTCCTGGAGGCCCCCCAACACTGCATGTTTTCCATGTCTCCCTAATCAAACACACCTGATTCAGATCATCAGCTTATTAGTAGAGACTCCAAGACCTGAAATGGGTGTGTCAGACAAAGGAGAGATGCAAAATGTGCAGTGTTGGGGGGCCTCCAGGAAAGTGGTTGGGAACCACTGCTGTAAACGATAGGTGTAACTATAGCAAAAGTTATGCATTTTAAAACGAAAACGCACTAGTGTAAACGGGGTCTTACTGGACGTTGTTTACTTGTTAGAATATAATAAAATAGAATCTTTACTTATCAGCCTTTGTTACTTGTTTGAATAAAATATAATCTTGTTTTATCTGCCTTTGTTTACTTGTTACCATGAAATATGATGGCGTAAATATATTTACACTGCAGTTACCATTGCATAAATAATGTTAGGAGATTGATGTTTTAAATATAACATATTGAATATAGGCAATTCTTAATAAGTGAGACACTGAATCCTTCATTTAACTGATTCGTTCAATCCGGCTGATTCATTCATGAACGAAGCAAGAGATTGTCTTTATAAATGGGTCACTGAATCATTGGCGTACCCAATTCATTCAAAAATGCAGATTCGTTCAGTAACGATACATCGCTGTGTGTTGCTCAGAGATTTGTCCTGAAAGAAAAGAAAAAAAAAAAAAAAAACTCATTGGCAAAATAGGGCAAAAAAAAAAAAAAAAAAAGTTTATTCAGGAAACAGCACACTTACGTGTGTGATACCACTTGATGCTATTTTACACCAACGCCAGACTAGCTTGTTGTTAAGCTTAAGGGAGGGCTATTGCCCAAGTTAGGCTGGCTATATTGATATTTTAATTGTGGTTTAATTTTGCAGCAATGACAAACAATGTTGAAGTTTAGGGCAAACACTATTGTTTACAACTATAGTGAAGGCAGATCAGGGAGATGTGGATGCTGCTCTGTAGAGCATTTGATTTGCATGTGATACTTTCTGGCTATGTCAAATGATGATTAAGAGGGCACATGGGCTCATGCAGTCTAACAGAATTAACTTAAATGGACGCTTAATTGACCGTTCGCAAAACCAGCCAACCCTAGTTACTGTTGCCATGACCGACAAACAGTGCCGCTCTCACACTACACACATGTTCTCACACAGTGAAAAATACATCGCAGAGCAAAGAGGAAACTGACAACACACTGACAGAGAAGACCGAGCAGGTTACTTCTGATATGAAACAAGGTCTCAGGACCCTCAGCTTTTTAATTGAGTCATTTTTAAATAAATTAAAACAATAAATACCATTTTGTGGCTCTTCAGTGTGTCGTGACAGATCACTACTGCCTCAGTTCAAACACATGAACCGATCGTCTTTTCATATTTACTTAAAGCACGAAATAAACATCAGAAAGTTTTTTATTTCAACCGCGGAACACATCATTTTAAGTTTAGGTCCACCGAAGTTAATCTGCTCTTCTGTCTGATTTGCGGTTAAGTCTAGAAGGGATACAGCTACAGCTACTGGGCATGCACATTTACATATTTTCCGAGCCAACAATATAACGTGAAACCTATAAAAATGGTTTTAAAAAAAGTACATAGCGCCATAGTTTCATTACTTTAGAGTGTCGCAGTTACCGTCTTTTTGCAGTAAAGGACCTAGTTTAATGAGTGGAAGATGACAAGGAGCGTAGCGGTTAACCTGCATTGAAAACAGATGAGCGCACATGTGCATATAAAGCTCCCATTCGGGCGAAGTTCACGGGATTTTGTCCACAGAATGATAAGAGCACACGCTTTAACATATTATTTTATTATTTAACACTTAGTATTTAACTTAAGTGCTGCAAGCCATGCATACAGTGCCGGACATGACAGGTTTTCTGGTACGCAAAACAAGTGTTTAAAGGAATACCTTAGCTTATTGCCGTTACCGTGGCAGCCAACAACAGCACAGCTTAACCCTCCGCACGTTTTTATATTTAGTTATATTGAAAAAGTTTCAATTCAGTCGATCTCTTTTACCCCGTTTCAACATGTATTTCAATGGAGACAGACCGTAGCTGTCGGGCAAGATGGCGGATAGCAGCGGCGGCACATAATATCCGCGTTCTGATTGGTCAGATCGCCCGTCAGTCAAGCTCTTTGCGAACGGTCAATTGAGAAATGATACCATGAGCCAAATTTAAATGAAAACTAAACCATAAAATTAATAAAAAAGAAAAGTCGGTAACACTTTCTGTGAAGCCCATATTTATAATATATTACAAGGGTATTCTTAAGGCATTATAATGAATGCATAATGCATTATAAAAAACTTTATAATATGTTATATTGTCTTATAAATAATCATAACAGCAATTATAATACATTATAATGCTTACGCATTTTTGTTTATAACTTTTAAGATTATGATTATTTATAGCACAATGAACACCATATTAAATCTACTTTTACATTGATAATGGACTATATATCTTGACATTATTTAAAATCTCCATAGTATCTTACTACAGTACATCAAGTGGTTAGGTGTGGAGTGTTATTTGAGTGTTCCCTGTGAGACTAATATTAATTTTGATGTGAGCTAGTTAATACTTTCAACAGAAAAATAAAAAATAAAAAATAATTTCAATGTTTATATGTTAGGTTATATTTTATTTTGATGGTCCCCTTAGTCTATTGACTATAAGCAACTTTGCAACTACATGTCAACTAACTCTCATTAGAGTATTAGTAGGCTTAGGTTAACATTAATGTAGGTAGAATGTTGACGAACTTGGAAAGTTACGTATAGTCAGTTTGTCTGTTGGGGAGCCATCAAAATAAAGTGTTAGCATATATTTAGCAGACATACTACTAATACTTCACTGACTGCTAGTTGACATGTAGTTGCAGAGTTACTTATCAACAGCTGTCTAAAGAGTACCATCAAAATAATCGTACTGATATTAAAATAAAAATAGTTCAAAGCAAATATGTCATATTACACATTCATCTGATCTGATATCTGATCTTATGGCTGTTTGAGAGAAAAATATTATTACTATTATTATTACTATACTTATAAGTGGTCATTGATGGCTTTAAGTAAAGTAACATAAGAAAGATGGCAAGATATGAGACTTATAATACATTATAACTATGAGAAATATAATCCATTGTACCTTAAGTGGATGCAACGTGTTCACTGTGTGTTATAAATTATCATACTCTTAAAAGCTATAACCACTAATAAGTAAATATTATAATACATTAAAACTGTTCTTATGAATATTCATAAGACGATATAACATATTATAAGGTTTTTTATAATGCATTATGCATTCATTATAATGCCTTAAAAATACCCTTATAATGTATTATAAATACGGGCTTCATAGAAAGTGTTACCGAAAAGTCTTATCTAGTAAGAGGCCAAAAAGCCAGGTGCTTGAATACCACTTGGGGTTGTGCCTGGGTATACTTGAATAGAATAGAATAGAATAGAATAGAATAGAATAGAATAGACTCTTTTTTACTGGCCTGTGTCCAGTTATACATTCATGCAGTATTGCTATCAAATGGCTTTACCAACATCTTGACAGTTTATAAGTAGCCTTACTCATGGGCTGCATCCATAAAATATAAAGTAGGCAAATACACAATGTGAAGAGAGTTTCCAAATTCATGTCCAATTCACAGCATTCACAGTATTCACTGTATTCACAGTGTCCAAATTCACAGTATTCATAAAACAGTAGGCAAAAAATCCCGAGACGACCTACTATTTCTGGAGAGATTCTGAAGTGCGCATTCAGTGGACACTTTACCAACTAACTCTGGTAGGTCACATGATGATGACAACATGACAAATGTAGTAGGTCCAGATTACAATGATACTACTCAAACAGTATGCAATTTCGGACACAGCCATGCTCTTTTTAAAGTGCAGTTAGTACACTTTTTATAGTGCCTTTTCAGTTAGTATACTACAACTACATTTGGCTCAGAAAGCTTTGGTTGTTCAGTGAATATAAATATTACTGCATTTCAGGAAATGGCTTTCTGGAATATGAACTCTGGCTCTTGTTCACACTTGACCCAAAACACTGAGGTGTGAAAAGGGCTCTCATGTTACAAGAGAAGCTCAAAAAAGAGCTCAAGGTGGTAACATATGAGTCATTTTTAACAGCAAGGTCTGCTTTAATGCTGCATCAAGACCTATAAAGTGCCTATTTTCTTTAAGGGCAAATATTTATCACCTGGACAGCACAACAAAAGGGTAACCATTGCGGCTCTATTTCATCAGGAGATCCTCCTCTGCCAGAATCTCCATCTATGACTCAGATGTCACCTCTGATTGATGGCGAGCACTTAGCGTTCCCACAAGGGGACCATGAGCACCTGAGAGCAGTGATGTGGCTAGACAAGAGTGATGCCTCATCCGAACGGATGGATTGACCGCTCGTCTTCAACAGCACAGGCAAAAGGGCAGGGGGCTTGATTTCACCGGGAGAGTAAAGTAAATATGCCCCCCTTGACATTCCAGCGGTTTCCAGCGGGGCTATCAAACTCCTTTCTGTCAGCGGTAAGATAACACTTTGCGATGGCTCTGATTTAGTGGGGACTGTTGATGCATTGATTTACATCTCATCTCTTGTCTGTAAACCATCCATTAATGCATGAGAGGTGCATTATCTCTATGCATGTTTGCACCACAGACAAGAGCAGGAAATAAGATGTCTTCACGCCTTTTCCGTCTGCTAGTTTTTTCCACCTCCGAATTTAATCTCTAAAAACTCCTGGGCCGAAGAAGGCTGCTTGGCATATCAACAAGAAACTTCATAACCTTTCGATGACCCATCCGTAATGAGTTTTAACTCGCATCTGTCATAGAATGTGTTGACAATGACAAATCTGAGCGCCACATGCAGAGAGGAATTCTAAACAGCCTGGAGAACCGGCAAACATCCATGTTTACGCATGGAGTAACTATTATGATTTTGATGCTTTGGGAAATTCTGGTTATGGCTCCGCGGTCGCATTCTCGGGCTCACAAGAATTTTTTTTTTGACACTTCTTATGTGAAGGAAGCGGAGCGGTTGTGGCTCGGGGTGCCATGTATTAGAGTCAGTGGTGAGTCTGCAGTGTGTTCCAAGTCATGCCTTTGACAGATGCCACATTAGCATGATCAGACTGGTCTGGCCAGATCGTCCGTCCTGTCATACTGGGCACTGGCTGTCTTGACTGAATACATAAGTGTGTTATAAGGCCAGAAAACAGCCTGGAGAACTGAAGGCTGGGGCAGCCTCTTGCTTTGGAGCCAAAGCTCTGGAGAATATGGAGCTGCAACTCGGGCAATTACTGGCAAGTGATATATTTAATGTGCGCATTGTCAGTAAATCACACATAGAATTTTCCCCTCCCATCGGCACTTTTATGGAATTGCGCTCTAACGCTAATTTGCCCTGTTTAGTAAACCTGGCCCCCTATATTATATATTGACTATATATTATAATATATACAATACCGTCCAAAAGTTTGCAGTCAGAAAGTTTTTTTTTTCTTTCTTTCTTTCTTTCTTTCTTTCTTTCTTTCTCTTCTAATTAATACTTGTCTTCAACAAGAACTCATTTAATTGACCAAAAATGGCAGTAAAGATATTATATTACAAAATATTTCTATTTCAAATAAATGCTATTCTTTTGAACTTTGTATCAAAGTATCCTAATATACTGTATGTATAAGCAGCACAACTGTTTTCAATATTGATAAAAGTAAGAAATAATTCTTGAGCACCTAATCAGCAAATTAGAATGATTTATGAAGGATCATGTGACACTGAAGAAAATCCCTGCTGAATATTCAGTTTTGCCATCACAGGAATAAATTAACATTTTGGAAATTTATATAAAACACACAACATTTATATTGTAATAATATTTCACATTATTACTGTTTTTACTGTATTTTTGATCAAATAAATGCAGCCTTGGTGAGCAACCGAACCCAACTGTAGTGTAATTTTAAACTGTAGTGTAAATTCTGCATCATTTAAACATGACAGTTCTCTGAAATGTGCTGAAAAGTGTGACAGTTTGGTAGTGCAAGACAAAAGTCAGTAAACTGACATGAAACTGTGAGCAAGGTGGACAAATTAATATGATATTGGATATGTTGATAGAAAACACAGACGCAGCCAAATCATTTCCATAATGTCCAGTGCAATCTACCAAGAGCAGCGCAAATTACCACCTGCTTTAAGGCATGCTTTTTTGGGTGTTAAATAATGGCACAAACACCAGTAATTTGACGAGCATAAACGTTAGTAAATCGCGTTGCGTGATTCATTTTAATACTCTCCTCCCATAAATTTTGCGTCTGAAAGGGAAACTCCTACAAATGCATATTCAATAAGGTCAGGCACAAAAATAAGTGCATGTCCACACTTTTTCAGTGCTAATTCTTCACTGCGCGTCTTTAGTAAATCCTGACAGTACTATTTTAACACCAAAAGACGGTTTGCATTGGTGCAAGCTGTTAGTAAATCTGGCCCCATAGTTTCTAAATAGACATTGTGTATTATATTTAGAAATAAATTGTGTAAGATTCTGTATATTATATTATATTATTGTAACGGGGCTGATGAGACGTGAAACGTGCGGATCCATATGCAAGTTTTTATTGAGAAGAGACGTGGTCATAACAGGCAGGGTCGAACAACGGCAAACAGGTATGGCAGGGACAAGACAAAGAGTAATCCTACAGCAAGCGTGGGTCTTCGATCGGCGAACAATATCCAACAGGGCAAGGCAGAGAGAGTAAATCCAGGTACACAGCAAATATCCAAACAAGGTGCAAACACAGTCCGAATGGCAAGGCAAGGGTTAATCCAAAAACTACAAAAGCAATAATCAAAACACGGGTAAACAGGCTAGGCAAGACTAAGACTAAGACTAAGACTAAGACTAAGACTAAGACTAAGACTAAGACTAAGACTAAGACTAAGACTAAGAAACTAGGAAGGGCTCCGTAAAGTAGTTATCAGCAATGACTGTGATAAACGCTAAACAATCCTCGGCGATCTGGAAGAGGAAGTCCAAGGCTTATAAACCGTGTCTCATGGGATTCAGCTGTGTGTCTGTGTAATCAGTGCATTCAGGTGTGTGTGCAATCAGTGCAATGGATGATGGGAAATGTAGTCCACGGTATATTGTAATAGTCTCTCTAGTGTGAGAGTCCTTGTGGTGACTAGGTGACCTCTGGTGGTGAGTGAACGGAAGTTCATAGACCGGATTCGTGACAATTATATTATATTACAGGTATATCTTTGGTTCTTTTAATTGTGATGATTTTGGCTCACATTTAACAAAAACCCACCAATTCACTACCTCAACAAATTAGAATACTTCATAAGACCAATAAAAAAAACATTTTTAGTGAATTGTTGGCCTTCTGGAAAGTATGTTCATTTACTGTATATGTACTCAATACTTGATAGGGGCTCCTTTTGCTTTAATTACTGCCTCAATTCGGCGTGGCATGGAGGTGATCAGTTTGTGGCACTGCTGAGGTGGTATGGAAGCCCAGGTTTCTTTGACAGTGGCCTTCAGCTCATCTGTATTTTTTGGTCTCTTGTTTCTCATTTTCCTCTTTACAATACCCCATAGATTCTCTATGGGGTTCAGGTCTGGTGAGTTTGCTGGCCAGTCAAGCACACCAACACCATGGTCATTTAACCAACTTTTGGTGCTTTTGGCAGTGTGGGCAGGTGCCAAATCCTGCTGGAAAATGAAATCAGCATCTTTAAAAAGCTGGTCAGCAGAAGGAAGCTTGAAGTGCTCCAAATTTTCTTGGTAAATGGGTGCAGTGCAGTGGTTTTTAAAAAACACAATGGACCAACACCAGCAGATGACATTGCACCCCAAATCATCACAGACTGTGGAAACTTAACACTGGACTTCAAGCAACTTGGGCTATGAGCTTCTCCACCCTTCCTCCAGACTCTAGGACCTTGGTTTCCAAATGAAATACAAAATTTGCTCTCATCTGAAAAGAGGACTTTGGACCACTGGGCAACAGTCCAGTTCTTCTTCTCCTTAGCCCAGGTAAGACGCCTCTGACGTTGTCTGTGGTTCAGGAGTGGCTTAACAAGAGGAATACGACAACTGTAGCCAAATTCCTTCTGTGTGTGGTGGCTCTTGATGCCTTGACCCCAGCCTCAGTCCATTCCTTGTGAAGGTCACCCAAATTCTTGAATCGATTTTGCTTGACAATCCTCATAAGGCTCTTTTTCTTCCACACTTTTTCCTTCCACTCAACTTTCTGTTAACATGCTTGGATACAGCACTCTGTGAACAGCCAGCTTCTTTGGCAATGAATGTTTGTGGCTTACCATCCTTGTGAAGGGTGTCAATTATTGCCTTCTGGACAACTGTCAGATCAGCAGTCTTCCCCATGATTGTGTAGCCTAGTGAACCAAACTGAGAGACCATTTTGAAGGCTCAGGAAACCTTTGCAGGTGTTTTGAGTTGATTATCTGATTGGCATGTCACCATATTCTAATTTGTTGAGATAGTGAATTGGTGGGTTTTTGTTAAATGTGATTAAAACAATTAAAAGAACCAAAGACTTAAACTACTTCAGTCTGTGTGCACTGAATTTATTTAATACACGAGTTTCACAATTTGAGTTGAATTACTGAAATAAATGAACTTTTCCACGACATTCTAATTTATTGAGATGCACCTGTATATACAACTGCATACAGTTACAAAAATTTATTTTATATATATATATATATATATATATATATATATATATATATATATATATATTTTTTTTTTTTTTTTTTTTTTTTTTTGCTACACAATTTATTTAAAAAGATATATTCAGACTTTGGTATGTTGCAATCAGTGATAAGAGATGTGAGTGACTCAGTGATGCTAGACTTGATATATTGCTTCAAAAGGCAACTTTTGAAGGTTTAAATGAGTGTGAGATTAATGTAATGGCAGAGGGGATGATCAGTCATGACTTAAATGATGTTCTGTTCCTACAGTGCATGGCTTCAGAAGACATTGAATATACCACACAAATTTAATTAACTACTTTGATTATACTTTTATGGTGTTTTTGTCATTTTTAAAGCCACAGCTTGGACAAAAGCACCTTCTGTGTAGCACAGAAAACAGAAAATACAAAATAAGTGAACAATAATCATTTGACCCTGGGTAAAGTAATAGAATCCTCTAAATCTAGTTGAATACGGCACCAGAGCAAAGTTTGAAATATGGAACTAGTGTGGCACAAGCACTATGTCAGCAGATTTTTAAACCAGATACCATCAGGATTATTTCTAAATGAAAGTTAACTTTCAGAATTAGAATACAGTAAGTGAACTTCTGGAAAACCTATGCTGTCATTGTTTATAGGGCTCTGTAGATGTTTTGCTTCATTTGATCCCAACCTGTGTTTGCCTTTCATCTTACATTAGTGGCAAAGGCCATTTTCACTCATGATGCTTTTGGCTCTCACTGATGGTCTTGCTTTTGTGCACTTGTTTTCTTTGAGTCTCTTGAGAGCCTATTTCCACTTAAATTCACAGTGAAGATACCAATCTGCAATGTTCCAAGGTGTTAACCCCAGAACCTTTGTTACAACACAAGTACCTGCGCTACAGTCACTTACAGTGTTTATCTAAAATGCAATCACTCTCCACTCACAAATACAGACAATGTCACAGAGTTTCAATAAATAGGCTATTGTCACTCAAAATCAATAACAACTTACAAGCCTGTGGGAAACCTTGAGGTTAGTGGAAGGCTAACAGGGCACAGTATACAGGTGCATCTCAATAAATTAGAATGTCGTGGAAAAGTTCATTTATTTCAGTAATTCAACTCAAATTGTGAAACTCGTGTATTAAATCAATTCAATGCACACAGACTGAAGTAGTTTAAGTCTTTGGTTCTTTTAATTGTGATTGTGGCTCACATTTAACAAAAACCCACCAATTCACTATCTCAACAAATTAGAATATGGTGACATGCCAATCAGCTCATCAACTCAAAACACCTGCAAAGGTTTCCTGAGCCTTCAAAATGGTCTCTCAGTTTGGTTCACTAGGCTACACAATCATGGGGAAGACTGCTGATCTGACAGTTGTCCAGAAGATAATCATTGACACCCTTCACAATGAGGGTAAGACACAAACATTCATTGCCAAAGAAGCTGGCTGTTCACAGAGTGCTGTATCCAAGCATGTTAACAAAAAGTTGAGTGGAAGGAAAAAGTGTGGAAGAAAAAGATGCACAACCAACCAAGAGAACCGCAGCCTTATGAGGATTGTCAAGCAAAATCGCCACCACGCACAGATGTGTCAAGGAATTTGACTACAGTTGTCGTATTCCTCTTGTTAAGCCACTCCTGAACCACAGACAAAGTCAGAGGCGTCTTACCTGGGCTAAGGAGAAGAAGAACTGGACTGCTGCCCAGTGGTGCAAAGTCCTCTTTTCAGATGAGAGCAAGTTTTGTATTTCATTTGGAAACCAAGGTCCTAGAGTCTGGAGGAAGGGTGGAGAAGCTCATAGCCCAAGTTGCTTGAAGACCAGTGTTAAGTTTCCACAGTCTGTGATGATTTGGGGTGCAATGTCATCTGCTGGTGTTGGACCATTGTGTTTTTTGAATACCAAAGTCACTGCACCCGTTTACCAAGAAATTTTGGAGCACTTCAAGCTTCCTTCTGCTGACCAGCTTTTTAAAGATGCTGATTTCATTTTCCAGCAGGATTTGGCACCTGCCCACACTGCCAAAAGCACCAAAAGTTGGTTAAATGACCATAGTGTTGGTGTGCTTGACTGGCCAGCAAACTCACCAGATCTGAACCCCATAGAGAATCTATGGGGTATTGTCAAGAGGAAAATGAGAAACAAGAGACCAAAAAATGCAGATGAGCTGAATGCCACTGTCAAAGAAACCTGGGCTTCCATACCACCTCAGCAGTGCCACAAACTGATCACCTCCATGCCACGTCGAATTGAGGCAGTAATTAAAGCAAAAGGAGCCCCTACCAAGTATTGAGTACATATACAGTAAATGAACATACTTTCCAGAAGGCCAACAATTCACTAAAAATGTTTTTTTTTTTCTTTGGTCTTATGAAGTATTCTAATTTGTTGAGATAGTGAATTGGTGGGTTTTTGTTAAATGTGAGCCAAAATCATCACAATTAAAAGAACCAAAGACTTAAACTACTTCAGTCTGTGTGCACTGAATTTATTTAATACACGAGTTTCACAATTTGAGTTGGATTACTAAAATAAATGAACTTTTCCACGACATTCTAATTTATTGAGATGCACCTGTATGTTTATAGTTTTTTTTTTTTTTTTCCCCACTAAAAGAAAACTTTGTGTGCATGTGTGACAGTAATCAAGTGAATATATTAAAATATAATGGTTAAATGCTAGGTTCTTCACACAATGAAGTTGATTTTCAGACTAGAAAACTAACATTCATTTGGATGAAAAGTAGACACACTCATACAGATGTCTGTTCTTTGTAAAGCTGCTTTGGAACATTTATTGTCACAGGCGCTATACAAATTAATTGAACTGTGGAAAAAAAAAAAAGAATAGAATAGGATTCATATTGCATTTGAAGCTCAAAATCATGTATCACTTTTATTCTATTAATCTATAACAGCCAAAATTAGTTATGCCTTACATATACTGTACATTTAAATTATTGAATTGTTATATCGGATTTGTTTCTTGTATTTTAATGTTGAAAAGAGATTCTGTGGGATTTCTAAGTAAAAGTGGAACAGTTCTTAGTTATGTAACAGCATGAGTTACAAAATGATTTTTTCTTCCTGTTAAAGTGCTTTAATTCTTCAGAAATTTGTACTAAACCAATGCACAGTTTAACATATAAGAATATAAGTTTATATTTTTCCATCTGCATTAAAAAAAAAAAAAAAAAAGTGTGTTGTCATTTGAGTAAACACAAAAGAGAAACAGGGACAAAAGGTGACTTTTTATAAATTATTTAAACTATTATTTTTATTAATATAATTATTATTATTATTAAAATGTGAATAAAATGCTGAAAATTAAGTCATATTACTTATTTTCCTTTAAGAATTATTTTATTTATTTTTTAACTTTTTTTTTTTTTTAACTAACTGGTTAATTCACCTGTATCAACATTTATAATATATACAATATTCAACTATTTTATAAAATAGTTGCCCAGTCAGCAAACAAATTTGGCTCAGATTTGGCATGCACCTGGCACAGCTGGCATTCATCCGGCACTAGCATACAGCGTGTGGGCCAAACATGGCCCGGGTTTGGCAGAGATGGTACCGGGTTTAAGACAGCACACAAAACATGGCCCAGATGTCAAATGCAGTATTTGGCCCAGATGTCAAATATAGATATGTGGGCCACAAAAGTATGGCCGATCTTGAACCACATTTAAAATCCATTTAAAATATTTTTGAGTAAAATCCCAATGTTTTCCCATACAGAAAGGTAATATTTTCACATATATGTGAAACACTGTTAAATATATTGAAATATATTTTTTAAAATATATTTTTAAAATGCATAACATAAAGCTCATGTTGCGTGTTTAATTATGTGTTTACGTATATGAAATTATATTCATGCCTCATATAATATTATATGATATATGATATTATATCTTATATTATAGAGTATACCCTGTTGTTAGTTATATATATATATATATATATATATATATATATATATATATATATGTGTACACACACACACACTGACTATATATATATATATATATATATATATAAAACTGACTTCAAACAATGTTTTGCATTCACTGCTTTCATATTCTCATTCAATTTACAGTTTGATGTAGGCCTACTATCCACTTAAACAATACATGATGAAGTTTCAGGACATTTTATTTGACTTCTATGTACTATTTATGTAAATGCATAACTTTGTGTTTTAATGGCCGTGTGCGTTGAGCATTCAAATCGCATTTAAACTGGAGTGGAGGGAGTTACCATGGAAACAGGGTGTAATGCCAAGCCAGCAGAGGGAGCTCTCAGCTCTGCACTGACTGTTACCGCTCCCTCTGCTTCCTCTATGGTGAGTTCCTGCTTGGCGGCCATTTAAGCTGGGCCATGCCAAACAGAGGTTGCGAAGTATTGTTTTGCTGTTGAGGACTCTACTGAGCGGTTTCCTTGGTTTGCAAAGTCTTGTTCCTTTTTCATCATCATTGCCTTGTTTATTTTGTTACTTTGGACTGCTTTCTTGGATTTTGACCTTGGACTGTTGTCTTGTGCTTTGTGGATATTTGCTGCCTGCCCTGACCATTGCTTGTGTTTGGATTACGCTTCTGTTTTGCCCTGGATATTACTGTTTGCTGGTGTTTGGACCTTGCCTGTTTTGACCACATTGTGTTTTAATAAAGCTCACACTTGGATCTATCATCGTCTCGTTGAGTCCCCATTACACAGGGGCGTCAACTCACTCAGCTAACAAGTAGCGAGAGTCCCTCTCTCTGCTGTTTTCACTGCAGGTAACTTCAAG
This sequence comes from Spinibarbus caldwelli, assembly GCA_039654775.1. Lineage (NCBI taxonomy): Eukaryota > Metazoa > Chordata > Actinopteri > Cypriniformes > Cyprinidae > Spinibarbus > Spinibarbus caldwelli. Next base: position 15,604,400 of record CM077256.1, on the reverse strand, counting down.
TAAGTTTAGTCCCTAAAATTACACAAATAATACATACAACCGTTCCTGACACTTTCTTACATGTAATTGACACGTTTCTGTTGAATTTTTACAGGAATGGTTTAGTGTCTTCAAAAAGACCGCTAGCATCACAACCGTTTATTAGCTATAGAGGCAACTATTAGAGGTAAGCTAACTATAGATTTGAGCTCTTATTAATGAAAGTTTGAACTTTTAATCACATTTTATGTGTAGATGAGCAGTTTTGATAATTTGAAAATGTTTTGCTGGTACTTTGTCTATAGATAAATGGAAGTAACTATAAGCTAATTAATTTAACCTAAAAGTCTGCACTGTGGGGTCAATCGGTGACATCACTTACATGAACTAATGGGCTGAAATGATTTGAAACAAGTCTTGAACTTTCATTGCAAACAAATATTGATAAATTGTACTGTGATTTCAGGAGCGTCAGAAAAAAAAAAAAAACCCTAAAACGGGAAGTTACAAGAGAATTTCTAATGGGAGTTGCTGACAGAGATACAGGAAACATAGGTGATCTGAGAAATCTTCTTAATTTTTCACAACATATTTCAACTATATCATCATGTATCTGTAATACCTAAAAATGTGAATTCTGGTATCTTAAGATTTTTTTTGTATGTTTTTTTGGAAACACTTTAGAATAGGGAACACTAATTCACTATTAACTACGACATTTCCCTCAAACTCCTAATTTGCTGCTTATTAATAGTTAGTAAGGTAGTTGTTAAGTTTAGGTATTGGGTAGGATTAGGGATTTAGAATAATGGCTAATCTAGTAATATGCATGCTAATAAGCAACTAGTTAAGAGACCCTAAAATAAATTGTTACTTTTTTTTTTTGTATGTTTGGTATATTGTTATTTCTCTCTTCTGCATTTCACCTCTGCTGTAGTTTATTTCTAATAAACCTGACATTGTATACTACATATTGTTGACTATGTGACATATTGTTCCTATATTCTTCCATGCTGATGGCCGTGCTGCAGAGCTGGAGTGGATCTCCTGTCGAAGAACATCTACAAAGCGCTATGAACCATCTGACTAGTAAGTAAAACCTCAAACATTCAAAAGTTGATCAAATATTAAAAAAAAATCAAATATCAAATATTTCCTGTATGTCCTACAAGGCCATCTTGTTTAACACTTCATACACAACAACCTACAGAGGGGTCCATCATAATTCGAAAAAAGACACAGATGATGATTAAAAACAAATAAAATGAATAATGGTAAGACGGAACCAGAGTACTGTGAACGTGCCTCACTTCAAACTGTAATGGTCTATATGTATATTTTCTAAACTTTAAATGTAGTGAAGTGTTTGTTCAAGTAGATTTTGTTGCTTGTGGAAACCTCACGCGAGCCTGAAAGGAACTTAAAACTTTAAATCTTATTTACACTCTTGAAGACTGATCTCCAAAGCAAGTTCTCTTTCAGTCCGGCAGAATTTTCTGCACACTTCACCACCGAGGCCAAAATGAGCATTGTGAATGTAAGAGCCTCACACTACATTGTTTGTTTGAATTGTATTTCAGGGCAGTTCGTGAAGACAAATAACCTGGACAGAAGTCAGTTCCAGATCCAGCTTCCACAATACGTCACGACTTTCACACCAGACTTCTCACTCACAATGATTGCGGTCTACTAGATATTATGTGTACTCTTCAGACTTAGGTGCATGCAGATATTATTCAGGGACATGAACACTTGAATATGGCAAAAATAGAGAAAGTACCTTATTTAAGAATTTTATGTTAATTGCGTAAACATAAACATATATACCGTATTGTCCCGAATATAAGACAACCCCCCTTTTTCCAGATGTACCTTTTTAGAAAAAGGCTTTTTGAAAACCAAATCTTGTTTTACTGTGAATTTTTTTTTTTTTTTTTTTTTCTTAAATTATTTTCATATTGCATATTTTTCCTGTTTTAATTTGTTTTGAAAGTATGGCGAATACTGGTAAAATTTACCAACAATCACATTTAAAAATATAAACTTTTTGATATACCATAAAAATAAAAGGTAGCCCATCTCAATTATATAACATTTAGTCTATCCATCTCATAGTAGCCTACCAAAATTGTATTAACAGTAGAAGTGAAATCTTTTCTGTAGTCTTCAAATCTGTGTACTGTCTTACATTTTAAAATCACTTACAGGGAAAGATTGGTCCCATCAGACTAACATGACAGTCACGACTCTGTAACCTTTTCTTTTTCTTTTGTTTCCTCTCGCGATCTTTACAACACACATTACATTACATATTTTATGGCACACTCGTTTTATGCGTTTTGGCGCCACCTAATGTTGTGGGTGTATTATTGACATGTCAAAGTCTAGACCCCGAATATAAAACGACCGCGTTTTTTCAGATGTATTTCCAAGAAAAAACAAAACAAAAAAAAAACATCGTCTTATATTCGGGACAATACTATCTATCTATCTATCTATCTATCTATCTATCTATCTATCTATCGTTTTTTTTGTTTTTTTTTTTGTTTTGTTTGTTTGTTTGTTTTGTTTTCCAAAGCACCTAAAAGACAGTTCACACTGCCTTACTCCAACAGGGTGAACACACTGACCAAGCAAAATAAATGAGCATGTGTGTTTTTTTTGTTTTTTTTTTGTTTTGTTTTTTTTTTTTAAAATAGTTTTTGTGGAAGTGTGAACTGACCATAATGCTGTATGTTAGGTGTGAGATTCATTCAACTTGGTTTGCTAATTAAACATGATTAAATATTTGTTCAGAATACTGTCGTTGTTGTGACTATTCATCTGGGAGGGGTGTGTATCAAGTAGTTTGGTTATGGTTTTGTTGAGGCTGACATGTGGAACCCATCTGGTCCAGCGTATCGGGCCAGTTATGGTCATATAGGTGGCGGAGATGTGGATCTGTCATGGCCCATATTTTGGCTGCCATGTTTAGTTCACCTGTGGATCAGGCTCCGGTGTGGCTCAGTTTTGGGCTTTTTGGTTAAAGACTGGTGTTGATATGGTTTACTTAAGGTTGTGTTTTGGTTCCAATGTTATATTTTGATCTGGCCCAATTCAGGGCCAATTATGGGTAATTAACTTGGCTGAGACTTGGGCCAGTTATGGCCCATGTGTGGCCCTTGTCTGGAATCCAGACCTGGTCCACACTAGGACCGTAATTCATTGCGGTATGTGGGCCGAGCAAAAACGCTGGCTGTGTGGGCCGGGTGCTGGGCCAGAGAAAAATTGCTATGTAGGTGGATACTGGTTGGACAGCGGGGTGCCTTTGAGTCACAAAACAGCTTGTTTGATTTCTAAAGTTCAAAGACAGGGTGGAAAATGGTCATGTACTACCGGTCACATACAATGTGAACATAATTCAGTATAAGAGGTCTTCAGGGAAAAAATGCTAAAAAATGTATGATGTGGCTCTTTTAATCTATACAGGAGGTTGACCTCATATTCCATCATATGCCATGATCTGTATCAAGTGCTTTACTAAACCTTATTTAACATCAGAAAATCAGGCCATACTGGAAATGAGTGATCAAAGGAAAACCTGAATGGACAAAATCACCAGTGCAAGATTCCAGCGTATCATTTGTTACATAAAATCTATTTCTTTAAAGACAAATGAAAGGAAAAAGTGATCAAAGATGTGAATGATTCACTTAAGAGGTTAAGTTAGAAATTAGTACAGATAAATTATGCGTAATGGTATATCAAAGACGAAGATCACAACCAGCAATGTTTTCTTTGATCTCAATGCAAGGTGCACTGCATCAGTAATCTTTCTGCTAATTAAACAATGCGAGTTTAACTGGGTAAACTGTTCAAGTTTTCTAAGAACATTTAGATCTTCCTCACAATAATCACCAACAAGTGCCACATAATCACAGACCCCCTCAGCTCCCACTGAAATTGTATTTCTTTCTTTCTTTTTCGTTTAATAGGCCAAGCTTGCTCGATTATGACTGCTAGAAACCGACCCATGCTTTTATACAACATTGCCTTGAACCAGTTTGGTGCTCTTTGTATCTCTTTTTTCTGTCTAATAATTACAGTTTGGTATTTAATCATGTCAGTCGTTTTCTCACACATGCACCCAAGGATTAGCCGGAGGTTTCTGGCCCTAAACAGAGGAAATATAGATAATTCTGAAGTGCTCCGCTCTTCAGAGAAGCATTTCTGTGGCAGGGACTTTGAGGCAGGCTTTGATTTTATTACATATTCCTAGGATACAACACTAAACATTTCCATAATCTTCACCTCAGAGCAGCACAGTAAACAGACTCATTTTCAATCATTTCTCATGGCTCAATGCAAAACAGGCTGTAATGAATAAATGCATTTTGAAATTGGGGTAAAACACATACCGCACACGCAATGATAGGATCAACGGAGCTCTCTGTGAGGCAAAGAGCATGGTGTGTGTTCAGTGTTGATGGGGAGTTGGTAACAAAATGCTACTACGGCAAAGCTATACAGCATAAACGGGGTCAAAAGAACGTGAACAAAACCAAGAAAATTATTGAAACAAAGACATTAAAGCATTATTTGATTCTATCTGTTCTGACATACTTCAGGTATTAGTTTGAGAATCTTTAAAGGCTCTCTCCCATTACTAACGCAATATTATGCCTCCCTGCTACCTGAAGCGGCACATGATTTCGCATGATTACATATGTGTGATTTGCTGCATATATTTGCTCCTGACATTGAGATATGACATATGTGACACTGAATTTATATTACTCATGTCTTCAGAAGATCGTTGCCGGTAGCGTTTGGCATCAGGAAACAAACACACGCTGGTTATCTCCCCTCCCCATTCGCTCTCTTTACATTGTAACTCTTGGATGACGGTAAGCATTGTTTTCCAGCATTATCACACAGGGGAAATGCTGTGAGCACAGGCCCCATGGTTTGGAGTGACAGAGTCACCTGCCACTCAAGATTACAGCTCAATAAAAGTGACATGCACGATCACTGTCAACAAAACAGCTTCCTCTATACAGCCAGGACACGCCTCTAAAGGATTGCAGCCTGCTGGAAAACTACATTTCTCACTGGAGAAAAAAACCTGACTCCTAACTCTGAAGTCACAAAAAACTGTCAAAGGAATCTAAGAATAGTTTTCAATATCCAACGCAGAGCAGGGGCCCCGAGCAGTGAGACCCCCAGTTACTTAGGGCCCGAACACCCTGTACAAACCACATTAAGAGACACTGTTTGTTTTATGTATCAATGTGATTTCATTAGTAGTAACTAGGGCTGCCCCCTAATAGTCGACTAACTGTTAGTTGACCAGAAGAGACTTGGTCGACCAAAATTTTATTAGTCGCTTAGTCACAGAAAAAAAAAAATTCCACAGGAAGTGCCGAAGTCACATCTGTGACGGACAGATTGTTAATGGCTGGTCTATGTTGTAATACAGTATATCAGGCAGGACATCCAAACGCTCGCCTATCATTCATCGACCTCAAATATGGCTTTCATCTGAAAGATGTATGTAGTAGCAACTTTACATGGCCACTCAATCTAATGTTAACCTAGAAAAATGTGTGCTATTTAAGTGTCTGTGCGGAGTGTGGAAGCTGAAAAGTAACACGCTCACCTGCTCTTAAAATACTCCGTCATTTTTGGTCATACAGATAAGAGTAATACATCTTTCGAATCTGTAAAGACTCTACGTTTATTTATGTACACTTATAATAACAACGAAACATTGCGCTTTTGTAAAATAATGAAAGCAAAGAGGATGCACTTTCTGCCGTCTCGGTCTCTGTGAACTTGAGCGCGAAACTCAGAAACTCTGTGTATACTTGCCTTACAGAGATGAAAAATATGTCTATAGAGAGTGAAATGTCTACTTTCAAATGAACCAATTCAAATGGAAAACCATTATATTCTCAGATTATGTAATCTGAAACATGCATACAGGCACATTACTACTGCGGAGATGACGAGTCAGTGTCGCCAACTTCATCTCTTAAGCCGAAAACAAAGAAAGCACTGTTTATCAAGACATTATTAAAATGTTAACGCAGTCTCCATACATTTTTCCCTGACACATTCATAATTATTATATCTGCCGGTGCGCTATGGCAAGCTTTTTTTTGCGTGCGCTCTAGCACTTATTAGGCTATGTAGGCAATTAAAGGCTCATTATTATGATTTGTATGGTTTATTAATAAACATGCGATTAGTCGACTAATTGCTTAAAATGAACAACTACTAGTCAACCAGAAAAATCTTTTGTCGAGAGCAGCCTTAGTAGTAACAAGTTCTCATAAGTCAGGTTTGTTTCTAGAACAAATACTGTATTGTATGTTTGCATAGGCATATACTTAATGGTACATTATTAGTGTACTGACATCACCTAAAATGTATGTATTTTTTGTACCAACAACTTTAGAGATATACATGTTTATAATTCCATTTACTGAATTTGTGGAATTAATAGTTAATTTTATTATATTCGATCAATAAGATTTTTTTGTTATTATTAACTGTATAAGAAATTATTCTTGGTAATTAAAATATAATAAAAATAAAACAAAATAATATTAAAAACGTAAAAAAAATATTGGCTTGCCAACTAACTTGAAATGCATAAGTTTAAGCTGAAGTACTAAAATTATAAAATTAAAACTGAAATTAAAATAACGATAAACAGAAAGAAAAAAGAAATAAAAATGTCAAAACTGCAAAACAAAATGAACAAAACTTATTTAAAAATGAAAACTAAAAATATACAAATAAAAGTTCGTTCAAAGTATTAAATACTATAGTAGTGTAATTATAAAAATTATAAAAAACAATATAATACTATAATTAAATACTATAACACTGTATAAAAATTAAATGTAGTAATAATAATAATAATAATAACAATTAATAATTCTGTTCTGTGTGAATTCTGGTGCCGTGTCAAAGGGTTTTTCCATCACTTTATCCAAGCCAAGAATTTTCTGTAATATTAAAATGTTAAAAAAAAAAATCATTGTATGTAAACATACATACAGGTGCATCTCAATGAATTAGAATGTCGTGGAATAGTTCATTTATTTCAGTAATTCAACTCAAATTGTGAAACTCGTGTATTAAATCAATTCAATGCACACAGACTGAAGTAGTTTAAGTCTTTGGTTCTTTTGTGATGATTTTGGCTCACATTTAACAAAAACCCACCAATTCACTATCTCAACAAATTAGAATACTTCATAAGACCAATAATAAAAAAAAAATAAAAAAAAAACATTTTTAGTGAATTGTTGGCCTTCTGGAAAGTATGTTCATTTACTGCATATGTACTCAATACTTGGTAGGGGCTCCTTTTGCTTTAATTACTGCCTCAATTTGGCGTGGCATGGAGGTGATCAGTTTGTGGCACTGCTGAGGTGGTATGGAAGCCCAGGTTTCTTTGACAGTGGCCTTCAGCTCATCTGCATTTTTTGGTCTCTTGTTTCTCATTTTCCTCTTGACAATACCCCATTGATTCTCTATGGGGTTCAGATCTGGTGAGTTTGCTGGCCAGTCAAGCACACCAACACCATGGTCATTTAACCAACTTTTGGTGCTTTTGGCAGTGTGGGCAGGTGCCAAATCCTGCTGGAAAATGAAATCAGCATCTTTAAAAATCTGGTCAGCAGAAGGAAGCATGAAGTGTTCCAAAATTTCTTGGTAAACGGGTGCAGTGACTTTGGTTTTCAAAAAACACAATGGACCAACACCAGCAGATGACATTGCACCCCAAATCATCACAGACTGTGGAAACTTAATGCTGGACTTCAAGCAACTTGGGCTATGAGCTTCTCCACCCTTCCTCCAGACTCTAGGACCTTGGTTTCCAAACGAAATACAAAACTTGCTCTCATCTGAAAAGAGGACTTTGGACCATTGGACAACAGTCCAGTTCTTCTTCTCCTTAGCCCAGGTAAGATGCCTCTGACGTTGTCTGTGGTTCAGGAGTGGCTTAACTGTAGCCAAATTCCTTGACACGTCTGTGTGTGGTAGATCTTGATGTCTTGGCCCCAGGCTCAGTCCATTCCTTGTGAAGGTCACCCAAATTCTTGAATCGATTTTGCTTGACAATCCTCATAAGGCTGCGGTTCTCTCGGTTGGTTGTGCATCTTTTTCTTCCACACTTTTTCCTTCCACTCAACTTTCTGTTAACATGCTTGGATACAGCACTCTGTCAACAGCCAGCTTCTTTGGCAATGAATGTTTGTGGCTTACCCTCCTTGTGAAGGGTGTCATTGATTGTCTTCTGGACAAGTGTCAGATCAGCAGTCTTCCCCATGATTGTGTAGCCTAGTGAACCAAACTGAGAGACCATTTTGAAGGCTCAGGAAACCTTTGCAGGTGTTTTGAGTTGATTAGCTGATTGGCATGTCACCATATTCTAATTTGTTGAGATAGTGAATTGGTGGGTTTTTGTTAAATGTGAGCCAAAATCATCACAATTAAAAGAACCAAAGACTTAAACTACTTCAGTCTGTGTGCATTGAATTGATTTAATACACGAGTTTCACAATTTGAGTTGAATTACTGAAATGAACTTTTCCACCACAGTCTAATTCATTGAGATGCACCTGTACATGCTCTGGTTTCTGGAGCCAAATGAGTTCAATTTACAAGACTTTTTTTTTTTTTTTTTTTTTTTTTTTACACCAAAAAAAAGTTAAATTTAGATGTTTATTAATTAGTAGAGTGCTGTGTTACTACCTGCCAGTCACTGTGGTTTAATTTGCATCCATTTTTATATCAGTATCAATAACCTTACTGCTGCCACGCGCCATATCGCCATCTGCATGTGGGCTGTCTTCTCCCACACAGACTCACAGGTCAGACAGTTTCGGCATATGATGAGATCTCAATGTCTACAAAAAAATTATAATTTATTTTGGTTGATTCTCATTTTATTCAATTTGTTTCAGTTTATGAAAAGCTTTTTAATTAACCCTGACATGAAGATCACAGATGGGATTGTGTGTTTATGGAGGATATTTGGGGCCCTTGTGCAGTTTGTGCTCCGAGGCCCCATGCTGCTAAATCTGTTTCGATTCAGAGGTCAGGAGAGCAAAAAACAAAAGGCCATATGACAGAAACTTCTGCAGCTGCCTCAGGGCCGGCGCTAGCTATAGGCAGAGCCTAGGGCCTCGGGCTTTGAGGAGGGGCCTCCATAACCGTAGCGTCCCCTATAAGCCATTCCACCAGTCAAGACGGCAGAAATACTAGCCTCATTGTTCATTGAATATTGTTGAATTGTCACTCACCTGCATTTAAACCAATTAATGTTGCCATTTCAAAGCGGGTCCTGCCTTCTGAATGTTTGCCGTAACGAACGCATCCTTCAGGTGCTGAAGCAAGGCTAAATAGGCATGCAAAGAAGTACAGCTCCTAATGCAGATGTGTGAGAACCGTCATCAATCGTCATTTTGGAGTGATTGCAATGTATTCTAAATATAAACTCGTTCTGTCGACCAGCCTAATTTCTGGACAGATCATTCACGGGTTTATTACGAGTTTAAAAGAGTGCGAGTGCCGATGATGCGCCCAAACACGATGCTTTGAATTTGCACGTACAGTGAATGACATTGTGTTGGGAGCTGACTAGCAAAATAGCTAAAAAAGTAAAAGCAAAGACGTTTGTATTCAAATTCAAAAAGCAAACACACTAGACCATTTTTTTTAATGTTTAAAAAAAAAAAAAAAAGTACCTCAGTGTAACTTCTAAATTGTGCTGTTTACATTACTGCTCTAACACAACACTTAGCTACTTTCAGTTTCAATTAACTAATAGCGTCTCTTTCACTTACACTTGATTTGTGTAGGCTATATAGCATATTTAAGGTAGCAATACAATCATATTTATTAATATTAATAATATGACAATATCTGTAGTTAATATTGGTTAATTGGGAGGGGTGAGGAGAAATCCTGCCCATACCCAGCTAGGAAAATAAATGATAAAAACACTGATGGTCATTTACTGAAGTGGTATTTATGAACTGTGAATACATTACTGACAAAATTAGTGCAAAATGATAATAATAATAATAATAATACTAATAATATCACGACTATAATAACATCCTCAACAAGCAAAAAAGAGATTACCTTATAAGGTTTGATTAATATGTACAGTACCAGTCAAAAGTCTGGACACACATTAAAGTTTTTAATACATTTATTTGATCAAAAATACAGAAAAAAAAAAAAAAAAACAGTATTGTGAAACAGAAAAGTGTTAAAAAAAATAAGTTTGCAATTCAATTAAAAATAAATAATAATACTTTTATTCATAAGGATGTGTTAAATTGATGCTGAAAATTCAGCTATGACTCACAGAAATAGATATTTTAAAGTATGGTAAAAATAGAAAATCATTATTTGAAATTTAAAACTTTTTTTTTTTTTTTTTTATAATATGTATGGGCTTTTTTGCCTTTATTTGATAGGACAGTTGAGAGCAGACAGGAAAGCATTGGGTGAAGAGAGGGGGGCGGGATCGGCAAAGGACCTCGAGACAGGAATCGAACTCCAGTCGCCGCAAGCACAGTTGCGCTATATGTCGGCACACTAACCACTGCCAACAATACTTCAACTTTTTTTTTTTTTTTTTTTTTTTTTTTTTTTTAAATTGACGTTTCACAATATTATAGTTCTTTCTGTATTTCTGATCAAATAAATGCAGACTTGATGATCATAAGCGACTTCTTTCAAAAACATTAAAAATAGTAATGTGTCCAAACTTTTGACAGGTACTACATAAGTAAAAATATACAAATTTTAAAATGAAATGTTGTATAAATAAATAGGGTAGGAATCATATTTTTTCAAGTGTTTTTTATTGGAGGTGGGGGAGCCTCCAACATGAATTTCGCCTAGGGCCTCATAAATGTCTATAAAACCGGCCCTGAGCTGCAACCCAAAGAACTAAGCATTTAAATAGTCACTGTGATCTACTTACTGAAATAGATATGATAATCAGTGTCGGGGATTGTCTACAGATGGATGTGAATGTGAATCAGCATCTCGTGTTGTCGAGATGTGTGTGACAATCATGCGGATAGAAGCGGTGAGAAACACAGCGAGGTCCCCAAACATCTCCACAGTCTTTTAACCTGTCACACTTCATCTGCTCACTACGTTCATTCATGAATATTGCAGCTAAGAAATGGAATATGACTGGGAAGTGCACTGTGGAAGGTCTGAACTGTGTCCCTCAGGTGTTACACCCACTCCTGTCACCAGTTGCCCAATTTAAACCTCAAATTTCATTTGTCCTCATAGACATGATGGTCAGATGAGGGCATGTCATAGCCTCTGTGACTGTGTTTTTTCTTTCTTCTGCTTCTTCTATTGAAATTACATTTCATTTCGCATTCTTTCCCCAAAACACAATGCTGCTATAATCTATATTCAAACATTTCTTCGTAAAAAGAGATTCACACGTTGTAATGGATTAAATATCACTGTTCCTAATACTTTCAGGAATATCCAAACAGGCGCATAGCTATTTCAGGGGGTGGCAGCTAAGGTGATGTAATCAACAAGGTTCAATCAGGCATGACAGACCTCAATACCATGAAAAAAATTGTTTTTATACCTAGAACAGACATTAAAGGGATAGTTCACCAAAATTCTGTCATCATTTATTCACATATTCCTTTTTCATACAGGGATCACAGGGGCAGTCAAGTTCTAAAAAGGACATATATTTTTCTGAAGTAGATAACTTTGAGATAAAGTAGTTTTGTGTGAAAAATAAACTGAATTGTACGTTACTACAACGGTTCAAAAGTTTGAGGTCAATAAGTTTTCTTTCATATTTTTGAAAGAAGTCTCTTATGCTCACCAAGACTCCATTTATTTGATCAAACAAGAGTAAAAACAGCAATATTGTAATTACTTATTTCACAATATTTTTATTATGCAAGAATACCTTTGGACACGAAAGAGAAGAAATTGTTGAATAAAGTCATTATTTTTGTTTTCTTCGCGCACAAAAAGTACTCTCGTAGCTTCATAAAATCACGGTTGAACCACTGATGTCACATGGACTACTTTAACGATGTCCTTACTACCTTTCTGGGCCTTGAACGTGTCAGTTCCATTGCTGTCTATGCAGGGTCAGAAAGCTCTTGGATTTCATCAAAAATATCTTAATTTGTGTTCCGAAGATGAACAAAAGTCTGACAGGTTTGGAATGACATGAGGGTGAGTAATTAGTATTAGAATTAGAATGTCTTTATTGTCATTATACAGGTGTACAATGAAGTTTTGGCTCTCAGTACAAAAAGTGAACACGTGCACATACATATAAAGATAATTAAATGACAGAATTTTTGGGTGAACAATGCCTTTAATGTCCCCAGATTTTTTTGGTGTGCAATCAGTTATTAGATTTCAGTGTACACAGATATGGATGAGATTTGAAAATGGTGGTGGTTTTCAATGAATAATGGTTGCTCATTTGAACTTTTCATTACACAAATCTAAACTATCATGTTTTTGTAATGCTTTTTGTGTTCATTTTGTCAGCCTCTGGTCATCATTCTCTTTCAATGTAGCACAACAGCATGAACATTGTCTAACATTCTCCTTTTGTGTTCTGCAGAAGTCTTTCAAGTTTGGAACAACGTGAGGGTGAGTAAATGATGACAGAATTTTATGCTTTCCCTAAAAAATTATCCCTAAGAAAAATCCCTGAATTAAATCATATTTTTTTTCATTGCGAAGTGATAGGATTATACCCAATTTATTTTTGTAAACCACAACAATAATAAAAGATATATTAAAGAAAGTTATAAAAGGAAGTTGTATTATTGAAAATATATTAGGAAGACTACAAAGATATATTATTCTTCAAATGATTTTTGCATATTGTGTTCTCAGAGGTGATTCATGTTGTAACAAGCCTGTTTTAACTATTTAAAAAGCCTGAGAGTGATTTGCATGTTGCCAGTTTGTACACAGAAAATTTATTCAGGATTTACCACAAAGACTTTCACACAAACACCACTCACGCATTATAAAAGGGGGATCCTCGTTCACTTAAAACAGGGAAAGCTGTTAGAGAGGATAAGGATCTCATCCAGCATTAATCCCAACCACTCAGCCCCGTCAGGAGAGCGGAAAGCTTTGCCAATGTATTTTGCTATTGTTACTTTTGATTTCATGCTGTGGAAATATTAAACTTTGTTATGTTTTGAATAGCAATGATATAATCTACAGGTGTAATATCAAATTCCTCAATTTTACTCATGAAACAAGAATGAAAGTGCTCTTTGGCCCTAAAACACAGTCCATGGCATACAAATAGAATAATGTTACAGCAAAAGTCAGGCCAAATCATTCAATTTCCTCAACTATACAGGGATTTAATAATTGACAGTTGAGATGATAAGACGGTGACTGCAGAGGCCTGACCTGAGGTCGAGAAATTAATAAAGCAAAGACATTGAATAAAGTATTTCGTTTCTCCAGTGCGATAAGCTCTTAATATAAAGCTTGTAATTGTATAATCACCTCAGCTTCTTTTCCTCTCACAGGACTCTGCAACTCAGGTTTGCTTTTAAATGACTATCGATTTGTTTGTTTCACACTTCATCTGATTAACATAAATATTTTTGCTCTGGGATCCACATTACATGTTTGGAATGTTTCATTATATTGGTGCCTGGGGTCTTTGAATGGCAGTTCCACCATCAAAATGGAATTCTTTTTCTTAAAAAAGAAAGCTAATTACTAAATTTTAGTGTTTGATTATGCGGTTAACTAGACATGAATCTCTTGACAATTAACTTATTCTTGTGTTTAGCCATGTGTCCAGAGGACACTTTGGTGGCAGCGGATGGCACGTCATGAGAATGAATGTTTCATGTCCAGGTGCCTGCTTGGATTGGCATCTTTCCCTGAGTAGACACAGGTGTGATTGCTCAACATTTAAATTACACCTGTCGAGGTGTGCTAGGGTTGTTCAACATTCAAAATGGAAATGAGAATGCTTTTAAATTCCAATTAAACTCCTGAATTTGAATTCAATGATTGCATGATTGCAACTTGAATTTGAAAATCTAAAGACAGCAACAGTCAAAATATTTCAAAATTAGGGTCAAACACCTTTGAAAAATCAATATGTAAAATTAATTCATATTAATACTTTACATTGGCCTGTATTTTTCAGACTTTTTTATTTTTTATTTTATTTTATTTTATTTTCACACTTTATTTCAAGGTCAAATTCTCACCATTAACTATGACTTTTGCCTCAAACTCCTAATTTGCTGATTGTTAATAGTTAGTAAGGTAGTTAAGTTTAGTTATTCGGTAGGATTAGGGATGTAGAATATGATCATGCAGAATATGTACTTTATACGCACTAATGAACAGCCAATATGTTAATAATAGGCATGCTAATAAGCACCTACTTAATAGTGAGAATTGGTACTATACTATACTAAAGTGTTACCCTGTATTCAAATAGACTATAAACGTTATATACCTATTTTGAAGAATCAGGGTTTTTGTCATGAATCTGGTCCATGGACTTACATCTGCTTGCCACCAGAGGTCACTCTTACGTTACACTGACTCTCACACTACACAGACTGTTACATGTCACTCTGGACTACATTTCCCAGCAGCCATTTCACTAATCACATGCTCACACCTGAGACCCATCACACAATCACACACCCTACATAAGCCTTGGACTTCCTCGTTCTAATCGCCAAGTATTGTTCTGCGTTTATCACTCTCCTAGTGTTAGCTGCGATACAGAGCCAGTTTCTCGTTTTCATAGTCGAGTCTTAGTCTTGCCTTGCCTGTTTCTCATGTTCTGATTCTAGCCTGTGTTTCTTGGATTTACCCTTGTCTCGCCATTCAGACCCTGTTTATGCCTAGCCTGGACTATTGATCATGTTTTTGGATTACCCCTCTTGTCAAGTCCTCTGGATATTGTTCGCTGATCGAAGACCATGCCTGTTTATGAGTACTCATCTGTCTTGTCCTCAATATACCTGTTTGCCATTTGTTCGAACCTGCCTGTGTTTTGACCATGTCTATTAATAAAAGCTTGCATATGGATCTGCACGTCTCTCGTCTCGTTCTCCATGTTACAGTTTTTTTTTCTCAAGCACGTGTTTTCAGTGTAAATGTTATGCAGTGTAATTTAACATTGAAGTGTCTCTCAGACAGGAAGTCTACTAGACTGTTTATTTCAGTCATCAAGTTAAGCCTTGTTCATGCAGAGGTTTTAAAATATTAAGAGTTCGGACAGTCCACATTAATAATTAAAGTATGGTATTCCAAGACAAAGTGTCTGATGTGTGCTAGAGAGAAAATTTGAGCAGGCAGTGTACTACCATTGTATTCATGGAAAGAAAAGGGAGGCATCCAGAATTATAAGAATATTATCAACCGTTTTGATAAAAAAAAAATTCATTGCTTAATTTTAAAATCAGAAATCACTTCTTAAATTAGACAAAATAATTGACTGGATTTCCACCCATCTGAAACCAAAGCACAAGATGGTGTTTTCATCTACACGTGTAATTTCATTTCCCAGGTCACTGAGAGCAAATTAACAATGTGTTTTTACAAAATGAAACAGAAGTATGTTCATAAAAATCTATCGCTCTTTTTTTCTTAAATAGAAGCATTGGGGGAATATTAAAGAATCGCTACTAGTTCAAGTCAAACAAAAAGTAATTTTGAATCCTGTTAGTCTACAACACACTGCAGCCTTTTGCTGCTGGTATAATTGAAGGAAACAATTAACTGATTATGCCAAAGGCAGGACACAATTAGTTCAGGATACAATAATAACAATATAGAAAAACAAATATGTTCAATTTCCATTTCGCTCCTAGCAAATAATTACAGTAATGAGATTTTCTCTTGTAGAAGTCTTGTAAGGTGGAACTGGGACTAAAGCGGATTGAACGGAGAAAATTGGGTGAAATCAATTACCGAGTGTAGCTAGAAGCTGAATCTTTGGTGGTCAAAAGCCCTTTGATTCTGAAGAAATGCTTAGGTTGTACTGTTGTGTGTTTAGTCTAAATGACATAGTATGTTCCTATTCTGTTACTCTATGGTAGAACGAGCTTCCAACCTCCATCCGATCTGTACAGATGTCACAAGGAAGTCTCAGTGGCTTGTGCTCTTGCGGATACATTGTGCTTTTCACAGCATAAACTGCTGTGCTGCTTTCCCATCAGATCTGCGCTGAGGTCAGACACCAGATCTAATGGCCCACTGGCGCTCTTGGCTGACCTGACAGTGTGGAAGTTGCACATTCTTTTTTAGAATCACACCTCTCCCTTTCACACCCTCTCATTTCCTCTGCGTTAATCAGGCGACTGACAGAGCTGGAGATAGTGACTAATGAAATGTCACTGTGACTCTGATAGAGACACAGACCTGCAGAAAACGGAGAGGGTGAGATGGACGAGGACTGCATCCCCAGTATGGTGGGTCTCGCCATGGTGAGTCCATCTCTTTTTCACATGCGTTCCAAATATGGAACCAAATGGATATCATCTGCTTATGATAAATGATAAATATTCTCATTTGCGCCGTAAGTAGTTCAAGACAGTGAAAGTCTTTGGTAAAATTGTTGTTGGGACAAATGAACCAGGTTTATTTTTTATTTAGGAAATAAAATAATTTTCCAACCTAGATATTGTATGGCATATAAATCACTGTATGTAGGGTATGTAGGTCATTCCTACACTTTAAATTAATACATTTTAGTATTTATAAACTGTATTAAGACTCATATCAAACCTATCAGAGCGGTTTCATTTTACATAAAGCTGGACACGTTAAGGTCACATGACCAGCTGAACACTACTCGGGGTTTTTTTTGGTTTTTTTTTCCAATAACTCCACTATTATTGAACACTTTGACTTGCAGAACAATTTAATCTGACAGTGCCAATAGCGTATATCAATGGCATCAGTAATTGAATTTTAAGGTAATGCTGCAGCCATGCCAGTAGGTGTCAATATAGATTCAATACCATATCGGCCGTGCACCTTTAATAAAACAAAATTAACAAAATTAAATTAAAAAAGTAAATACAAAATTATATAATGTAAAAAATCATTTGTATTATTATACATTTTTATATAAGCAAACAAGCTTTGAAATGACTTGTTCAATGCAAAATTAAACTGATTTGCATTATATTTATCCACCTTATTTTTCAATGTAGAAGTGATTTCCTGTGAATGCACTACAAACTTGTGTGTTTTTGATTGTGATAATTATAATTATAATTATAATTTGCATTAATGTATTCCACCCGTTTGCTGATTTTACTTTTATATGGCTTTTGAACTGTCAAGTTGATATATATATATATACAGTATGTATGTATATATATATATATATATATACAGTATATATACAGTATATATATATATATATATATATATATATATATATATATATATATAATCTCGATTTCTTTTGTCATCAGGCTTAAATACAATGAAAAAAGTGTGTATAAACAATTTTCACTCAAACTGCTAGTAATTTTTACAAATAATTTCAAAGAAATGTCAAGTTACACATTGAATTAAACATGAAATTTTAAAGTAGACAGACTAAAATAGAAACATACTTCAGTTGTATTTATAACTTTATATATATATATATATATATATATATATATATATATATATATATATATATATATATATATATATATATGACAGTTTAAATTGTTTATTTCATACTTTAAAAGATAGAAACAAATAAATTTGTATATAAATATTTGAACAAACATGTATTTGCCAAAATACATTTATGTTATTAATGGGGTTGTGTAGCAGAAAATGGCAGGATTGCATAATAATATAAAATTTGTGAAATTGTCAATCAGTTGGTTGAGAGTCTAGTGGCAGCTTGCTCCATTTTGTTAAAAACCATCTGTCTGTAATTTCTTAAAAGCAGTTATTGAGCCCACATACAAGATCTCTATGTGTTTCTTTAAAACGTTATAAAAGTTGCCTCTTTGGATGCTGGGTGTTATAAGAACATGCAGCTAAGGCACTTTATCTAAATGTAGGCCACAGCACTGGTGCCATCCATTTGCTGATTAATTAAGATGACATTGCTTAATGGCATAGCAAAGGTTCAGCAGTTTGGACACTTAATTGTAACAGTAGAACAAAAAACACGGATATTAAACAGACCGCACTTAGGAAACACTGCCCAGAATGTTTGTTCTCACTCGGTTTTGAATTGTAAAGATTGATCGGCTCTGCTCTATCTTCTGGGCACATTTTTTCTGTGCCCAGCAGTTCAAAAGGTCTGTCTAGACAACATAGCGTTTTTTTTTGTTTGTTTTTTTTTCCCACAAAGACTTTAGAAGTGCATATTCAGAAAAGATGTAGGTCTGTTTATTTTAGAGCACAGAAAATAAATTAGACATGCACCACCTGTCATGGTAACTCTTCAGATGCACCGAGCACTGATTGTATTTATAACGCAGCTTTCGGTAAGTCAACTCGTGACAAGCTTGTGCTTTCCCGCTGTTCTTGTGGTAGCTGCTAGGTGTGTTTTCCCTTGAGGAAGCGATGTGTTTGCTGTGCAAATACAAATGCTGAGTGTGAAACCGCTTCCCAAATGTATGTAGAAGAACACGGCATAACACTGAAAACAGATTCAGCCCCTGATATGTGCTGATGGAGCTTGTTTCCTCACTCTCAAGATTAGTAAACACATTTCAATACAAATTCCCTTTACGCTCAACCTAGACGAGAGATTTGTCTTTTTTGTACTTTCTGTGATACGTTTCCCCATGAGATCTCTTAATCACATGTGAAGGGTGCTACAATTAATCTTAATTACATAACAGACATTGTGCAACACATATTACAAATACTCTTTTGGGACACACTATAAAACAATAGAGGAGAAATTAGATGGGGATTACTGTTCAATAATCCCATTAACGTGTGAAAGCAGCAGCAGGACTTCTCACCCCAGTTGTTTAATTCATGGGAATATTTTGGATGCTACTGTGACTTAAATCTATAAAGAAATGGAAATGAGTGCATGAGGCTTGTCGAAGAAATTTTATTTAAAAAAAAAAAAAAAAAAAGGTGAACTATTCTACATGCCTTGGGAAACTACTGTTGTATCTTTGAAGACTACTGTCTAAATTTTCACTGGTAGGCTACTAGAATGGCCGTTTTCTCCAAACAAGCAAGAAAGGAAGTGCCTTTATCAAAAAAAAAAAAAAAAAAAAAAAATCCTAATAATAAATTAAATTAAATTAAATTAAATTAAATTAAATACTAAAAAAGTAAAGAGAGTACAAATATTACAAAATATGAGATAAAATTGTGCGTAAAGCATTCACTTTTTTTTTTAAGTAGCGCTCTTTATCCAGCCTGATCACTTTAGTATTTGTATGGATTCATATGTAACATTTATCTGTACATTTTCTATACTGTATACACTGAAATATACAATATAGCCATACTGACATCATCTAAAATGTAAAAGTAGTTAAGTATACACAGCTTTAGAAATGTAAGAATATTTATGAATCTTTTATATTATAAATATTTTAATTACAAATATTGTTTTTATGAACCTATTGTCTTATAACCTCACCCCTACCCTAAACCTAACCACTTCTCAACAGTGGGGAAAAAGATTCATTGTCATACAGTGACAAAATTTTAGTTAGTATATATTATTATATAGATGTTTTATGAACATTTTAAAGTTTAGGATTGAGTAAAGGTAATACTTCGAAATAAATAGAATACTGAACCAGAAATCACACAATTACCTAATTTGACATTATCATTCTCATTCTGTTATGTGTGATTTCTGGTTCAGCATTCATTCATTATTCATTAAATACCATGAATTTAACCTATTAGTTCCATAAATGTGTCTTTCATCCTAAAAGGATTTGTAAACATTTGCATGACATAAAATGCTTGTTTTAGACGCTGTCAGTACGTTAATAATGCATGTTTCAAATGACTTGAGATAAAAGTTAGATGTCATTCAACATATGTATCAGGTTCCCACAAATTTGTTCTATTCTTTTTCTTAATTTGAAGACAGCTGCCACTGTGGCCTAAAGAACTGCTCTCAGAAAAGTTAATTGAGTCAGTCAGTCAGGAGATTGTAATAATAAATTTATAATGTTGTTTCTCCAAGGAAAACATTAAGGCACATCATCAGACATTGTGCAGATGGCACTCTTGGCTTGGTCAATGAGCACTGCAGATATAAACAAACAGTCTATAAGAGTGCATTATAAACTTAGAAATTACCTTGAAAAAGTAATGGGTATTCCTGTTTCATTCTTCTGTCATATAGAGAATAATATAGATTAATAACGCAAAAATATATCTTGAGTCTTAAACATTTCGCCTGCTTTTGAATATCTCAGCAGTCTGATCAATTTCTGATATTTTCTGTGTGTGGCGCCCAGGCATCGGAGAAAAATGGGTTTGTGTTTCTTCACATTACTCCCTGTTGAATTACACTACTACTGTAACACTATTTCTGTGAAGTCACATTAGTAATATTATACAACTGTCTCTAATGAGAATAATGTCCTACTTTCGATATCCTATTTACATGAATATCAACTCAATATGAAACAATTTCCACATAAATCAAACAAATTGCTTGTAATTGCTCTAGTTCAGTTTTGTTGTTGTTGTTATTCCATTTTTATAATCATAAATTGATAAATTGATAGTGATAAATTTACCATTTAAATTGTCATATTTCTATCTATCTATCTATCTATCTATCTATCTATCTATCTATCTATCTATCTATGACAAGGGTGTTTTGCATAATAAATGAGGTAAAACCATACTTACTATAATCTCTACTAAAATGCACATAGTATTCACGTTTAATGTCAAAATGACAAGTTGAATTGTAGCAAATATAATTTCTTTCAATATGTAGACAAATGAATTGGTGTCTCTGATGCAGGTAGTTTGTTGAGAAATGGCAGACACTTTTCCACTTGTTGACATTAGGATCAGTCAGAGACAGTTAAATGAGCCTAACGGTCTGGATATGATTAACAGGTTTGTGTGGCTGTGCCAAGGATTGCCAAGGATTGTATCTGAAACCATTTACTTGTAGTGATATCAGAATAATCGTGTGTTTTGGTTCCTCCATTATCTTCAGACTTCTTCCTGTCTGAGAGTGGCAGAATCAAATCCCAGAAGTCATCTATATTCCATGTAATGGCCTTGTTTTGAATTCCATACAGAGTCAGATTCTGTACAGGGAGTGTTTTAGCTGCGCAGTGGGTGAAACACTATCTATTTTCATACCTGAAGCATTAGGCCAATTCACACTTTGAGAGAAACAGCAGACACTTACAGTGCCACAAATAAACAACAATGAAGACATACAATTGAACGGCAGAGAATTTAATTTCAAGAGCCAACTGTGCAACACTTATAATCTATCGATCTATCGACCTTAATCTATCTATCTATCTATCTATCTATCTATCTATCTATCTATCTATCTATCTATCTATCTATCTATCTATCAGGGGTGTAACAGTACACGTATTCGTACTGAAAATTTTCGGTACGGGTATTTCATTGTTTTAACCACTGCACGAGTGGAACTTCATTGGAAACATCCAGTTTTATATTGATACTTTTGATAAGAAACAAAGTCTCATCTTTCAAATTAAGTCCTTTTTTCAGGAATTTCAAACAATAAATGCCATTTTGACATTCTTCGATGTTGTGTGACAGATCGCTGTATAAACGCCTCAGTTCAAACGGCAGCGTGGAGCGCGAGTGAGAGCGATCATTGCATCCTCTTTACTACTAGTTTTAATGTGAAATAAACATGAATAAACATCTCATGTCTCATGTAATGACTCAATCAGTGTTTCAACCGCAGAAAGACTTCAATAAAACAGCTTGTAAACAAAATGCCACTTAGCATTTCATTTACCTCAGGAAAGCCATCAGTGTCTACAGCTTGTTAGTTCACTAGAGAAGTCTAGAGAAAAGCATTTCGTGAAATATTAGTTAGTAGATAGTTGTTAAATTTAAGTTTGGGCTCTGTTGTTAATTGAAACCTTATAGTAATGTACAAGAGCTCCCTATACTTTACAGCATACGCTGAGGTAGATTTTTATTTCTAAGAAAATTTTAACTATAATTGAATTTAGTTAAAGAAAGAGCAATTTGTTCAAGCAATTTTATGTTTAGTTTTTTTCCCCCTGCTGTACTGAAACCATAACGAACCGTGACGTACGTACGTACGTACGTAAAAACCGAGGTACGTACGTACCGAACCGCAGTGTTGCCAAGTCTGTGGTTTTTCCGCTGAACTGGGCTACTTTAACACTGTTTCTGTGGGATGTTTTTCATGTCTGTGGGTTGAAGCGACCCCAATAACTTGATATTTAGCCCCTGGAATGTGACTTTTACCAGGGGAACCCCACCAAAGTGTATTTTGGTGGGGTCCCTCCTGAAAAGCAATTAAAATTAAATTTGGGATAGCTTTGAGTAGCAGTAGGGTGGGCTTTGCTGTGAAAACATCTATATCTATCTATCTATCTATCTATCTATCTATCTATCTATCTATCTATCTATCTATCTATCTATCTATTTTTCTGTTTGTCTCTATATATTTTTCTATCTAGTTAGTTAGTTAATTAGAGTAAGCAATCGACAATATGGATTACAACTACCACTACGGACACTTCTAAGACTGACTGTCTGTCTGCGAATGTGAAATCTAAAGAAGTCATACATTGGTTTGTATTTTTTGTCTAAAGTGAAATGAAGTCTTGCTGTCTTGAGTTTTCCTATTGAACTAAAAAACCAGAGCTGATCCCCTTATTCTTTTAAACACTTACCACCAAGTTTAGATTAAAGGGCTGTTTTATCCCTTCGGGAGGCTTTGTCAGCCATGGAGGGCTGTCTCATGGAGGGAGTGTGCTTCAGCAGGATTGGTAAACTGCCTGATTCCCATTGTTCCTATTCTTGAGATAATCTCTCTTTTATGCTTTTGAAAATTGTTCTGAAATATGCAGACAGACATGAGAGGCGCAAAAGTGTCCAGGCCACCAGGTAATGCCTTTGCATTGAGGGTTTGAAGATAATCCCCAGCTTGTGTTCTCTTCTGTAAAAAAAAGTTAGTAAACACTGTTTTTTTCTGCTTGCTAAAATCTAAAGCCCCATGGGTAAGAATATCTTTCTGTCTCTGCTGTTGGGCTCATGGGAGCTGTGATGTTGAATTCATTGCTCCTGCGGAGAGGCATTGCCACAGATAATCCCAGACTTCTAACAAAACGTGGTTCAGTAAAGAAAGGGGGTAACTAAATTCCCTGTGTTTATTGTAAAGAGACTCTAAGAGGAAATGTCTGATGCATAATGAGTCTGTCTGATGAGGTTGGGGTGACATAACACCTTATGAAGCAATGGCTTGGGGGTGGAAAAGTATCCTTGTGTGAAGTTTAGCAATTGCATCTGATTATTTATTTATTTGTTTGTTTTTCAGGGAGCCTCAAAGCATATTTCTTTGTTCTTGTTAAATAAGATATCTTTGAAGGACCCCTGCAGCTAAAACCTTGCCACCATTAACACCTTCTTTCAGACTGGTAAATACTGCAGTGTAATTATCACTCATTTGTCTATGAGGTGTCATTACAATGCCAAAGTCACCATTCTAATGCGTTTTAATGGACAGGATGTAATGCAGCCTTCAAGAGGAGTCAGAAATATTGAATGAATAACATAAATGATCAAGCAATTGTTAAAGTCATATTTACAGTACAAGTGGGAAACTCTGAATTCAAGTTGAGTGATTATCAAACTTTTTGATGCTATGGGTCTCTAAACCAACTTTCTAAAATATAAAAGCAGCAGTAAATTCGTTAAAATAAAAAATAAAAAGTCGTTATTTTTGTTTTGTTTTTTGTTTTGTTTTTGTTTTTTGCGCACAAAAAGTATTCTCGTAGCTTCGTAAAATCCTTGACCGTGGTAGTACTCTTGCTGTCTATGCAGGGTCAGAGAGCTCTCGGATTTCATCAAAAATATCTTAATTTGTGTTCCTTAGATGAACTAAGGTCTTGCGGGTTTGGAACGACATGAGAGTGAGTAATTAATGACAGATTTTTAATTTTTGGGTGAACTAACCCTTTAAATTCAATAATAATTTTAACATGTTATTTTTCCATAATTAATTACACCAAATTATCATATTAAATTGACAGTCCTAATTAAAATAAAAGAACAAACTGAAAGAACATCTGTATTACTTTTCAGAATTGAATGTGTAAGGTCACAATATTAATGATTTGAAAGTTGGAATTTCTCAGGTGCACTTGAAAGCTTGAAATGTACTATCCAAATTAAAGATAGTCTAAATGGCTAGTATCAAGCAGACAGGTTCAAAGATCTGTAGGCAACACGTTGCTTTGGGCTAAAGGTATTATGTGCAACACAAGGATCTTCTCTGGATAATTAACAAAATGACAAATATAGCTAAGAGAGAATTACAGAGAAAAATCCTTCGTTTACCTTGCCGCCATTGTATCCGACTGCCTCATTGAACAATGTTTGCAGTGTGCGACTTTATATTGGTTCATAAAGTAATTAAGACAGAGAGCTATATGGGACGGGAGGAGGTGGGGTGTCAGATACAACACTGGAGTCTCCTCGCAGAACAGACCAAGTCCATTAAATGCGTACATCTACTCCATTGTGAGCGATTTCCATTACCACATCCATAGATTAGAGATGCTCTGATACATCTTGCATTGAACAAACCATATCCATTAGTGAGCTTGAAAGACTTGTTAATGGACAACACTTTATTCAGCGCATGTCTTTCTTATTTTATTGTAAATGGCTTCGACTGACACCGGATTATATAACCCTGTATCACTTCCAGCACACAGAAATGTTAGTCAGCAGGGACAACAAATCAGACGGAGCTGTGAGAAAAGGAAGTAGCACCACGGAGACTGTCATGCTCGCATTAGTTCCAAGCACCAACTCCAAAACATTTACAGCGGCTGGATCAATGTAGTGCTGATACAAAAGTTTCAGAGATTTATGGGCCGCGGCATAACAGCATCTAGAGATGGAGAGCGAGAGCTAATGTAGAGATGGGAGGAAGTGTCCATCTAACACAATCAGCCTCCCTGTTATTTCTGACACTATACCGCAGACTAAAAGGCTACATTAGGCGCCCCTCACCTGGTTCGGGAGTCCAGACTGTGCCAGCTTTAATCAATAGACACAGACCTGCCCACTGGCTTTTGCTAGCAGACATGCCTCATAAGCTTTTCTGGCAGAAAGGCCAGGCTGAAATGCAAGTTGATGAAGTAGAAAAGGAAGAGAGTGTCAGGCAAAGCAGCAGCGTGGAGATAATTATAAAGGATAACAAGATTTTAGTCAAAAAGTTTGTTGTGATTAAACACAACAAACTTTTTGAGGGGTGAGAAAACATGAGTGTTCCGCTATTGTAGCCCTTCAAATTAGTTGGTAATACAATCCCACACTTAATTTAAACCCTCATAGAATTAATAGAATTAATTATATAACACAGTAAAAAAAAACGTTAACATTTACGGTAAAAATATCACAGATTTTTTTTGGTAGCAATATGGTAGCAACATTTTAGGTTTTACATGCTTAACTTAAATTCACAGTAAAAAAAATGTATTTCAATAATTGATATAATGTTAATATACCAACATATTGAATTACTATTCATATACTATTGAATTTTCTGTTTTGTACCACTGTAATACACTGACAGCCACCAAAAACAGGTGGTGAACATCACATGATGAATCAAAGTTCATTACAAACAGCTCTTCCACAAGCTGAGTCTAATAAGCATAAAATACATATACCATTCATATAGTTTTGCTATTTTACTTTTATTCAGAAAGGATGTATTAAATTGTATTAAAAGATAGTAAAGACAAATGTTTTGTTATAGCACTACTTCAAATAAGTGCTGTTCTTCTGAAACAGCAACATAATGTTTTAGAGAACCGCATCAGCATGTTATGATTTCTGAAAGATCATGTGACACTGAAGACTGGAGTAATGGCTGCTAAAAATTCAGATTTGCCATCACAGGAATAAATTACATTTTAAAATATATTAAAACATAAAACAGTTATTTAAAATAATAATAATATTACATAATATTACTGTAATATTCACTGTATTTTTGATCAAATATATTCATAAGAGTGTCTTGGTAAGCATAAGAGACTTATTTTAAAACATTTTTAAAAATCATACCTAACCCAGACTTTTTAATGGTAGTGTATACAGAGTAAAATAACCCATTGTAAACTATTTTATTAATATTTTTCAGTATTTAATGAAATGTAAGTTTGTTTATAATGAACATTTTTCTACCCCCATCTGATTTGTCTTTTCACAGAGCTCACGGTAAACCATTCTGTGATTGCCTTTTCTATACGATTCATGAGAAAACGCCCTGAAGGTACTATAAGGTGGATGGGTGATTTGGTAGTAACACTCAGGGCTGGATGGTAACCAGAAGGTTGCTGGTTTGAACTCTGCAAGATGAAAGCTGTGAGCTATCACAGCTGTGCCTTTGAGCGAGGCGCTTAACCCCAGGTTACTCCAGAGGGATTTTACATGTACTGAACTGTAAGTCATTTTTAGATAAAAGTGTTGACTAAATGACTGCTTATGTACCAGACACTAGAAAGATCTAAAATATTAACAGCCATGTGATAGGCCATTCCTCATCTACAACAACACAACAACTTGTGAAGCAGGGAGTCTGTTTGCTCTGAGGTGGCTCCTCGGAAAGTCCATTTACACAGATGCTTGTTTTCTGTAGAGGTTGATTTGAAAGTTAGTGCACTTAAATTAGAATATTTTCTGTGAATTCTATTCTCCAAGATAAAATATCAATGTATCGAAAACGTACCTCTGGGAACTTTTTCACAAGACGTACCACCCATGAACGTTTCATGACATATTTGATGTGAAATGTCCACTGGGTGGCGCTAAAACAGTGTTCATTTTTTTCCCCCGGAACAGATGAACGTATATGTTACGTTTTATGTGACGTTGGTTTTGTTGGTGTCACCGCAGTTCTGACTTGAAATGTCTGTTGAGTGGCGCTATAACTCTAACGCTCCGTGACGTTTTAAAATAACATACCGTCTGCACTCCACCTAAACCTACCCGATAGTATGAACAAAAGCGAATGTGACATAAAAACGCAATCACAAGCTTGCCAGTTTAGCTTGTTTTTCAATCTCTCATCTTTCAGCTCTTTCATCGTGAGTCATGTTTTTGATGGGATTCGTACCCAAGTATTCCACAAACTAAGTCCAGTTCAGTGCCGGCTGAGCAACCGAGCAAGCTGTATATGTCCGGAAAGCGAAACATATGGAGCTGTAATCATAACTATGTACGAAAACGATTACAAGTGCTCGCTGTTTCACTGCCTCTAGTGTTCATTTCTGTTGGAAACTGTGGTGATATGTACTTATTGGTACGCATTTCGCGTCTTGTGAAAAAGTTCCCTGAGGTACATTTTCAACATGAGACCAGGTAGCAATATTTTATTCCATCTCTTGGGAATCATCATAGCATACATTCAGGTAAAAGGGTCAGTATGTAATAAAGATACATTTTCACAAAAGATTGAACTTTTAGAGCATTTTGCACAAAGGCTGTCACATAGGTTTTGTGTATGTGATTGTATACAGTTTCTATATCTGCCAAAACAAAGGATATATTTAACATTTTTGCTGTTTAATTAATATTTTCCATTACTGTTCCATTTTGTTTTAACACAATAGTCTTCTAGTCTTCTGAAAAGACTACAATAGTCTTCTTAATTGCAGGTTTTTACTGTGTTAACTTAGTGTGACAATATGCCCCACTTAAAAGGTCATAAGGTCATCATGTGTTTAATAACTAGTACCTTTTTCCTGGGCAATAATGGTGGAGATGTTAAATCCTCAAAAATAAACCTATTCACTAGAATAAAAAGTTTGATAATTAGCCCTTATATAGAACATCTCATTTATATCTTCCAAAGACTAATATAACAGATTGTCTGCATTATGCACATCAGTGTTAATAGCATTCATTTAACTATAAACATTTAGATGTGTTTTTAAAATGATTTATGACTTTTGATTCAGTGCTTAATTTGTTGCGTGTAGTTGGTAGTAATCCTCTCTGGGTCCATTGTGTTCACTGGAATGGACATAATCTGTACTCATTGTTTAATCAGTCAAAATGTTTAGTATTACGACAGGTGTCCTGGCTTAGCGCCGTTCTGTGTGAATTGTCAGTTGGAAATGGGACAGTCCACCTTAGCCACATCACCCAAAACAGGGCCATTTTTTCTGATCCATTTGAAAAGCTGTCATTTATTAAGAATTATACAAGAATTATTAATTAAAAATTATTGAAAATGATGCAAGGCTGCATAAAAAGTCCTTCTTGTGGTTTAAAGTAATATACATTAAGTGCTCTTGAGCGATCATTCATTTACATTTGAGCCATTTGTGTTGGTGTGTGGCACTTAAAGTCTTGAAAACATAAAGAATGTGGACCAATGTACATCACACTTTAATGGAGATATTATACATAGACCATTGTGCTTCTTGTTTTTCCGAGACCAAATGGTGTGTGGGTGAAGCACATTTTAGTTTGTAGGTGTTGTATTTCTCTAAAAAGCTATGAGCGTCAGGAGTCCAGCAGAGTTAAGTAACTTATTTGTGCAAGGAAGTTGAACACAGTTTCCATGGAGTCTATAGCGCTAACAGCTAATCTCCAAGCTTTTAGGAGGTCATTTTTATATTGGTATATCAAAATAATATTCAGAAAGGAACATTCTATTCAGTGTCCAGATGTTGTTTCTACAGGACAACCGAACCATGATGAATCACCTTGCTCGTTTGAGGAAGAAGAGCTTCATGTACTATGGAAATATTCTATAACTTTTTAGAACTTCCTATCAGGTCTAAAAAAAAAAAAAAAAAAACCCAACACACAATTTATTTAAATGAAACCATAAAAATGACTTGTTCTGAACTTCAGCAAATTATTAAGTCTGTTTCAAATGTGAAAAGGCATTTTTCTTGTTACAGCAGACCAATACTCTTTAGTTGTACAAGGATTACTCATAAAAATTCTGACTTTTTTTTTGTACCAAAAAAAAAAAGAAAAGAGAAACTGTTTCAGGGCAGAAAATTAAATAATACATTTAATTTAATTTAAAAATACAGTCACACTTTATTTTAAGGTCCAATTCTCGCTATTAACAAAGCATGAACTATGACTTTTGCCTCAGTAAACTCCTAATTTGCTGCTTATTAGTAGTTAGTAAGGTAGTTGTTAAATTTAGGTATTAGGTAGAATTTGGGATGTAGAATAAAGGCATGCAGAATATATGCTTTATAAGTACTAATAACATTGATAACATTGGTTGTTAACATTGATAAGAAGTAATGTTTCTTGAGTAGTAAATCAGCATATCTGAATGATATCTGAATGATCATAACATTGAAGAATGGAGTAATGGCTGCTCGCTTTGCCATCAAATGAATAAATAAGGAATAAAAAAAAAAAAATAAATAAATAAATAAATAAGATTAATTGTAGCAATATTTCACCAGTGGTGGAAAGAGTATTGAAAATTTGTACTCAAGTACAAGTACTATAATACTCAATTACAAGTAAAAGTACTAGTGCCAAAACAGTACTTAAGTAAAAGTACAAAGTACTCCTCTCAAAAACTACTCCGAGTACTAGTTACTAGCTACTTTTTAGCCGGTGATATTTAATGAAAAAAAATATTCATTCATATCAAAGATCTATTTGGATAATAGCTACTTTGAACTAGGGGTTGAATGACTTCAGATTTTTTGAAGTCGACATTTATGTGATGAAAGTTGAGTCGACGTCGACTAGTCACTGATGACGTCATTAATGAACAAATAAGCCTGAACCTTGAGCTGAGACCCGAACACCTTGTGCACAACTAGCATATGACACAGCGCTGCACACGTGGTTATTGCTCCTATAACAGCTCATTTATGCAGATTTATGCTTGTTCTAAATCAGATACAGATAAAGTAGCACAGTAAAGATTGCGTTTATATGAATGAATTAGTGAAAGAGCGATTGCGTGTGTGAATTAATTCTACCTGGCAGCGTCTCTCTACTAATAGGGAACCTGTGGGTTTTAGTTACTAAGAAATATATGCTAGAAGTTTTCAGTTTCTAAGCAACATTATTGAGAAATTACAGAACAGTATTGACAATACATTTCCGTGCCACTAAATGATTCTGTGTGCTCGCGATCTGAGCTGTCTGTTGCCTATATACAGTGGTGTGAAAAATTGTTTGCTCCCTTCCTGATTTTTTATTTTTTTGCATGTTTGTGACACTTTAATGTTTCAGATCATCAAACAAATTTAAATATTATTAAATATTATTATTATTATCATTTGGTCTCGTACGTACCTTGTTAGTGTCTGCACTTGCGTGGCCATTTATTGTGATTAACAGGAAAGTGTGTCCAGCTGAATTCAATTAGTGATTTGTTAGACTGGTATAAAAAAAGGTTATTATACCGCGGTAGCGGTCGCGGCAGCCCTCGTCATGTGAAGATCGAAGTGTGTAAAGACCATCGACTCTACCGTGCGACTCCACCGGACAGGGACAACGGCAAGGGATAAGTATCGCTTTTCATTTATTCTCTTTCCTATTACTTGTTTCACTTCTCTTTCAGTTTTTATAACCATTTCTTACTTGTATGTTTGGCACAGTTATTTTTTAGGATTACTGTTAAACTAATGTAGTTTGATTTGTATATGTTATCTATTTTAATTTTAGTTAAATTGAGTTCAGTTTCTCTAGCCACACCCAGGCATGATTACTGCCACACCTGTTCGCAATAAAGAAATCACTTAAATAGGACCTGCCTGACAAAGTGAAGTAGACCAAAAGATCCTCAAAAGCTACACATCATGTTGATATCCAAAGAAATTCAGGAACAAATGAGAAAGAAAGTAATTGAGATCTATCAGTCTGGAAAAGGTTATAAAGCCATTTCTAAAGCTTTGGGACTCCAGCGAACCAGAGTGAGAGCCATTTTCCACAAATGGCGAAAACATGGAACAGTGGTGAACCTTCCCAGGAGTGGCCGGCCGACCAAAATTACCCCAAGAGCGCAGCGATGACTCATCCAAGAGGTCACAAAAGACCCCAGAACAACATCCAAAGAACTGCAGGCTCACTTGCCTCAGTTAAGGTCAGTGTTCATGACTCCACCATAAGAAAGAGACTGGGCAAAAATGGCCTGCATGGCAGAGTTCCGAGACGAAAACCGCTGCTGAGCAAAAAGAACATAAAGGCTCGTCTCAGTTTTGCCAGAAAACATCTTGATGATCCCCAAGACTTTTGGGAAAATACTCTGTGGACTGACGAGACAAAAGTTGAACTTTTTGGAAGGTGTGTGTCCCATTACATCTGGCGTAAAAGTAACACAGCATTTCAGAAAAAGAACATCATACCAACAGTAAAATATGGTGGTGGTAGTGTGATGGTCTGGGGCTCTTTTACTGCTTCAGGACCTGGAAGACTTGCTGTGATAAATAGAACCATGAATTCTGCTGTCTACCAAAAAATCCTGAAGGACAATGTCCGGCCATCTGTTCGTGACCTCAAGCTGAAGCGAACTTGGGTTCTGCAGCAGGACAATGATCCAAAACACACCAGCAAGTCCACCTCTGAATGGCTGAAGAAAAACAAAATGAAGACTTTGGAGTGGCCTAGTCAAAGTCCTGACCTGAATCCTATTGAGATGCTGTGGCATGACCTTAAAAAGATGGTTCATGCTCTCAAACCCTCCAATGTGGCTGAATTACAACAATTCTGCAAAGATGAGTGGGCCAAAATTCCTCCACAGCGCTGTAACAGACTCATTGTAAGTTATCGCAAACGCTTGATTGCAGTTGTTGCTGCTAAAGGTGGCCCAACCAGTTATTAGGTTTAGGGGGCAAGCACTTTTTCACACAGGGCCATGTGGGTTTGTATTTTGTTTTCCCTTCATAATAAAAAAAAACTTCATTTAAAAACTGCATGTTGTGTTTACTTGTGTTATCTTTGATTAATATTTAAATTTGTTTGATGATCTGAAACAAAGTGTGACAAACATGTAAAAAAATAAAAAATCAGGAAGGGGGCAAACAATTTTTCACACCACTGTATGTGCGTTACAATGCAGCAGCGCATTAGATTAGATAGGCGATTAATTTACCTGTAGCTACAATAAGGTTTTTAAAACCTGCATTCTCCCGTTCTATTTCGAGCATCCCGATGGTATAATCACACGTCTTGTGGAGCGCTTTTGGAGTATGCATTTATTTGTCATTTTAACTGTTTGGAAACAGAGCGTAAATGTGGACTTCTTTCTTATCCTGTTGTGCCCTCTATAGGACCAGCAACTAGGCGACGTCAAGCTTAAAGCATCATGGCAGAGCATTGAAGTCGACTAATCGACTAGTCTGTGCAACCCCTACTTTGAACAAAACCCACTTTTATCTTAATTGAATACTCCACCTTTTGCTCATAGCAGATTCACGGTTGGATAGGAGTGGTTAAGAATATCTACTTGTTACGTCTGACATCACGCCTCACTGCTTCTGTGTCCTAACGCTCTGCCAGACGCCCCCCAAAAAAACAACAAACTGTGCTAATGTACACACGATGTCATGTAATACTGAAAAATTATAACCCTAACCTTCATTTCCATACTGAAATCCCAGATGGCCTGGCAGTGATTCAGCTAAAATATTAGTGTCTAAGACACTGTATTGACAGGAGGCGATGCGGGTCAAACTCGCTGTCGGAGAGGAGAGAGACGCAGCGTGTATCGGTGTATATGGAAGATACTGTGGAAAATGAGTAATGGAACCGTGTCAGATATTTCAGTATTGGTATCAAAATATAGAAATTTATGATAACACTACCATGTAGTTTGTTTCTCCAAACTTTGAAAGCTCCCTCACTGTCCAATCAGCTCTTCACCTGCTGCAGCGGCGGCTTTTCCCGGTTCAGATATCTGGGCTTTTATTGGCCCGTTTACGATCGGATATCTTTATTGGCCACTGAAGTGCAGTCAAATGTTTGAATATCACTTCAAATTGTGGGCGTACTCAGTAATTAACTATGATTTAAAAGTAACGAAGTAGATTATTTTGCTTAATTTGTACTTAAATAGAAGTAAAAGTACAGCTTTAAAAATATACTCAAAAAAGTACAAGTACCCGAAAAACTACTCAATTACAGTAACGTGATTAGTTGTAATTCGTTACCTCCACCACTGTATTTCACAGTATTACTTTTTTCACTGCTTTTCAGATCAAATAAATGTAGACTTAAGACATTTCTTTCAAAAACATCAAAATAAAAATAAAAATAAATAAATAAATAAATAAATATTAAAGACCCCAAACTTTTGAACGGTGGTGTAAATTATTTCACGCAAACAATGCCTTTTTGAATATGTCATGTTGATTTAACAATTTCTGTTTAGTTATGCATAGTAGGATTATCAAAATATCAAGTGATCCACTTTGTAGGGTTGGGGTGGCGTTCGGGGCAATTAAAAGCAAATAGCTATAGCCATAGCTGTCATTAAGGACAATCAACATCTGAACATCAGCCAACCGTATAATTGAGTACCACATGCTTTACCTCTGGTTAGCGTCAACTAGCACTAAAACAAAAATCACATAAAACAAATGAGCTATTTGTGTGGATGAAACAATTCCCATTAGTGCTGTTAATCTGATGGGTATTAGGGCCACAAGAGGTATTTTAAAACACATTGCAATTTGTTGATTGTTGGAAGAGTCATGATTTATTAAAAGCTTTTTCATAAACACTAGAAACACAGCTACTCCAGAGAGGGCAAACAAACAGACTGGCCATCACTTTAAAGACCCGCAATGCAGTGTAT
Source organism: Spinibarbus caldwelli (assembly GCA_039654775.1). Classification (NCBI taxonomy): domain Eukaryota; kingdom Metazoa; phylum Chordata; class Actinopteri; order Cypriniformes; family Cyprinidae; genus Spinibarbus; species Spinibarbus caldwelli. The sequence goes on along the minus strand of CM077256.1, from coordinate 15,570,355 downwards.
TTAAAAGTTTGAGGAGAATTATGATTTTGCAATGTGAAAATAGTGAAGTTTATCTAGAGTACAAGTCAATGAGGTCGAGGAGCGCAATCAAGAATATAAACTTCTTGTGCCTTGAGATTAATTTTGCCACTCTCTCTTCAGAGGAAGAAAAATTACTTTCAATATATCATTTAATTCTTAATACCTGTCAACCCAAGAGAGCTGTCCCAACAAATTCAACCTGCACTTTTATTATTGAAAGCATAAAAAATAGTAACAATGCACTATATATATATATATATATATATATATATATTTCATTCTCAGTCTGGTCACGTATGTCTTGTTTATAACTTCCTCTCTGGCAAATAGGCATGGTCAAATGAATGCAAATACATCCCACTATTGTGAGTAACATGGGAGATGGGGAGCTAAGAGTGAGTGACACATAAGGTTTGCTGAGAAAATATTAAACAAAATTAAACATGATGGAGTCATTTTGGAGACCTGTAAAGTAAGTTTAAATAAACATGAAAAACTAATTGTGTTTCGCCTGTTCCCTTGATATAACTATGGAAGGCACCTGAAAATGAAAAGAAGATATTTTGAAGAATATTTCAACTGTTTTTGTCAGTGCAATGAAACTGAATGGAGATCAAAACAACACTGTATCCCTTTCGCTTATTTTATGGACTGAGACTTTTTTCAAAATATCTTCTTTTGGGTTTCACAATAAATAGAAGGTCAAGCAGATTTGGAATACAATTAAGGGTAAGTAAATGATGACTTTAGTTAATTTTAGGAATAAAATTAAATTAAAGGAATAAAAACAAGGCTGTGAGGGATAGAAGTACAGTCTGTTCATTGGATTGTATGTATTGTATTGTATTTATTGTATGTATTGTACTATTGTGTTTACTATTGCTGATGAAAGTCTTTGCACTAAACTTTCAGTATAGACAAAAGCTCCATAAAACAATTTTGAAAGCTGTGAATTGGCGATGTGTTCTATAGGACTTTTATACAGTGAGTGCCATTGTAAAGACTGTAAGTCTATCCATCACAGCCTTGTGTTCATCTGCATTAAATTTAATATGGTGTCCAACCTGACTAAGGTCTATGGACCATTTTCACAGACTGTGATGAAGCAGTTCAGCAGTCACCAGCATCATAAATCAAGCATCAAGTTTTTTAGATTTTCATTTTTTAACACTATACTTGTATTATATTAGCCTTGCATCAAAATACAAAAAAAAAAACAAAAAAAAAACTAGTTAACGCTGGGTGTTTGTAATACACAGGCTGTGGGAGTGATGGTAAATTTGACATTGTTCTCTCCTCTCAACTTCTCTCTCTCTCTATCTCTCTCTCTCTCTCAGTGTCTCTCATTTTTTAACTTGTGGAGTTTTTCTTCAGTGGTGTTTTTTTTAATCAAATGTAAATCCATGTATCATTCACATTGTCTTGGTTAAATAAGCATTACTTACATTATCAGAAAAAGAAGAAAAAAAATCCATTTTATAATTTTTACATTAACAATGTAATCAGTATTCTATTTATTAAAGCCAAGTATAAGTATCAAGTTAGTCTTTTTAAGCATTTTACATTTATTCCAAAATAATAACTCCAGGCAGTAACAATTTAAACAATGTATTTATTTATGAACTTCTGTTCAGCTATTCTTTTTAATAGTTAAATTTCAGATCATCAGTCATCAAAGCTTAGTGAATATTGGTCACAGACATGGAGATTGACTTTAAATTTCACCAAGCCGATTACTCACTAAAAACTCCTGCAGATCATGTTTTCAGGAGTCTTATTCAAGTCTTATTTTGATGTAACAATGTGATAATATCTAAGCGTGAGTTGTTTACTTACTTGTTTTAATTACTCTTCCCATTAATGCTGTTATATTCTTCATTTAGACTGATTCGTGAATGCGGAACACACACAAACACAAGAGGCAGGATTTATCGCATGAACCAATCACAGCCGATCATAACTAGTTATATCCTCATAATCATATCGTGATGGCATATCCATTGGCATTGCCTTCTCTCACGTGACTTTTCCCCATTCATTCTCAGTTACCCCCCACTAAACCCACTGCACGCTTTAGGGCAGGGATGAGCAACTTTGGTCCTGGGCTGGGCTATACTGTCTGCAAAGTTTAGCTGTTAAAACTCAATGGGCTCAGGGGAGGCAACAAAGACACGTACTCCTGCTGTAACTTTACCTGCTGGTGTCGCTGTTAGACAGTGTTTCTTTAGAAAAGTGAGTGGTTTATACACATTTTAAGGTTATATTTTGTAATATTTGAGTTGTTTTGTTTTTGTACTATGGATTTTTTTTTCTCATCCAATATTTTGAGGAGGCACTGCCTCCCTTGCCTCCTCAGAGGAAATGCCCCTGATATATATGGAGCAGAGAAGGGATTCCAGAAGAATATTCAAAAGTAGTGACGGTAGCAACTATTTACATATCCCTTATATGTAATTTTGACTTCCAGTTTTATATGAATATTCTCTTGCTTTATTTTTTGGACCTCCTTTTAATTTAATGAATCATTTATGTTGTGGGTGTTGATTCCTCACTCACAAATGCTGTGTTTTACCAATAAGGCTGCCAAACATATACACAAACTGTGTCTCAGTTTATTTCATACAAGTCTTTTTGAGAAGTCTCGTTCGAACGTAACCATATTGGATGAGCTTCGGTTGTGTGGATTGGTTGGTGCTCCTACCGCTGGCATCCAATGTCCATTTGCATCAGAGTGGCTGAAGTAGAAATCAAATCATTTGGCAGTCCTAATGTGTTTTGATTTTTCCATTAGCAGGCCAGTCGTTCTGGCGTTCACGCTGGCATGATCATAATTAGTGTCTTCTATTTGCATTATTGCAGTCAATTGAACTGGTAGAGCATTGATCCCATGCTGATTGGCACTACCTGCACCGCTTTACAACACTGATCTGAGTTAAAAGCCAGAGTTGGTTTCTGAACCCTGACTGCATTAAACCTGCTTGTGTATGTCGCTTTCCATTTGCAGGGCTAATGTGTCCCAGCTTTGGAACAACCTGCCGACATGAGGCCCGTGATGGTGATGGGCGAATTAAGGTTGACTTCCAATCGATCAGGCCCTGGCCTGGCCCGCAGTGAAGGGAGATATTCGCACGCTAGGATTATAACCTCTGCAACCCCCCGCAGCCAAACAGCTGTTGACCTCCGAACGGATGCATGAACTATACTTCCTATTTCACAATCCACCTCCTCTCTCACAATACCCTGATGACCGCTCTTCAAATGATACTCTGCCTTTTTTTGACCACTCTTGATACTTTGTAGGTCATCTGCTATGGGCATAGCTGTGCTTGATGCATTTGACATTTAATTTTCCTTTGAGACACATAAAAATAGAAGAATGTAGCTGGTTGGTAATCTTAATAGACAATATGTATGCTGAAATTTTGGCTGGTTAACACTGACCCAATAAGTTTCATGCAGTGTACCAACAATTAAAATATCTAGAATACAGATTGCACTCCTCTTCTTGACATCCCTGCCGTTTGACAATTGACTGACCTTGATAAAGGAAAAAATCATGACTTACCAGTGAGTGTCTGACAAAACATTCTTTGTGAAAGCTGCATTTCCAATATTTCTGAGAATCAAATTTGTTAATCTTTGTGATTTTCAATAAAAGCATACTTCTGTGTTTAGATGTTTTGTCATTTAGAATTCTTGAAATTCCAGACCACAAATGACGTGGGTCAAGTATCAAGTCTGTCTGATTATTGCTAAGGCTTTTTTATGCAGATAATCTTTTTTTTATAAAAGTAAAACTCTCCAGTCTTGCTTTTTATCCCTCTCTGCCATATCCAGTATTGTTGTGAATAAGCTGCAAAGGAAGCAATGAGTCAGCATGAGTGACTGCACTGTGACATTGTTCTTAGGAATTACAGAGAATATTGAAAGGATATTGTTTTTATGATATCATAAGGACATGAACATATATCTGAACACATTAAATGAACACTGATGGATAATGATAACAGTTATCACATTTGAATGTTAATGTGCACCAAAATCATGTCATCTTAAAACTCTGCAAGGCTCACTTACAGTATATTTGAATATGAACACTGATAGATTAAATAATTAGGTTATGTAAAGAAAAAGATTATATAAAGAAAAAGTGTCTAAACTCTAAACATAAATCTATGAATGCCCTGAATGAGAAAGCAAAGTACTGAGAATTCATAAAGACGACAAACTGGAAATAAGGATTGACTGATTGAAAACTAGCAACAGTGAGGGGATTTTGCCCCCAAAAAGGCTGTGTGAATTTCTAAATTTTTGCATCACGAAAAACATTAAATTACAGCTTTAGCAATTTTCATACCTTTCTTATCAATTTTCCATCTTACTTTATATTTGTATGTATTTGTTTATGTTGTATTAGATGTAGAATTACCATCTGGATTGGTATCCAATGTAATTTGGGATTTATAAATTCAGATCATTATACAGTAACATCTCTGTCACTCATAAATTAGTGACCTTAAAACAGTAAATAGCCTAGCTACAGATATTATGCTTCCACATGCCTAACTTCATTTTAACTTTCTATAGTAAGTCCAACAGGCTACAGAAACAAAAATATGTATACACATAGGCTATCCATAAAACATTTATATTTACATGCATATCGACACGCACTGAAAATCTTGCAGCTGTTGTGGTGACGGTCTGAAAGTTTTGAAAATATGTATAGCTACTTATTGAGAAATACAGGCAACCAATTTGGATAAAAGGGTTCTTGTTTCTTGGCAACTCGCGTGTCTGTAATGTCTCCGCCCATCTCTCATCTCTCTCTCTCTCTCTATCTCTATCCACCTGTGCCTAGGTAACGTGATCACGCAATTAATAGCGGGAACGCGCACTCTGGTTTAGTGGTCCGCGTACCCGCAGCGCATAGGAGGCTGGTGTACAGTCTTTACCTCGTGGACCTCAGGAAATCTGAATAGCTGTTTCTTTCATAAACCACTGGATTGGGATTTGTTTGTTGTTTTTTAGGTTTCTGAACTGTTGCAGGATATCAAAAGTAACAGGTAAGTGTTACCTCCAGTGTTTTTGTGGTTTGTTTACTTACGTTTCCGCTGCAGTATTTCATAACTCACCGTTAAACTTGTTTGTAAGATACTTTGTACTGTCACAGGAGCGGTCAACAACCGTAAGTGTTGTAAACACCACAGGTTAAACCTTAACAACTTTCCTTTCGTTAATGACACTTTATGAAAGCCGGTGGAAAAATGAATCAGTGCTCGTGAGCGCTGTTAAGTGTAACGGCACGTCGTGAACGAGGGAAGCACGCCCCCTTACAGCAAGTGCGCGGTCCCGTGACTTGCCCGTTCAACCTGGCTGAGTTAAAACTGTTACTCTCGTGCAGAGCTGCGACCTTGCCCACTACGAGGACACGTCAAATCACAGTTGTACTCTCTTTTTTCGCAGGGTCACATCAGCGGAGTCCAGCATCTTCGTGGCATAACAGAAGCGCTTCAGGAACGGGAAAGAACGCCTAAGTCGTTTTATGGAGGCTTGTGGGACGCAACGAAACATTTCTTAAAGTGTTGGCACCGAGGATATCAGTCCAGATCCCCCTTCGATTCGGAACATAGTCTTGTTTGGATTTCAGCCTGTTTGAAATGTGGCGTTATGTGATCGAGATAAATGTGCTATGTGTGTGATTTGGAGAGGATCTTGTGGAAGGTGTCCAGAGGGAAAGAGACTGGGTGGACTCATCTGCAACTGATCCCCGTTTTCTGAGCGCAATGGACTTGGAATGAAGATAAAACATGGATATAATCTGGGAAATATTTATTATCCTTCAAGCCAATCTCATCGTTTGCACTTCAGGTAAGATTGTACGTTATGATTCTTTTGACAATGTGTTTTATAATAGCTTAAGTTGTGTTAAAACCGTAAAAAATGTATTGGCTATAAAATAATTTACGTAGGTTGTCCCTATTATTAAAATAATATTTCAAATATTTTGGAATGCTTAGAATTCTGCAGAAATCAGTTTATTTTTGCTGCCTGCAACGACCCACGGTATTTTATATTAATTACTGTTCTTTTTCATTATTTTGAATAATTCAAGTTAAAAATAATGTATTTGCTTAAAATAGTATTTTATTGATGGTCCGTTTGCCATCAAATACTAGCAAACTCAGTCGGGTATATCCTGTGTTGTAACTGGGCTAGGCATGCAGTAAGTTATGCGTAAATTACATTAAAATTAAATTGCATTAAATTAGTCATGGGCTAATCATAGTTAGCCCACAGTCATATTTAATACAAATGTGATTTTGGAGGTGGTCATCACTGGGCAGAACAAATGAAGCAGTGGAACCCCGAATTACAGCACAGATCCCTGACTGGTCTTCTGTCACCATTACCAGTGACTATCACTTTAGTCAATCTAATGCGGAGCCGAATGATCGTGTAATGTCGAATATTGGTTGTTCTCTTAGACATTATAGTGTTAAATCCCACAACAGCCACGGAAATAACTTATTGAGTGGGCAGAAGTCTGAATGACTGCCAAAAGCCGTCCAATTAAGAATCACGATTATTATTAAATGACTAAACAAATCAAGTCCGTTCTGGTTTAACTTTAAAGCTCCTCGTGAGAGGTTTATGGAACGCGTCCAGCAGCGTCGCCCACGCAAGAACTGGACATTGATGGCAACGCAGCGCGTGACACATCCGTCTTTCTCATGATGCGTGGGACAGGCAACGTAAACGTCCTTGACCAGTGTTTATGGCCTCTCAGAGCTTCCCTTTTTAGTAGCTTCATGTAAATGTTCACCATCATTTTGCATGTGGTTACTAATATGGGAAGTCAGATTGTTGGGTTGCTTTGGAATATTAATTTTTACTTGTGGATTTATGTTTAATAAAACACTTTTTTGAAGTGACATTACAGATGAGCACAATTTAGTGTGTGTGAGTGGGTTTTACTTTGTTAGATATGAAAAATACTAGTCAGAGGTTATATTGTGTGATTCAGAATACTAATCAAGGATCAGATGATTTCCTCATCTATACTGATCTCAACTTCCTATAAAGCATCTTCTGTTTTTTGCATCATCTTTTAAGATGATCTTGACATCAGATGTAATGAGCATGATGATTATGTTTAGTAAGGCTCTTATGTCTGTAAGATTAGTGCCATTTTTGTCTCCTTTTCATTGACTTGAAGTCAATTTTAATGTGTAATTCAGAAAGACAGGACTTTTTCAGAAATTTTATCCATTGGCAATTGATTGGATTATGAAAAGTGGGCATTGCATGTCAAAGCAGAGGTACACTGAATGTGGGTTTGCTTTTTGGCATTTGGTTAACGTTGCCCAGTAGCACACAGCCCAAGTGACGTCAATGGAAAAGGATGTTTCAGAGGAAGAGCAAGTTTTTAAAAATTTGATTAATGGTTGTGATGACTTTTTTTTTTTTCTTCTTCAGAATAACATGCGCAATGAATCATTCAAAATATGAGCATTAAAAATGAATGTGCATTTAAGGAAATTGGATAAATGTAGCTTTTTTTTTTTTTTATTTGCATTGACTTTCAGATACCTCCTGGTGTAGCTATGGTAAATCATGGTTAATTTTCAAGCACAACATTTCCCATTTTCCACTGCCATCACTCCTCAAATAGCAAAGGCCTCTAATGTACTTTCTACTCGGTTTTCCCCAGCAGTTTTCTTGAAGATGTGTCTTTTGTGAGCAATTGCATTGTTTTATGACAGATGGAAAACACTCTATTTTGCTGTTTAATCGTGTTTTTTTTTTTTTTTTTTTTTTTTTTTTTTTTTTTTTTTAAGTTTGTTTTGAAGGTTTTTCAAATTTATCTCTCTGTCTTTGGTGTATAACGAGGAAGCTCTCAGTGATTTTGTTGTTTGCTGGGACAACATGTTCACAAAGATCAAAGATTCTATTTTGTCCCCACTACAGTCATAATTGGACCATAACAAGTGCCATCTTCCTTAGCTCTTTGGTTTCCAGGCATTCTTAACGGAACATCATAGATTTTAGCTGACATTTGCAGAGCATGAGCATTTGTTTAGTTATGGCAGTTAACATTTGCTTTGATGCCACTCTGGATCCAGCAGCACAGTGGTCGCCTCTTGAGCCCTGATTCTCAATAAGTGAGGAGCATCTCCTTGTGTCAGTGTGCGCACGTACTGCATTTTTCGGTGGACTGCATTAGAAGTTGATATTACAAAATCAATTATAGATCGATTAGTTATGAGATTCTTATTGGGACTGATTTATTTGTGCACTTTCTGGTTCTTTATCTCGATTCACTCAATGATCACCCTGTTTAGGATATACAGTGCAAAAGTCTAATGATGGTAAATTCAGATCAAGTGATATATGTGACTCTTGCAGACGTCAAATGATCTTTCTGTTATTCACGCTCAAGATGCTCAGAAATCATGCTTGAGAACAAGAAAAGACAATATAAAATGTTTTTCAATGTAACAGTTTTAAACAAATCCCAGCAGGCACACAACGTCATAAGATGTTGATATTTAGCTAAATTTCGGTTGCGACGTCGGGTGACCAAAATTAAATGTAAATTCAATGTCCAATGTCAATGTTAAATTGATGTCCAATACCGACGTCAGCTGACGTTGAGATTTTGTTGCTTTTAGGTTGTGCAACCAAAATCCAACGTTAAAGTCAACGTCGAATATTAGCGTCAACGCGATTTTCATTTTCAACCAAAATGCAATGGTTGTCCGACGTCATGTCCAACGTCAACCTGACGTTACATAGATGTCTGGTGCCTGCCGGGTATTATGCTGCCAATAATAATTTCTATGGTGGATTTTAAACCTCATTGTATTGGTATTATTTTATAAAATGTAATTTATTAATTTAGACTTTAATTTAGCTCTTCATTAACGTGACATCCTTCAGTTAAAGTCCAGGGAAGTTATTTAGTAGCCAGACAGAAACTTTGCATTAGATAATATTCCAAAACAGTACAATTTCCATATCAGAGCTGTGAGGGCCCACTGTTGTTGTCAAATTTCTTAGTCCAGTCAATCAGTTTGGTGTGCACAAAAACATCGTGCCACCGTTATAATAAACAGACTTGATTGTTTTTCAGGTTTGTTTGAATAAGACTGAGAATCCAAAAAATTCTAAATTTTGACACACCAGAGGTTACAGTCCTGCTTTGTTGCTTTGCTTATGAAGACACAAGAGTCTACATTCATCCAGGTAATTGGAAGAATGTGTGTGAAAGTCTAGTCAAAAGTATCTGGACTTCTGTAAATATCTTTTTAAGATGTTTTTCCACTCAATTCACTGATAGCAGCATATACAAATGTTGTTCATTTAGTTCTTAGCAATCATTCACATACATTTCAACCCTTTTGAAAATGAGAAGTCAGTTATCAAGAACTCGATTAAACAGCGCTGAATACTGTTTCCAATTCTTTTAAAGAGCACCTCTTGTTTATTGAGAGTGAGGCATTTACAGTGGCATTATTAAAAGGTTGTATGCACTTTCATCTATGGTGGCTAAATGTTGTAATTTATCAATTCCTAATTTGCATGGTTCTTGTTGTTGTGAGCACAATATATTATAAGTGCGTGGTTTTATACGGAATATTCAAATTAGTGCCTAAAATTTATCATGTTTGTCTCTTGCAGAATATGTAACTTAATAGATTCAGTTAGAGAAAATGTGATAAAAATACAGATAAGATCAAATATGAGTAATGTTTCTCATTAAAATAGCCATGCTTGTAATGTTTCTAATGTCATGCTCTCTACAAAATTACTCCCACCTTCCCTGAATCCTGACAATTTTAGTGTGAATATTTAATTAGCCTGAAGAAGCATGTCATTTAATAAGGCATTTGAATCATTAAAACTAGACACTAGCCATATTTTAAAAACTGAAAGGCTGAAAACCTTCTAAATCAACCTTGGGTCAGGAGCAGCTGTGTTTAGCTAGGTCTTCCCTGATGGGTGTGTGTAGCTAACACTATTGACTGTCACATGCAACGGGCATAGCCATTTGTAAAAACCCAGCCATGAAGCTTGTCACAAACCCACAGCAGCGAGACACCATGACATATTTGCAGTAGGTCTCAGGTGCCCCGTGGCAGATCATCCACAATGTGCACCTGGCCACTCTTAGCTCAACAAGCGAAGCTTGCCACAGCCTGACAGTGATCTTGGCTCTCTTTGCAAGGGAGGTCTTGCTGCTGCCACACGTGTGGTGCCGAGAAGGTGTTTTTAATGTTTGGGCAATGCCACGGCTGAAGGTTTGAATGTTAAGCAATGATATCTATAATACAGAGGCTTTCGCTGTGGCTGGGTGATCCTGCACGCCCACACTGGGCAACACTGTCTCAGCCGACTAATCTGATAATCCCATGCAGATGTGTCTGTGAGTGAGTTTGCATCTGTGCATGTGGACTGAGAGAGAGAGAGAAGAGAGTGAGAATTGCAAGACTGTCAGCATCCTCCTTACGTGATTTGGTTGTTTATCCGTTTCCCTTCCGGGATGAAGGGTTTATGTCACAGTTCAAAACATTTAGATATTATGGAAATTGCCAAATGAATTGTTCTAAGTGAACATGAATGCATAATACAGATGCAGATTGTGTTTTTGTTGATAAAAGTGTGTGAGCCTCTGAGGAGAATCGCTGCAAATGCTCCTGTAATACTGATAAAGTTTATATCTGCTAGTAAAACTTCCATTCTCACATTTGCCTCGATGCGTTTCTCGAGGGAAGTGCTAAGTTCTTCACGTTGTTTTGCTGGTCAAGGCAGTGGGTGTGTGTTTCATACCATGCCATCTGTCATATCATTTATTTATAGTAGAATAATTTTTTTAAGACTGTGGTGCTGCTTGGGTCGTGGTAAGGCCATCAGAGCTAACAACACCCTCCAGTAATAAATCTTTTGTTACAGACCATTAAGGCCCCGATATACTCATTGCAAAGTTTTTTTCCCCGTTGTTTCATTAGAAGTAAAAAGAAGTTCAGAATACCTTTGCAGTAGTATACTGTTAGCGATCTAGGTGGCGTCAGGATGAAACCCATGCTTTTGGGAGCTGTGTTTAGATGAATATGTAAATATGTGCTGCACTTTCCTCTTGATAACAAAATAAACACACAACAAAAATGAGAAAACAGTGGTTAAGAAAGCATCTGATCATAGCGATGTGGATATTATTGTATCAGCTCTGCAATTCAGCACTCCAGTCATGTCACGTTACGTGTATTTATACAACTGATTACCTTAAAGCAAGCAGCTTTATAGTATGAAGCATGGAAAAACAGTGTCACTGTCTCTTTCAATTAGAATTACAACTTTCTACCATAAAGCAGCTCTCCAGTTAATTCATGTTTTTACTTGTTGACATCTGACTCGACAGACCGAACAGAAAAAATGAACCACAGATGATTTCCACGTCAAAGAAGGTGGAGCCCCAGAGCACATCTTTTCCAGAAAGTTTGCTTTGGCAAGTTTTTTTGAACTCCTGAAATAAACTTCATTTTGGCCTGATTTTGTTTGAAATGACGTCACATTAGATGGTTCTTCGATTTTTGCTGGAAGTATATTGGAGACCTTTAGCTTACTCTATACTGGTTCAGACAGCATACAGTTCATACATTGCTTTTTTTTTTATGAGTATGACAACTTAAAGTATTAGTTCACTTCCAGAATAAAAATTTCCTGATAATTTACTCCCCTTCATGTCATCCAAGATGTTCATGTCTGTCTTTCTTCAGTCAAAAAGAAATTAAGGTTTTTGAGGAAAACATTCCAGGAATTTTCTCCATATAGTGGACTTCAATGTGGATCAACGGGTTGAAGGTCCAAATTGCAGTTTCAGTGCAGCTTTCAAGGGCTCTGCATGATCCCAGCTGAGGAATAAGTGTCTTTTCTAGTGAAACAATCCGTCATTTTCTAATTAAAAAAAAAATAAATAAATAAATAAAATTATATACCTTTTAACCACAAATGCTCGTCTTGCACTAGCTCAACCTCATGCATTACGTAGTCACGTTGGAAAGGTCACGCGTGAAGTAGGCGGAAGTACCGACCCTGTGTTTACAAAGCAAACATGCAAAGAAAGTCAAACGCTGTTTACAAAAAAAAGGTAAAGATTATTGATGTTGGATGATTTTGAAGATGGAGGAGAAAAAGAGATTAAGTTTTTCGTCCTACCCTTCCTTTTTGAACCTAAGTACACAGACGAAGAACTAACCACGTGTGACTTTTCCAACATGATTACGTAATGCATGAAGTCATGCATACGCATTGCAGAGCTAGTGCAAGATGAACATTTGTGGTTAAAAAGTATATAAATGTTTTCTTTTTTTTTTTTTTTTCTAGAAAATGACTGATGATTATGTTAGATAAGACCATTATTCCTTGGCTGGGATCATGTAGAGCCTTTGATGCTGCGTTAACTGACCCTTTGAACTGCAATTTGGACCTTCAACCCATTGGCTCCCATTGAAGCCCGTTATATGGAGAAATTCTGGAATGTTTTCCTCAAAAACCTTAATTTCTTTTTGACTGAAGAAAGAAAGACATGAACATCTTTGATGACATGGGGGTGAGTAAATTATCAGGAAATTTCTATTCTGGAAGTGAACTAATCATTTAAGGCGTGAAGAGGTTGTATGGACTTTAATCCATGGTGGCTAAATGTTGTAATTCTTGTAATGTATTAATTCATCAAGCAGTTTTATTGCATGATATATGTACACAATTGTATATACAATATTCAAATCGATGAATTATTTAAAACTTTTTTTTTTTTTTTTTGTCCCATGCAGAAAATTTAAAGGTGTCCTATTATGCTTTTTTACTTTTTCAACATTAGTTAGTGTGCAATGTTGGTGTTTGAACATAAAAAGATCTGCAAGGTTCCAAAACTCAAAGTCCACTCCAAAGTGAGATATTCTCTTTAACAGAAAATGCTTTTCAAGAACTACAGGCAGCGGCTCATTCGGACTACGGTGCACTTTTTTCGGATATTGTGACATCACAAAGTCACTCATTTAAATAATTCTCACCCCAGAAAAATACAGGACGAAGCCTGGTTGAGCTGCGCTGTAGAAGATGGAAAAAGAAGAGCTGCTTTAGTAGTGTGCTGTTATGGTAAGCGGGGCTGACATTTTGGGAACATGCTCTAAGTGGTTCACCAATCACAACACACTTGGCCAGCTAACCAATCAGAGCACATTTTCATTTCGGAAGGAGGGGCTTTATCAAAACAGGAACTACAGAACATTTGAGATGAACTGGGAAGAGGGGAGCTGCAATAATATAAAATATGTAAAAAATAATGTGTTTTTGGAACAATCAACCATTTAAACCTGTTCTGGTACACCCTAAAGACTAAATCAAGACTTTGTAAAAGAGCATAATAGGACCCCTTTCACTTTATACACAGAATTAGAGAAAATATGGTAAAGTTGATAATTAGATGTTTCTAATGTCATGCTCTCTATAAAATTATTCCCACCTTTCCTCAATCCTGACAATTTTAGTGTGAATTTTAATTAGCCTGAAGAAGCATTTAATTTAATTAAGCATGTAGTTCATTAAAACCAGACACAAGGCATATTTTAAAACACAATGAAATGCTGAAATTCTAAATTAACTGTGGATCAAGAGCAGCTGTGTCTAAAACGTTGTGATATTGATTATGTAAATACACCAATTTTTGTGGAATGTGTTGTAAAGTTTACATTTATCCCATGGGGCCTGTTTTATAAATCAAGTTTACTAAATAAGCCAGGCTTATTTCAGTTAGTCTGACTTATTTTGAACCAGATCAACTGACAATAAGTCAGACTAACTGAAATAAACCTGGATTATTTGGTAAACTTGTTTTATGAAACAGGCCCCAGTCCCTTTTCATATTTCACGCAAAACAAAATTCCCTAGAGCAAATGCTAATGGCTAGTATGGCAATGTCACTTAACCCTGTGGGGTCTGAGGGTGTTTTGGGGGCCTGGAGAAGTTTCGACATGCCCTGACATTTGTGCCTTTTTCAGTTACTTATAAAAATATAAATGGCTAAAGTCTAATAACACTGTAAACAGCACAAACTGGGCTATAATAACATGTTAGCAGCATTTATGTACATGATTGTGTTTTTGAGAAAGCAACGTTTATGCGTGGTTAGTGAAAAACTAAAATTTTGAAGTCACTGAAATAAGGCCATAAGACACATACAGAACATCTGTTTACAAGACTTTTGAGAACTGGATCTTGTAGCCTAGAGTTTTTGCTTCAAAATTATGTGAAAATCAGCTTGTTTACTCACTCACAGAAAACAATATATTGATTTAAATTTTTAAAGACATGTTTTGTGATCGAAAGCCTATATGCGAGGGCGTGGCAATGGCCTTGAATATTAAGTGATTCTCCCCTGAGAGACAAAGGGCCCTCCCCTAATGGCCCATCAGTGTGACTTTGAGGCAGGTAAGAGAATGTGAGGAGATAGGAATTAACTTATTTTTCTTTTTATTTGTATTTTATTTACAACACAGTATAATCAAAACATACATAATGAAGGTCAAAGACACATTATTGTGCACACTGATCTAACCACAGAGATGTGAACAGACTTTGAGTCATTTCTGCAACAGATTCTGTTCAACTAGTGAAACAAGTAAATCATACCTGATATTTATGTGTTATTTAATACAGTTGTGTTAACAGTTTTTTTTAATTTATTTTTTTTTAATTTTTTTTTTAATTTTTTTGTGAGCATTACAACCACATTCTATAACCAAACTGATACCTGTGTATTTTTCAGGACATCATTCTCTGCAAACCTGAACTGTTCCATGGTGCGCCGGCACAATTAGTTTCTGTAGAACCACACTGGACAGCTAGTTGTCTGCTGTGTCATATAATGTGAGAGCCACACTGAACTGTGTAATTGTGTTAATTACGTCCTTTGTTTATAAGTCCCGTGTTAATCGTGAGGTTTTAGTTTACTCACGGAGGAGAAATGAGTTGCATTCATTCAAAGCTGGATGAGCTCACACCTTGATTAGATTCAATTAGTAACACACTGTCAATTGCGATAAGACTTCCCAGTGTAATGGCCATGGCCATCTTTAATAATGCTGCGATTGGTTACCGGAGTTAGAATATGGTTGTGAATTTAACTCTTCGTTAATACAGCTTTGTATTCAAGCAGCCACTTTAATCTTAACTCGTCTTTTTTTTTCTTTTTTCTCCAAGACATTTTTTTTAATGTATTTTTATTAGTATTTTTTTTTTTTTTAAATGAGAAAACGTTGAAAGATTAATGGCAGATGTGATGGTTATTATTTATTAATTTATTAAGTTTAACTAAATTATTAATTGACTAATTAAAAAATAATAGATAGATTAACTTGAAAAACATTCATAGATTAATCATCAAAATAATCTTTAGTTGCAGCCCTAATTATAATGCACAGAATGTCGTTGCTGCTGATAAGTCCTTATTTTACCTCTAAAACGATTACGCCATGGCTTTGAAGAAGCTGGTTCAGAGGTCCGTTCAGTGGCACAGAGGAATGATGAAACGTATCAAGGGTGATTACACATACAGCATATCGCCTGGCCTTTTTATATTGATAAACGGTTCAGGATGCTTGGGCTTGATTGAAAGAGTCCACCGGGGATGAGCCCTGCAACATTACACTGGTGCAGCTGGATCCATAATGTGGTGTGACAAACGGGCCGGGTGAAAGACAATTATCTCATAAGTCAGTAAGCACAGCTGTCGGCAAGGTCAAGTTTCATTTATGGGTGGCATTTGCGCCTCTTTCTCTTTTCACCCTGCATGGATGAGCCCCGGGACTGCCTCAGTTCCATGATGAATACTAATGGTCGCCTCTGACAATTAGTTTCTGATGAAGTGTTTATTTACAGCATCACCTAGTTTCTCTGAGACTCCTGGAAGTGCCATGTGTAGGTAGTTTATCACTTGTGTTTGAAATGCTCTTTAGAAGCATCAGGGATATAAATGTATGCAGTAGTAGAGTACCAATTCTCTTCTGTTGTTCTCGACGTCCATTGAGGAAAAACACGTTGAGTTGGGTACTGTATATAAATTGCCTTTTTTAAACCGGTAGTACAAACAAAGTGTTAGTGTGATTCTATAAAAATGAATCTGATTCTGCTAAGTTAACCTTATTGTAATCATTTTGTTCTCTTACAGATGGGAAGAATAACCAAGAAAAAAAACATTTGTAGGACAAAAAATATTGGATTTGAACACGCACTCTAAAAATGCTGGGTTAAAAACAACCATTTCTGGGTTATTTGGCAACCCAGTACTGTGCCAGGAACAGTTCATAAAGAATACAATATTTTTTTTATTCAATGGCAACCATAAAATACTCAATGTTTTAGGAAGGTACGGGAGCAGCCAATGGGAATCTGTGGGAAGAAAACTGGCATTAGTAAGCTGTTCAGGTTCATTAAATGACAGTCTATCATAATTGAAAATTTACATCAAAATCAGCTTCACCTCTTGCCATCTCATCTGTCAGACATTTAAGTTTCAGTTTCAACCCGTCAAGTGCATAGTGCGACCACAGCTGCGTTGCTAGTGCACTATGATCAATAGCGCTCAGCTGTAGTCAGTGGAGCGCACAGAAACTTTGTTACATATAACAGCGATGTAGCATCATGTTTCAGCCCTGGTCGTGCCAGAGATTGTCTTATTTGGTGAGATGCGATGGTCTGTAGTACTTATAATTGGAAAAAGCGTAACGGCTAACTTTGATCACGTCATGCACCTCAGCGGCCTCTGGTCTCCTTCCCTGCGTACCGCCAAAGCCGCAGCATTAGCAGTTATGTTTTTTTGGCTAAATTTGCAGGCTTGCCTTCCAGTGGCTTTGGTTGCACATTTGTTTGGTGGGATGTGAAACTTCCATGTTGGCTTCGGTGCATTTATCGCTTTGAGCAGTGGTGTCCAAACTCAGTCCTGGAGTGCCAGTGTCCTGCAGAGTTTAGCTCCAACTTGCCTCAAAACACCTGCCTGGAAGTTTCTAGTATGCTTATTAAGACCTTGATTAGTTGGTTCAAGTGGGTTTAATTGGTGTTGGAGCTAAACTCTGCAGGACAGTAGCCCTCCAGGAGCAGGATTGGACACCCTTGGCTTTGAGTGTAGATCCGGTAAATGCTGCGTTTAGCTGCGACGTACATGTAAACAAAAAAGATGAAATGTGAGACTACAGTCATTTTCCTATTTATTTATACAGTAATAATTTGATAGAAATACTATGTAATACAAACCTTAATTCCATTCAGGAAGTTTCCCATCAGTCAGAACACAATGACAAACGTATCTAGTTTTAACCGGTTTGGCACAGATTACCCAACATTGGGTAACACTGAGCAGTTAAGTAGCTTAAATGCTGCTGTTGGCTTGATTTGTTGAAATCAATTGTTTTAGAATGTTACAAAAGTTTTGCAAAGCTGGCATTAGACATAATAATTGCTAAAATGGTGGAAACTATTGTAACTTGGCTAGTTGGTAAGGCAAATAGACCAAAGTTGTTACTGGTTTAGAGATTATTACCAGCATAAACACTGTTTTGTGAACCCTTTTCAATGCTCAGCAAATTTGATTCTATACAAACAAACTAAATATATTTCTGAAGGGCCAAGACAGTGTTCCACTTCATAGAGTAATAGTCTGACTTTATTTATTCTTTATGAATATGACATAAGCACGCATAGAAATATGGTGCAAGTTTCCCACAAAATCTGTCCTGATAACTTTCATATTAAATCATTATTATACAGTAGGCTTACCATAGTGATTTGAGGCAAAGCAAAAATACAGTTTGGAAGATGGATTTGTCAAATTTTGTTAATTTCAAACAACAAAAATGTTACACAGTGTAGCTTTATCACTTGAAATAGTTAAAAAAAAAAAATAAATAAAAATAAACCCATACTAAAGAGTAAAGATCAACAGAACAGTTGCCTAAAATCATCTTAAATACAGTACAGATGTCCATTTAATACTCAGAGTAAAGCATAATTTAGTCAAGAAACATTAAACAGCAGGGTAAACTGGTGGAAACAACACAACTGTAAATTAAACTCAGGGGCATCCTTATGGTGCCCTTATTAAACTGTATTTTAAGACTTGGATGTCTGTCAGCTTGTCCTGTTTCTAAATATGCTGTAACTACGGGAAACTAAACGTGGCAGGAAAATGCAAACCTTGCGCTCAAATGATAGTGCCTTATTTTCATGTGTATCAGGGGCACAATTGCATGTGCTCCCACAGGTTCAGTTCTCTCTGCAGCTGTGTGAATGTTATAGTTTCTGTGGTCTCTAATATACACATTAAGGAGTCCCTCATGCCAAATAGATGCTAATAATAATGAGCATCACTCGTATCTGAACATAAACAGAACTTCTCCAACACCAAATAGGTGCTAAAAGACCATTTGGTCAAATAATGTTGCTTCTCATCCAGTCTCTTTACTGTGGATGGGCATTTTGAGCAATTCTGTTAAGTCTGTACTATAACACACAAAAAAATAATGATCATTTGCTCAATACTTGTTATATTCAGCACTAATAACATATCCTTCTCTGGCCATATCACAGGACTTCTGCAGAAACCAAATATACCAATAATTAAATAAATAAAATCAGCATATTAGAATGATTTTTGAAGGATCATGTGACACTTTAGACTGGAGTAATGGCTGATAGAAATTCAGCTTTGCATCACAGAAATAAATTATACTTTAAAATATATTAAAATAGAAACCATTATTTTATATTGTAATAACATTTTGCACGATTAGGTTTTTTTTTTTTTGTTTTTTGTTTTTTTTTTCTCTGTATGTTTGATCAAATAAATGCAGCCTTGATGAGCATAAGAGACTTCTTTAAAAAACATTACAAGTCTTACTGATCCAAAACTTTTGAACAGTAGTGTATAAAACACCATCTCAGTGTGGACAAAAGGCCAAAACGTAGAGAAAAAGATGCTTTTCATATTTATCTGGATTAATGTGGACTGCGAGATTTAGGCAAGAGATTTGATGAGAAAGTACATTACATTGATGCCTACAACAGGCAAATGTGTAAAGAAAAACCCATCTGTTTAAACAGTGTTAGCGAACTACAGTAGTTGGTACAGAACGAGTGCTCACCTACCTAATTACTCACGCACGTCTCTAATCTCTAGTAGTGACAAATGTAGACATTTGCCTCTGTGCCTTTTATGTTGTGAAGTGCCTCTTTGAAAAACCTTTACCAAGCAGGGGGGTCCTTCCATTGGGAACAGGGATCAGAAAATTAGTGTTAATTACTTTTTGATCTGTTGACACTAACTCTGCAGACATTCAATAGGTTTGTTACCTCTGTGCTGCAACCGCCCTCATCTATTCATTTGATTACCCAACTTTGAATAATGCATGAGCAAGTCAGCTGCTGGGAAGTGGCACCATTTGTAAAATGCTGAAAAGGCAACGCCAGCAGCATTCAATCATTTGAATGATATTATTAAGCTAATCATTTGAATGCCATTATTAAAGCATAAAGTGTAAACTCTGTTGGATCTGAGTTGATACCATCCCTTAGAGGCAGTTCCGACCTAATCTGGCGATTATGTATCGTCTTCCATCGAACACGGGCCCATTGTCTATTTAATTGTTGTCCCTCCCGTTGATTAATTTTGACAGGAAGCAAAGCGATGCAGATGTTGCCACACGCATCCTGACTGTGGACCTCCAGCACGCCGCCAATTACTTGAAGTCTTTCGGACAGAACCTTGTGAAATTAACAGCTTTAGATGTCTATGACCTCCGACTTCGTTTTCGCTTTATAGATTTGAAGCATTTCTTTCTGCTGAAGCCAGTAAATATATTATTGGGGCATCTCCAAGCTGTGTGGGAAATGGAATAGAACTTAGCTGCTTTGCTCAAACTGCTGTCATAATGAAATATGTGATGTTTCATTTTCATGCAGCCCTGCACATTCAACTGGGACACACATAAGATCTGAGTGCAATGAATTACATTCAATCACAACAGTTCTTTGGTCCCTGTAAGCTTACAGCCGTATACACACTTACATAAAAGCCATCAAAACTCTCATTTTAATCACAATAGGCATAAAAAAACACTACACTTGGATGTTCTATGGAAAGCTTTTGTCGCATAAAGTCTGGAGTGCTTGAGTCTTATGCTTTCAGAAATGATCAATTGGCGTTATGTTTTCCTATCCTGTCTCTGTCCTGCTAATGACGGCAGCTTTGAGCTGCAGGGATGGGAGCTTTGTTTTCCCCACTGAGAGGGAGAGAGACGGTTTGATGCAGTGTCTGATGCTTGTCCTGGAGCTTCCGCTAAAGCTCTCCTGTATTATTACACCAGTGTCCCTCAGGAGAACATGGCTGATGAATTGTTATTGCCTCTCACTCCATACTAACTTCTGCTTGAAGATGGATCCTGACAGGATACCTGAGACAAGAAGAGGGAGAGAGATTTGTGATGTTCATCAGTTGGTGATGAGATATAAAGTTGTCATTTTCACAGTTTTGTAGGCCTTGTCATATTCAAACAGTTACTACTTTTTTTTTCTACTTTTACAAGACCTGAATCTTGTACTTGAACCCTAGTTTATAGTCAGTATATTTGTGAAAAAACAAAGCAAAAGACACTTCAATAAAACAAAACCATTTTATTAAATAAGCTTTACGTAAAGGGATAGTTCACACAAAAATGAAAATTGTCATTTACTAACCCTCAAGTTGTTTCAAACCCATATAAGTTACTTTCTTCAGCTTAGCACAAAAATATATTTTGATGAATGTGGGTAACCAGACAGTTGTTGACTAGCATATGAAAAAAACAAAAACAAACCTATGGAAGTCAGTGGGGACAAGAAACCGTTCATTTACCCATATTCTTCAAAATACGATCTTTTATGTTCAGCACAAGAAAGAAAGTCATACAGGTTTAGAACAACTTGAGGTTAAGTAAATTTAAAATTTTTGGGTGAACTATACCTTTCATGTCTGCAATACATATTAAATATACTTTTACAGTTTTTCCCCACAAAAAAGCAATACAAGATGGGTAAAAAACCAAAAAAAAAACCAAAAAAAAAACTGAATTTTACTATGATGCTGGATCCACTCCAGTAGGTATCACTGTAAATCCAATGCCACCATTATGTATATCAGCTGTTTTGGAAGACAGATTTGAGAACCAGCCCTAAATCAATTCAAAATCACTATTCAGAATTATTAATACAGTATGAGAAGTCTGTCAACATCCAGAAGTGGTCCTCATTCATAGGGATCTTTTAATCAAGCACTTTTAGCTTTGTGGTCAACTTCAGTTTTAGGGTTTCAACAGCATCATGTTCAGATAAAGTAGTACTCAGGGAAATCGTTAGCTTCAGCATGATGTTTGATTTTTCCTGTAGAGCCTTTAAGAGGAGGAAGCATTTTCACCTCTCCAGCCACCTCCTCTTTTTGTGAAATTGAACCACTCTCCTGCATTAGTTCTTGTCCTTGATGGAAGGATTAACCCTCCTCCAGTTCCATTAAAAAGCAGCCTTGCCACCTCTGGCCCCATAGTCATGTTTTCCAGTGGCAGTAAGCACGAGAAAGTTTAGGTGTAAAAATGCAATATCCTAAAATCTTGCCTTGTAATTTCAGGCCGTGACCTCCTTTAGCAGCGGGATCTTTACTTGGTCACTTCAATTATAAACTACAGCCCTGGTTGAATCGGATCTCGTCGGGTTCACACAAAATGCATCTCCATTCTAATGTTTGAGGAACAAAAGTGGAAGCTTTTAATTCCAGTTTTGTTTGTTTTGAGCTTCTCTTGCAGTGCTGTGTGCCAGAAATCATTTTTGAGTGGAGAATGACAGAGAAAACAGTGAATGGTCATTCAATAAAAATGTTTTTCAATAATTAATGCTAAATCACACCAATTTTCCTCCTCTTTCCTCACAGCTCAGCCAAATCCACCCAAAATCCACGAGGGATGGTGGGCTTACAAAGAAGTTGTTCAGGGGAGCTTTGTTCCAGGTAATAATTTTACAACAGCTTTTTATCAGTGTTCACAAATGGTGTTCCCTACGCTCATGTTACGCACATGGATTCTACATTAGTTCTAATTAGAGAACTATTATTGCATTGTGATGTAAAATCACATTTTGTCCTACTACATTTTATGTGTCACTAACTAAACATATTTTATTTTAAGGAATAGTTTGCCCCAAAATTAAAATCTGCTGAAAATTTACTCACCGTCAGGCCATCCAAGATGTAGATGAGTTTGCTTCTTTATTGAGACAGATTTGGAGATCACTTGCACAGCAATGGATCCTCTGCAGTGAATGGGTACCAAACAGCTGATAAAAGCATCACAAGTAATCCACACAACTCTAGTCCATCAATTAAAGTGTGAAAATGAAAATTCTGTCATTTAATTACTCACCCTCATGTCGGTCAAAACCAGTAAGACCACACGTATTTTCATTCTCAACTGTTTACGTTCATTTAAGACATATCTGATGAATAATCATCAAGCGCCGCATTTTGAAATATTTTTGTGTCTATTTGACCGTTTAGGCGCACACCTTGAGCTAAATGTTCACTTTACTCATCCGTGTTCTGCTCTGTCTCTATCCGCATACAAAGAACAGTGCAAGCTCTCTTTCGCACTTTTAAAAACACAACATCAAAGAAACATTAATAAATCAAGCATATCCCGTTTTATGAAAGTCACGTTACATGATTTTACTGATTTGCATGTGAAATTGAGCTTTTATGGAGGAGCGAAAGCGCACCACTGGAAAGGGGGCAGAATGGGGAGCAATAATCTCGATTACTGTATTTTCATGATCGTTTGAAGCTGAAATCGAAACTGAATTTCGATTAATTGCACAGCCTTAATTCTTGTAGCTTCATAAAATTAAGGTTGAACCACTGATGTCACACGGACTATTTTAACGATGTCCTTACTACCTTTCTGGGCCTTGAACGTGTCAGTTGTGTTGCTGTCTATGCAGGGTGAGAAAGCTCTCAGATTTCATTAAAAATATCTTAATTTGTATTCTGAAGATGAATGAAGGTCTTACAGGTTTGGAATGACATGAGGGTGCGTAATTAACGACACTATTTTCATTTTTGGGTGAACTAACCCTTTAACATTTTGGGAAATAAAAAGCAGTCTGTTTAAACAAAAACAAATTCATCTTATGTTTTTAACTTCAAACTGTTACTTCTGGCTAAAATATGTGTCCTCTATCCATAATATTGCTTTCTTGATTGAAAAAGTTATCTTGTATCAATCAGGAGAGAAATATGAACAGATCAAGCACCATTTATAGCATCCAAAACAGTTCTAAACAAATATGTTTGTGGATTTTAGAGTGAGAGGACAACAAGGGATGGACTTTTTCACTGGAGGAAGTATTAATATGGATTATGAACAAACTAATTAATCTATGTATTGGATGGCCAGAGGAAGTGTAAATTAAGCAAATTTTCATTTTTGGGTGAACTATTCCTTTAATTCCAAAAGCGCTGGAATCAGTGAATGTTTTTTTTTTTTTTTTTCATCTGTTCATTTACAGAAACCACAGGCATGAACCAATTCACTAGAATAATTCTGACTTTGATTCATTAATTCTTGTAGAGATTGTTGGAGATTGATTATTCCCTTTGCTTACCTGGAAGTAAAGCTGCATGGATACAACATGACATTAAAAACCAGTGTTTGATCACGCTGCTACTTGTACTTGTACTTACAACATGATGCATGATTAGAGCTCTTGAAACAAAGAGGATGAGTTCACAGCAGAAATTGAAATGCCAGACATGTTGAAATGCATGTAGGATTCCTCTGACTTTGTTTAAAAAAAAAAAAACCCTGGTCTTGGTTCTATTTTTCATATGTTCCGATTAAGGATTCTTTAGAAAGGTTTACAGACTCAAGAATCTGTCCAAGTAATTCCTGATGCCTGAGCACAAGTCAGACTTCATTGTAAGTTGTGCTGCTAATAAAGATGTTCTGATTTGAGTTATAGGGATATGAGGATGGTCTTCAGAGGCTTGTTGTTTCTTTCTATCTATTCTTTTTAATTACACATTGTTTTTAACTTTGAAGCAATCAATTTGTGTCAGAGATTTGAATCAGATAAAATGCTGATTTAAAAATCAATAAATGTTTACCACATTTATTAGTACAGATCACAGAGACAATGGGTCTTATTGACTAGTAATTGTGCTCAAGTTGAATTATATCCACAGAAAACATTCTCCACCCAAGTTTAAGATGCATTTTTTTTTTCTAAATTCTTTGAAAAGAACAGCATTTATTTGGAATAGAAATCATTTGTAACATTATAAATGCCTTTACTGTCATTTTCGGCCAGTTTAATGCGGTAGTGTATGTGCGTACGCACAGTTAGTGAATGAGACTCATCTGCAGATGAAATTTATTTTTCACCGATTGCTCTTTCTGTCTCTCTCTATAAACTATAAACCTCTTTGTGGAATAGTGGCGCGATGAGGGTCCACTGGGGTCAGCAAAGGGGCATCAACCTACATAGCATGAGCAAGTCAGACGTCCAAGCTTATAGTTTGATACCTTATTTATGTTTATGGTTTTATGTGCTCTTTGATCCTTTTTAGAGGATTACACTTTTCAACGTTATGAGGCAGGGTGAAAAGAAGGATTTTAAAAGAGATAAAGCTGGAGAAACGTTTTAAACCTTTGTCTCTGAGTCAGAGTCACATCCTGTGGAATATCACGCTGGGCTTAGATGCACACCATCTTGAGCTGCTGAGAGGGGTGTTGGATTGGCAATCTGGTTCCTGTTTATTCACCAGAGGTGTGGGAAGGACTTCGTGTTAGGGAAGGGGCAGCTGTATTTTGATGATCGTTTAATGCTGTGTGCCCGGAACACTAAAGTGCCTGTTATCTATGAGCCCCAGCATTCGTGTTTCTGAAAAGCTGTACTGTATGTTGCATCAGTGCGATCTGAGTGTGCCTGTGGGGCAGTGGAATGGATGGTGCCCCTGACCGCTGATGAGCTACAACATGTTCAACTCTCGCCAGTGTCCTTAGCATGGCTTTAATATTGCACCCTGCATCCTGATTTTGTTGTAAATGAGTGAGAAAAGAAGAAATTGTAGTTATTTACACCGTCATACATCTGTCTTCAGTTCAGAGTAGAAGTGGGTGGCATCATGTTATATAATGTACTAGTATATCTGTGGCACGTTTAAAAAAAAATCATGAGCAGAAAACTCTGAGCCTCCACTGGAAGCTGCTTCTTGGATAATTAGAGATGCATAATATACAATTGGTTATCAGTCTATAGTAGAGGTTTGTACTATTTATTTTATTAGTATCGGCCAATATTTGATATTTAATTGCATGCTCATGTCTTCATTTTACATTTTAGATTTATTATTATTATTAGCAGTAGTAGTAGTAGCAGCAGCAGCAACATATTTTTTTGACTTTTATACTTTATTCAGGAGGATGCATTGTTCATCAAAAATGACATTGAGAATGTTCCAAAAGATTTCTATTTCAGATAAATGCTGTTCTTTTGATCTTTCTATTCATCAAAGAATCCAGAAAAAAAAAAAAAAAAAAAAACATAAAACATTTTTTAAAACATAAATAATGATGAGAAATGTTACCTAAACATCAAATCAGCATTAGAATGATTTCTGAAGGATTATGTGACGCTGAAGACTGGAGTAATGTCAGCTGTGCCACATGGAAAAAAAAAATAATAATAATAAAACACATTAAAATAGAAAACAGATATTTTAAATTGAAATAATTCACATAATTTTATTTATTTACTTACTGTGTTGGTCAAATAAATGCAGCCTTGGTGAGCATAAGAGTCTTTTTTCAAAAATATAAAATCTTATGACACCATATGTATGAATAGTAGTGTAAAACATTTACAATGACTATTTTTAATATTATTTTAGGTATATATGTATACATGTATTTTTTTATAGTATTTAGATAATAGTATACTTTTTAATACCATCTTTTTGTCAGTTATTGGCCTTGAAATATTATTATATTACTTGAAACAAGATCAAGTTGGGAAGCAAAATGATATAAAACATTCCGTTTTCAGTGGGTGTATCTAAGTGTTTTTCAGTTGTTTTAAGTATATAAGTTAAAAAGAAATCTGAACATTGTCACATTTATATTTACATGGTTTGCCATGTAAAGAAGTTTTCACTGATTTATTGTTGACCTTTGACCTTTCACTGACAGTGTTAAAGCGCTGTTTGTACAGTCATATATCACACATCTATCACACATCTATCTCTATATGTAATGTTGGAGCGTCACCAAAAGCTTTCATTTAAGCTGTGGTTAAGCTACACAAAATCAATGAAGGATGCTAATAGGTAGGTAGATCCTGCATGTCAAGCACTTACAAGCAGTTTACGGATTGACACCCACTGGTCGAAAAGTAATTAAGGACAGAGAAAAATGGCCTTTGGAGCTCTAGTTGAGCTGGGTCTGAAACAGAGGATGTGTAGTCACTAGAAATACATTGGACTGCACAGAAAACTGTTTAATTTCTTTTCATGTGCTTTGAAATTTATGACGTGAAATAGTTTGATGCGGCAATAAGTTCCATGCATATTATCATAAACAATTTTGTGCATCTCGCAGTGCTTTTGAACCCTCTCTTGCATCACATATCATGCACATGGCTTGTGTCAAATATGCAATTGTCACAACTTTCAAGGCAGCCAAAACAAATTGTGCACTGGCAGAAAAATAGGGGGTGCAGATGGAGGAAGTCGTGCTAAGCATCTTTCTATGTGAATTACTGAAGAATCTCTGCACATTTTCATATAAATCTGAGTCAGTCCTGATCAACATAGATTTTATAGCTGATACAGTGTTTCATTCGTGAATGTTGACACCACAGGAAAATGACTGTGATACGACAGTCTGCTATAGGAGAACCTATGTGCACCATTGGTTGAACTGGTTGAAAAACCAAATGTTTCTATCATTTCAAGGCAAAAAGCTTGTGGACTTTTTAAGAACCAAGACATTTGCTTTTCCTGACAGAGTAGTTGCAGTAGACAGCGTTGATGTACTGATGTCAGTTAGGTACACAGACGTGGATTCCCTTCAGCACATACATCATTGGGTACTAAATGGCCCATCCGCCATTCGCTTTTGGCTGGATTTGTCATCAAGATATGAATATTGGGTACCCATCATTACCTCTATTGTACTGTCTTAGGTATTATACCACACATTCATCTGTATTCTGACAAGGTTTTAGAGCTAAAGTCAAAGATGAAGATCAAGGTTAAAGATCATCTGAATAGGTGTAATAGGAGTAGGAATCAGAAAGGGTAAGATATACACTAGCATTCAGATTTTTCAGGCTTACTATGAGCACTTTTGGCCCTGTGGACTTTTAGTAAATGAAGTCTCTCTCTTTTTTTTTTCTTGGTCACAAATTGTTTTATTTCAATCAATGGTTTAAATACACTCAAAAAAAAAAAATAATTCATTGGAAGAACTCCATTTAATTGAGGGCAGGATTTCCATCCAATAAGTATGTGTAGCCCCAACTCATAAAAAAACAAATTAATGCGATGAAATGTAATTGAGTTGGGCCAACTCAATTTGATCAAAATTTAAATGAAATTGATGCATTGAAGTGATTTTCTTTTTTATTTATTTTTTTTTATGCTTGTTGAACTCAAACTAAAACATTTAACTAAATGATTAGGCAGATATCCTTCTACACTCAAAAAAATATATACGTTGGATTTACTTAACTTTAGGCATTAGCCAACTTGTTAGGCATAGCATAAGATGGTTTTGATACATCCATGGCATGCCCAAAGTAGTTGTTGTTTTTTTATTATTAAAACAACTTTGATTCATGTTAGCAGGTCCTCAACCCAAGCACATGCTCTACACTTTACCACAATGGTAAACCCCAAAAACACTAACATACCAGAAACTCTTTTAAATACAAATATAAAAGAGCATTAAACATTAAGAAGTCTCCCAATTTTATGAATGCCTAAAACATTTTATTTCAAGATTTACTGTCCTTATCCAGCCCTGTGCAAAGCATGATGGGAAGGGGAAATCCACTTCCTAGTTACACAAGTAAAATCATTTGTTCTTTCAAAATGAAAATATTGAGTTGAACCAAAACGCAACTGTTTTGAGTCAGTTTAACACAATGCCATTGTTTAAATGGGAAACCTAACATAATGGTGTTAAATGAAAATGATTTTTTTAACTGAACAGTGTTGGAGAATAATTTTTTTTTTGAGTGACAATTTGTATTTTTTAAGATGGATTTTAATACTTTTATATTGCATGTCTGGGACAAAGGTAAAACAATTTTAGTTTGACCTTCATGTTACAAGTACTTACTTTCAGCCATTTGAAAACGTTAATAATCTACAATCCCATCACAATGCCACAGAACATCAGCTGAGATATGTGATCATTATGTAGCAGGAACTGCTTTCAAAGGGTAATGGTGTTGCCCCAGCTATCCTGGCCCCATTTTTACTGTGGTCTGTTTGATGATGGCCTCCTAATAATCCTCATGTATGAATAAATGAGCGGTGTCTTCACTCCTCTGACTGATGAATGGGTGTTCTTGCACACATTAAGTGCTGCAGAATGTAAACTCAGAATATTAAAGAAGCGTATTTAATGTACAATGCTTTAGGTATTTGCTAAAATGCTTGAACTTTCACAGTATTTCTTAATTCCCAAACAAAAATATAATTAGTAAAATGTTCTTCATTATTCAGAGAGTAGGGATATAGGCATCTTTTTAGACAGGAAATGATGCATATTCACATGAGATGACGATTCCAGTCATTTCTGTGTCCTAGAAAAAGCTGTTGAACAAAATGTTTTGTTCTACATAAGGCGGAATTCCCTCATGGTCTCTGCTAACGTATGTTGAAATCACATCACCAGCTGAATATACTACTTGCTTTATCTTGATCTATTATTGGAAAAGTCATTGTGGAATAGATTAATCATGTGACAAAATAATGTCTGTGAATAGGGTAGAGTAATATCCCTACAATAAAGTACCATAAAGCAAATCTTTTTTACTTGCATGATGCATCATCCACGGCAGTAGCTGTCAATGTAAATCCAATACCATCATTGTATTAACTGCAAATAGAAAGAACACCAGCAAATGAAGAAAACATCTTCATCAGTTTGACAACACGCGTGCTGCAAATACTCAAAATGCAACCAAATACAGAAAAACGCTGCAAATACAGAAATGTGCTGCTAATATTTGCAGCACAACCAAATACAGAAACACACTGCAAATACAGAAATGTACTGCAAATACTCACAACACAACCAAATACGTCATCACGATAGCCTCGTAGCTCGACATCGACATATAGCGTAACTGCGCTCACAGCGACCCGAGTTCGATTCCCGCCTCGAGTTCCTTTGCTGATCCCACTCCCCTCTCTCCACCCACTTTCCCAGGGCTCGCAAAATTTCAAAATCTATGGTAGCCCTTCGGGCAGGTACTCTTCAGATTTTGGTAGCCCGAAAATTTATTTAACTAGCCCAAATAAAAAAGACCTTTTTTTTTTTTTTTTTTAAATATAGAAAATCAGATAGGAGTCTAAATGTCAATCAAAAATATTTTCAATACACAAATATAAACAAATACGAAGGAAGGAATTTTATTTCACTAATTACAGGGTATCTGCAGAATTTTTAAATAAATTTAAGGCAATTTATGACCCATTTTAAGAGCTGCACAAGTAAAATGAACACAGTATGAATGGGGTTGGACAATGTCTATGGTAACATACAGTATTAAGCCATAAAATGACATGATTTACAGTTCAGATGCAGGTTTTCACAAAAACGAAAATCTTACACAACAGCATTTCAGCCTTTAGACCATTTTTATGAAAAGGGATAAATCAAGCATAAAAATTAGGCTATTATATTAATTTAAAACAAATAAATATTACTGTCTTAATTGTTTATATTGTTTATATTTTTTAGAAGGCACATTAACTTCTTTCTCATTTACAACTCTGTGTTTGCTGCGTGAAAACTCTCCGAGAAACTCCCTGTTAGCGGCTGTACACAAAGCAGCACCGTCTGCGCTTATAAACACTGCTTTATCAGGCATTACAGGTAAGATGAAATAAATGCCGACGACACATTTCTGAGGACAGTCGGTTCCCTTCAGATACATTCACATAAAGACATCTGCGCCACGTTTTGACTTGAAACGTGCAGCGCTCATATTTATTCAATTACATCGTCTTTTGAAGTTTAATCCAGCTGTATCGCCATTCTTGTCTTTGCGTCCCCAACTGTAAGACCTTTTGAAATTATAGTTAAGACATTTCTTATACCATTTAACGTATTTAAAACTTTTTATGGCCTTAAGTTTGATACAACTAAATTGAAGAGCTTTTAAGGACCTGCGGGATCCCTGTATTTAAGGTAGCCCGTCGGGCAGGGCGGTGATGCATTTTGGTAGCCCGACTGGAAAACACAACAGCCCCGGGACGTCGGGCTAGCGATTTTGCGAGCCCTGTTTCCTGTCATCTCTCCGCTGTCCGCTCAAAATAAAAGGCACAAAATGCCCATAAATATAACTTAAAAAAACAAAAACAAAAAAACACAACCAAATACAGAAACAGGCTGCAAATACTCATAATGCAACCAAATACAGAAATGTGCTGCAAGTAGGTACAGCCAACAATGGAAATGTTTAAGAGAACCACAACATGAACCTGGCTGGGACATTTATCTATATTTATCTATCTATATCTACTCTGAAAGGTGAGATTTTTGTTTATTATAACATCCTTATGATACGATTCCTTAGCTTTTTTGGATATTATTAGCCTAAATAAGCAGACCAAATACACAATTAACTGTGAAATGTTATGTAAGATGGCTAATTTACTTTCACAACTTCCCTTACGAAAATTAACCATATGTTTTACCATTTAAAAAAAAAAAAATGGTTTCTATAGTTAAACTATGGTAACCACAAATTAACCATGGTTTTGCTACACAAACCACAGTTTAACCATGGTATTTGTACAACTGTAGTTATATAAATGGTAATTCCCTTGAAATATTTTCGTTGTGGTCTGTGCTACTTGCAACGCTCTTCTGTATTTGGTCGTGTTGTGCATATTTGCAGTGCGTTTCTGTATTTCGTTCTGTTGTGAGCACTTGCAGCATGTGTTGTCAAACTGATATTTTCTTAATGTGCTGGTGCTTTTTCTATTTGCATGTGTTTTTTAAGTTGCAGCGCATTGAGCTCTCTCGGCCACTGTAAATTAGAATCCCCAAAGCCATTCAAAACCAATTAAGAAGTCTTAATGCAGTACAAGATAGTTTTAATGTGACCATACAAAAAATAAACAAATAAATAAAATAATCTGTTGGCTAATAAAAATCAACCTCTGGGACCTACTGTAAAATTACCTGAAGTTGAAGAAACACCCAGTTACTCAAAAAGAACACATTGCAATGATTTACTGCTTCAGTGCTTTGTGCAGTTATATTCTTATCTTTTTCTGAGTTCAAATTTTGGTCAAAGAAATATAGCGTCTATGTTCTGTTAACATCTCCTCATCTTGGTCTCCACAATTTAAAATAATCCAAGATATTCATTCACCCAGCCATCAAACAGGACACAGTATAGTAATTAAAGAAAACACACAGGCAGCGCAGTCCTTGCCTTTTGTTTGTGAGTGAACCGTAGAGAAAATGCATTATGCTGCCGCCTTAATCTCTGGGTGCAAGAGACCCAACAACAAAATCCCCACCACAGCTGAATGGTAATTCATCTCATTGACAGTCATCCCCGCTTTTTCCTGAAGGCACGCAGGAATGCTAAGTTTAGGCGGCAAAACATATCCGAGCAGCTAATTTTCTCCACGGTGGTGAAATGCATCACATGGCAGTTCCTCTCAGAATGGGTGACAGCTGTAGGTATTAAGAGACTGGCTGATGGATGGGGTGCAGAGAGGAAGACTCTCATAACCTGCTCTTTATTTACTGCCACTTGACTGACAGGGACGAGTACGAGCACGATAGGGTCTGGAGGAGAGAATGGGGACGGTTCGGGACGTGTGCGAAACTGCTTTGGATGTCTTGGGAGCGAAACTGTAGTCACTCCTTTCTGTCACTCAAGCTTGAATGCTCTGTTATCACCCATCAGTCAGAACACCGGCGGGAAGCCAAAGGGCTCCTGGTGTGGCTAGAAACCTTAAAGCTTTAAATGACATTTATATTGTAGGTTGTTTGAAATATCTGATATGTATTATGGATCATCCAAAATTCGCAAAACGTATGTAAGCCATTTGCATACGAGAGCTGCTGCCGAATGAGCCCTCGTTAGTGAAGATAAATGTGCTATTCGTTTAAGTTTCTTGGAAGTTATCACCATTGTTTTAACCGAACTTTCATGTCTGGTTCACAGGTGGTAGATTTTGCTCTTAATATGGTGCATTTACTATTCAGCATGTACGTCAGCACTATCTGCTGCAGATCAAACCAATTTCACTCCAGGGGGTGAAGAAAGATATAAGTGATTTTTGACACCACCCTCATTTAAGAGAAATACAGAGGTAGAAGTCTCTGGGGTGTGCTGAGGAGTCTTGAAGATTATTTTAAAATGCTGCCATTCCATATTTTTACATGTGCGGTTCAAACAAGACTCTTTTAGAGATGCCCTAAAAGCAATAGAAGGGCTAATGTAATGGCTTCTATAAAGATTTTATGTACATCCCTTATAAATTATTTGGTAAAAAAGCAGGGCTCTTAATGAAAATGAACCAAGATATCTTGGATGGTAGATGAGATCAGTTCAGAATGTGATTATTTTACATGGGAACGTGATGCAATTTGCATTTACTAATCAGTTCATTGCTGTCTAATCTGGAAAAGTAGTTTTTTTTCCCCCCACTACATAGGAGAAAATTCCCATTTACTTTTTTGAAAAACACTAAGTCTTGCCAAAACGACAGCTTGTGGAATGTGCCACTCTATGATGTAATAGTGTGGATAAGCACCGTCTCCGCAGAAGATCATCAACGCCTGCTTCATCATCACTGCCTGTTTAGCCCCGCCCACCGATTTGTGCATTTCGTGTTTACGAGAGAGGCGAATGCGCAGGTCTACGGAGAAACCAAACGATAAAGATGGCTCTGAAGACAAGAAGATGCTGTGCAGTGCCAAGTTGTGGAAAAACAGTGTTTGCATTGCCTTCCTTCTGATCCCAACGTTAGGAAAGAGTGGATGAACTTAATTTTTAATGAAGATCCAGACTGTGTCAATAAGAACTTGGTCCTTTGTTCACTTAATTTTACCGTGGATTCGTTTACAATGCTGTGCCAACTGTATTGGATTCAACAGAAATGTCGCAACACAAGTGTGAGTAACTGTTTTCATTGCGTGGTCAATATTGCTTTGTCTCTTCTTACAGATTGTTTTATATGTATTGAGTTATGCGTTTTTGACCTAAATCACAGCAGCGTCCATCTATGAGGAATGTACGCTGTCAAACATACACAACTATTAGCCAATCAAAGCAGTTGGCGTTTACTTCCGAGTCTACAATCCGCCACGCCTATTCAAACAGAGCGTTCTGATGAGGGGGTAAAAACAGAAAATAGCTTATTACTTCTAAATTATGATTTTTTTTTTTTTTTGATGTAAAAATCTTGATAACATTATAAGTGGACCTCAGAGAACAGTACAAAATAAAAAACAAAGGCAGTTCATGACCCCTTTAAAAGGATAGTTGAAAAAATGAAAATTTGCTTGTCTTTGTGAAAGTTAATGGGGGCCAGTGTTGTTTTGGACCCTATTGACTTTCAGGACAAAAACAGTTCTTTTAAAATATCTTTTTTGTTTTATGTTCCACTGGAGAAAAGTTTTTGAATGGCATAAGGGTGAGTAAATGATGACAGAGTTTTCATTTTTGAATGAACTATCCCTTTAATTCTCCAAATCATGATATCTTTGGTTTACATGAAGGAACAGTCCCAAATTTCTTTTTTGACCACATCTATGTACCGTAAGGCTGCAGTGTTTGCCTCAAAGGATGCTTGATGTTGAAAACCTCTGAACTTTGTGAGGCTTCTGAACATTATTGAGAATATCTGACATTTAACTACAGCCACATATAAACTACAAAGAGTAAATTCAGGAGTGGATTCTGTTAAATGTGGCTGTCACACCCCTAAATAGCTGAACAGGATTGAGCACTTAGAAAACGGGTCCAGCTGTATTTTTTTAATTAATTGCTGTCTGAATGCTTGAATTTTATAACCGAGGAACCATTAAATGTTCTTTTACAGACATGACCTGAGAAACTTTTACCCTTCGAATTGTGCTAAAGAGTGAAAAAAGTCTCGGCAGAAGTTTCCGAAAGGCTTGTGATGGCATTGTAAAAAAAATTACTACATACCTGAAAGCTATGAAGTCTTTCTTGCAAATTCCTGACAGTCGTTTGTATTCTTTTTATGCCAGGATCAATTTATCAAATAATAGGCACAATTTTGTATAATACAAAATGGCACTGAGTAGGGCTGGACAATATTAATATTGCATTATGTATCGCGATATAATTTTTCAATAATGGTGATTTGAGTTTTAAACACATTTCTGATATTTCGATATAACGTTACATTACCAGTGTTTCCCATACATTGATTTAATTGTGGCGTTTGACTTCTATGAATAAACATGAGTACTGCACGTTTCAAAATCAAAACGCAGCGCGGGTGTTTTATATGAACTAATATCTGAAGGGCACCGACTGTCTAAAGAAAAGTTTCGATGGCATTTTCATTTTATCTGATTAAGTAACGTTCATGAGCGGATCTACTTAGTTTACAGCCATTACTGGAGAAACCGCTAGTTCCACCGCTTTCACAGCGCCTCCTGCTGGCAGAGAATCAGATAGCCTTTTCAGTAATAAGCCCTTCTCCAGCAACATGCTTTTGTTGTTGCGCAATTTTTTATTTATTTATTTTTATTTTTTTTTTTTTGTTTTCTGCAGCAACTCAGAGCACTTTTCATACTCTTTATCCTGGCTGAAGCACATTTGTTTTTGAACAGTAAGACTTTTAAGGTTATTTATTTATTTATTTTTTAAAGAATTCTCATCTGCTCACCAAGCCTGCATTTATTTGATCCAAAGTACAGCAAAAACCGTAACATTTTGAAATATTTTTACCATTTAAAATAATTGCTTTCTATTTGAATATTTTGTAAAATGTAATTTATTCCTGTGATCAAAGTTACATTTTCAGCATCATTACTCTATATCATTCTAATATGATGATTTGCTGATGATCAATATTTAAAACAGTTGAGTACATATTTTTCAGGATTCTTTGAATAGAAAGATCCAAAGATCAGCATTTATCTGAAATAAAAAGCTTTTGTAACATTATACACTATTCCATTCAAAAGCTTGGAGTCGGTATAATTTCTATTATTTATTTATTTTTATTTTTTTGGTAGAAATTAATACTTATATTTAGCAAGGATGTTTTAAATTGATCAAAAGTGATGATAAAGACATTTATAATGTTACAAAAGATTTGCATTTCATATAAATGCTGTTCTTCTGAACTTTCTATTCCTCAAAGAAACCTGAAAAAAAAATCTTAGCTGTTTTCAACATTATAATGTTTTTGAGCAGCAAATCAGAATATTACAATGATTTCTGAAGGAATATGTGACTGGAGTAACGATGCTAAAAATTCAACTTTGAAATCACAGGAATAAATTACATTTTACAATATTTTAAAATAGAAAACAGTTATTTTAAATAGTAAAGATATTTCAAAATGTTACTGTTTTTGCTGTATTTTGGATCAAATAAATGCAGGTTTGGTGAACAGAAGAGAATTCTTTAAAAATCATTAAAAATCTTACTGTTCAAAAACTTTTGACCGGTAGTGTATGTTAGCCTATAGTTTGAAGTTAAAGATATTAATATTAATAAGGTGAGTCTGAGATGTTTTCATGTTTGATGATTTCACATTTCTTGTTTGTATGAAGGCTAAATACAAATAAAAGGTGAACATTATTTATTTGTGCTGTTTTATTTTTTTTATTTTTTTCTAAAATATATAGTTTTATGGGAGGAGGTTTCATAGACTTGGCAAATTCATTTTTAATATGTTTGTAGGTACAGACATCTGTTGTGGGCATTCTTGGCAGTTTTTATGAGGCTTTTTTAGTAGTGTTCATATCGATATCGGAATTATATCGTATCGACCGAAATTTAAGAAATATATTGTGATATAAATTTTGGCCATATCCCTAGCACTGAAAAGCCCATTTTAAAGGTGCTGTACCATGCATAAAATGCAGCTACCACCTGACAGATATCACTGAAATGGGTGTCGTGTGAAATCACGCCTGTCTCTGTGACAGCCCAAGGCCCTGTAAACAGCAAAAAATAAAAGGGGAGTCAGGGGAGACTTGCTTCTTTTTTTTTTTTTCTTTTTTTTTCTTTTTCTTTTTCTTTTTCTTTTTTTTTTATCAGAAACGTTCTCTGCCTGTCAATCATTGTGCGCAGGAGTGTCATGCACCCATATTTTGTTGCAGGACGCAGCTCCCTTCTTCTCTACAAGATAAGACAAAAGAAAAAAAAGGTTCCTTTTTAAGTGCAAGACGTGTTAGTCTAATGGTACAGTTTATGTTTAGCTTTCAATGGGACCTGTAGAAGTTTTTTTTTTTTTTTTTTTTTTTTTTTTTTTTAAATAAGCAGAGTTACAGCTGAACTTGACAGCTAGTGATTACCATGCATTTCCCTTGAATGGAAAAGAGCAGCTTTGACATTTTCATGAACTCATTTTGTGTTCAATTAGGAAAAAGTTGAGTTTTGAGTGACGAGGGTGGGTAGATAATGAAATACATTTCAGTTTAATGTTAAATGACCTGTCAAAGGTTAAACTCGATTGGACTGGCCAAAGGTAGACATTGCAGTAGATGAATTCTGCCACAGATTTTGAGACGCTTGTACTGTTCAAAAGTTTGGGGTCGATAAGTTGTTTTTGAAAGAAGTCTCTTATGCTCATCAAGGTTGCATTTATTTGATTTGGTGCGTAAGAAACATTATATTCTTATTATTATTATAATATTATTGTCAATGTTAAAAAAAAAAATAAAAAAAAAATAAATATATATATATATATATATATATTATTTTTTTTTTTTTTTGTGGAAACCATGATCCTTCCCCCCCCCAGGATTTTTCAATGAATAGACAGTTCAAAAGAATATATGTATTTTTTTTTTTTTTTAACAATGTAAAATTCTTTACTGTCACTTTTGATCAATTTTTATGAGTATTAATTTCTTTAAAAAAATCCCTTTGAACAATGGTGTAATTATCAAAAGTACTTTTTCTTTTTCTTCTTGGAATTTTAAAATCAAAGTTAAATTTAATATTTCATAATATACATTAATAAATTTAATATTGTTGTTAATGTTTGACTAACCATGCTATACTTTCATCTCTAAGTCAGCTTTTAGGAACACCTTCTCCTCTGGTCTTGTCCATAGTGCCCTTGTCTAACATTGAGTCCTAACCTCAGGTAAATATAACAGAATGATTATATTTAGTAGAGGACTATAGAAGTCCTATTAATGCAGTTAAAGCTCGCTCTCTATAAGCTGCTCTGCTGGGATCTGGAAGTGGACGTTCCTCTCCAGTTGGGCATCCCCTAGACATGAATGCTAAAAAGCTAGCAGCCCTATTATGAGAAATGACCCCTACAGCTCAGGAAATCTTCATCTTAGAAGATTGGAACCTCTTAGAAAGACAAGATGATAGCTTTGTGTGAATAAAGTTATTGGCTTTGACTCGCCGTGGTGATAATGCCAATTGAATTCAGTTGTTCTTGTACTGCTCGATGGCGGTCATGCCTAGCTGGGTAATACATGGGGATGACACACAGGGAAGGTGTATAAATAGAAAGTCTTGGAAATGTGAATTGGAAGTGGGTTTACTGTGGAGATGAGAAAATCACAGAGACTGAGACGTTTGTGATAGCTTGCTTCAGTACAATTTTTTATTTTTATTTTTTTTTTTGTGAGGCGGCCTTTGCTTGACCTTTTCTTTTCCTCTGCCAAGCGGTATAGAACAAAATTTCAATCCCATATAACGAAAAATTGATCTTTCTAAAAGATGACAAATGGATGGGGACTTGTCATGACATGCTTTTAACAAGCTGTTTATCAATTTGAATGTGAGTCACTCATATTAGATAATAAGGGATTATAAAGGCCAAACAAATATCTGATTCACAGTGTGAAAGATCAAAACCTTTCATCTTAATTTTAGTCAAATTTGCATCATAGACATGCTCTCAACCCAAAGGTTGCTCCAGAAAGTAGGCAACTTAAAAAGTAGTTGACCATAAATAACAATTTATTGAATGTTTTGACTTTAATTGTATGGACAAAACACTTTTCAGAACTTTTTCAAGATATCATCTTTTGTGTTGTGCACAACTGCTCCCAGAATTTAAAGGGATAGTTCACCCAAAAATTAAGATTCTGTCATTAATTACTCACCCATGTCGTTCCAAACCTTTAAGACCTTCGTTCGTCTTCGGAACACAAATTAAGATATTTTTGATGAAATCCGAGAGCTTTCTGACCCTCCATAGACAGCAACGAAACTGTCACGTTCAAGGCTCAGAAACAATGTTGTGCGCAAAGAAAACAAAAATGCATTGTGGTACTCTCATGTATGGTGGCAGAGACTGAACTGGAAGAGAAGAAATAAGTCGTTTAAAGTCATTATTTTATTTTTTTATTTATTTTTAATTTTTTTGCACACACAAAGTATTCTCGTAGCTTCATAACATTACGGTTGAACCACTGATGTGACATGGACTATTTAAACAATGTCCTTACTACCTTTCCTGGCCTTGAATGTGGTAGTTCCTTTGCTGTCTACGCAAGTCAGAAAGCTCTCAGATTTCATGAAAAAATATCTTAATTTGTGTTACGAAGACGAACGAAGGTCTTACAGGTTTGGAAAGACATGAGGGTGAGTAATTAATGACAGAGTTGTCATTTTTGGGTGAACTATCCCTTTAAATTTAAGTGTTTAATAAATTTAATAAAAAGTGAGTACACCCCCTCACATTTCGGCAACTATTTTAGTATATCTTCTCAAGGAACAATACTATAGAAATGAAACTTGGATATATTTTAGAGTAGTCAATGTGCAACATGTATAGCAGTGCAGATTTACTGTCCCCTGAAAATAACTCAACATACAGCCGTTATTGTCAAAAAAGGTGGCAACAAAAGTGAGCACACCCTAAGTGATAACAGCTGTATGTCATGTAACCATGCAAAGCCACATGTCCTATTCATCATGTTCATGTTTTTGTCTACTTGACAGGACCATACAGATTTGTTTATCTTTTATTAGAGCAGTTAAAATTTGGTGCTTTGAGTATAATTCTCTCATACTGACCACTGGATGTTCAACATGGCACCTCATGGCAAAGAACTCTCTGAGGATTTGAAAATTAGAATTGTTGCTCTACACGAAGATGGCCTAGGCTATAAGAAGTTCGGTAACACCCTGAAACTGAGTTACAGTCAGAAGTGGATAGTAACGAAGTAAATTTACTTGAGTATTGTACTTAAGTACATTTTTTGAGTATCTGTACTTTACCTGAGTATTATTTTTTCTGGAAACTTGCGACTTTAACTTCACTACATTTGAAAGACAAATATCGTACTTTTTACTCAACTCCATTTATATAAAGTAGAAAGTTGTTATATATAGCAGTTTTTACAGTGTGTGCATTTTCAGATTCACTGAACTTTTTTTTTTTTTTTTTTTTTTTCTGCGAAAATCCAGCCTGCGATCTGCCAGGACCTTCCTGTGTTGCCAAGTCTTACAGTATATCTAAGCCTGCAGTTTTCCGCCTAGCTTTGAATGGACATTTGGCTGATTTTTTTTTTATTTTTTTTTTTACGCAAATCTGGCAACTTTGGGATCTTCCCCACTAAACTATTGTAAATGTCTGCCCTACTGCACAGCTAAAAACGCTCTAAAAAGGCATGTTAACTCATTAAAGCCCTTTGGAAAATTAACCATGTTTTTACTATAGTAACCATAACTATGGCATTTGCAGTAAAATCACAGTATCCACAAATTTACTATTATCTCACTATAGTAATATATATATATATATATATATATATATATATATATATATATATATATATATATATATATATATATATATATATATATATATATATATATATATATATAATAAATAAAAATATTAGGTCTACTGGTAAACTGCTGCTAAAAACTGGTCAGGGAAGTATATAAATCTGAACATTATTTTATTGTCAAAACACTGCACATAAATGCATATATTTTTTTGCAAACAAATGATCAAAAAGTAGGCTAAATGAAAACTTTAGAATCTAAACTGGGAATCAATAAGAATTGAAATCAATAAGCAGAATCAGAATCGGAATGGATAAAATTCAAACAATATCCAACCCTAGCCACATGCTGTGAAGTTCACTGATTTCTGAGCATTTTATGAACACTGATCAGTTGATGGCAAAATTCAAAAAAGACGGTTCTTTGGCGCAACGTGCACACCCATGGCCATACTGAGAGAGTATGTTCCAGTTTTCTGAAAAGACTAAAGATTTGTTTTCTTTTCAATGTTTGCTTTGTTTGCCTAAAATGAACCATGTCATAGACTTCAATATCTCTTTGAAAAAGAACTTTTGTAACTTTTAAATAAGTATTAAAATGAGTTCAATGTAGTTGTAGGACTGTTAAATAAAATAAAGATGATTGTCTTCATTCAGTTGTTCCATTTCAATAGGTTTTGTAACATAAAAGCTCTTAATTTCAAAGATAATACAAGCTAATCAGTGTATTCAGTAGGTTGCCTTAGTAGCATAAGGTATTGTAAGTATACAACAATGCGACAATAAAACAATGCATTTACTTTTTACTTTTGATACTTAAGTACTTTTAAAAACATGTACTTCCGTACTTTTAATTAAGTAAAAATCTGTCTTTACAACTTTCACTTTTAGTGGAGTAGTATTTGATCAGTAGTATCTGTACTTTCACTCAAGTAAGGAAGTTGTGTACTTTGTCCGCCTCTGGTTACAGTACAGTGGTCATTGTCATATAGAGGTTTTCCAAGACTGGTTCCACTCGTAACAAGCCTTGCAAGGGTCGATCAAAGAAGTTAGGTTCTCATGCTGTGCGTCAGGTGCAGAAGCTGGCTTCAAAAAACAGATGCATGAGTGCTGCCAGCATTGCTTTAGAGGTTGCAGAAGCGGAAGGTCAGCTTGTCAGTGCTCAGACCATACGCCACACATTGCAACAAGTTGGTTTGCATGGCCATTGTTCCAGAAGGAAGCCTCTTCTGAAACTGGCTCACAAAAAAAGTCTGCAAACAGTTTGCTGAAGACAATCTGTCCAAGAGCATGAATTACTGGAACCATGTCCTGTGGTCTGATGAGACTCAGATAAACTTGTTTGGCTCAGATGGTGTCCAGCATGTGTGGTGACGCCCTGGTGAAGAGTACCAAGAAAGTTGTGTTTTGTCTACAGTCAAGCATGGTGGTGGTAGCATCATGGTCTGGGGCTGCATGAGTGCTGCTGGTACTGGGGAGCTGTAGTTCATTGAGGGAAACATGGATGCCAACATGTACTGTGACATTCTGAAGCAGAACATGATGCCCTCCCTTCAGAAACTGGGCTAAACAGCATTTTTCCAACATGATAACGACCTCAAACACACCGCCAAGATGAAGACTGCCTTGCTGAGAAAGGAGTGGCCAAGTATGTCTCCAGACCT
This sequence comes from Spinibarbus caldwelli, assembly GCA_039654775.1. Classification (NCBI taxonomy): domain Eukaryota; kingdom Metazoa; phylum Chordata; class Actinopteri; order Cypriniformes; family Cyprinidae; genus Spinibarbus; species Spinibarbus caldwelli. Next base: position 15,528,360 of record CM077256.1, on the reverse strand, counting down.
GAACCCTGTTGAGCACATGTGGGGCATCCTCAAGCTGAAGGTGGAGAAGCATCATGTGTCTAACATCCAGCAGCTCCGTGATGTCATTATGGAGGAGTAGAAGAGGATGTCAGCAACAACCTGTGCAGCTCTAGTGAATTCCATGCCCAGGAGGATTAAGGCAGTGCTAGATAACAATGGTGCCGCTACAAAATATTGACACTTTGCATACGGTTTTGACATGTTCACTTAGGGTGTACTCACTTTTGTTGCCAGTTATTTGGACAATAATGGCTATATGTTGAGTTATTTTTAGAGGACCGTAAATTCGTGCTTCTATACAAGCTACACATTGACTACTCTAAAATATATCCAAGGTTCATTTGTGTAGTATTGTCCCTTGAGAAGATATACTAAAATTGTTGTTGAAATGTGAGGGGTGTACTCACTTTTGTGAGATACTGTATGTATATTAGTGAGAAAGTAAGGATTCTGTGAACTGGTGTTGAGGAAGAAAGCAAAGATGGTTGCAAAGATTGCATTGACTTGTGCTATTTTATTAGAGGGTGTGAGCGGATATCTTAAAGGTGTGAAATGCGAGAGCATGTATAATGTGTCTCATGGCAAAACACTGTAAATTCTGATAATGAAAGGAAAAACATTATTTAATGGGTGGGAAATGGGTGACCCAATGACCTCGATATAAAACAATCAAGCCATGTGGCATGGTAGTCAGTTCACTTGCTACTCTGAAGAGAAATCAGTAGATGTAGTTCTTTATTTAATATTTACCATTATACCAATATGGTGATGGTCAGGTTACTACATAGCCCACCTCAATCAAACTAATGCTAAGAATGATTATCGAGACAAATGGTGTCATCACTGTAACTGGGACAGGGAACGTGGACCGTAAAATTAAAACTGTTGACCGGACGGTCCAATAAAATTGGGACATAGTCTAGTGTAGCCAAAGTTTTGACTATCAACACAGTATGGTCCAGTTTTCAGCTTATTCTGTCCAAGAAAGAATCTGATTGGCATTCAAAGCAAGCAAGCACAGTGTCTTTTATGTGCTGTTTAAAGATGGATTTATCTGGAATACTTGAGAATTTTCAGAATTTCTGTCCTTTAAACACATGATTAGGTTGTCGTCCTGTTTTTTTTTTTTTTTTTTTTTTTTTTTAAATCAATAATTAAATATTTAAATGTAACAATGGACATGAAAATGAATCTGAATCATTATGAATCTGAAAAATCTGCATAGAGCTATGTTGCAAAAGCTGTCATTAGATCAATATAATTTGAAGCTAATTATCTTGTTCAGATGAGAGATGAGGGTGTCAAAGCCAGTGATAGTTAATAATGTTGATGGTGCATTTCCAAATAGGGAATAGGTTTCTATGAGTTCTGGTGGCTTGAGAAAGCATTTCCAATTAAATTTTTGGGGTGTTTTTTTTTGTATGCAGCGGAAAGCCAGTACAAGCGCAATAACTTTGTAAGCATCAGCAACTACTGATTATTTTGTTTAACTTTTGCTTTTGTCATATACGGTGTTTTTTGAGTTACACCACCATGGACTCTGCCCCGTGTTGCTTTGTTGTTGCTCACTGTCAGATTGAAATGGCTGATCTGCTTCACAACTGTTTCACTATGCAGCTTTTCTGCTAAGATAACATTTTAAGGTCCCCATATGATAGTCAACCAAAAAGGTCATCGTTATCATATAATAAGTAGAATAAAGCTTCCCAAGTTTACTGAAATCAGCAAAGCCTGATGGGAAAGGAGAAAAATCTAAACCCACACTCAGTAACACTGCTGGAGGAAATATGCACTAGTTTTTTTTATTTTTTTGTCCATTTTCTTAGTTCTCTTTTAAATGGAAATACATGAGAGAGACACGGAATGCTATCAGAACATGTCTTTTAACTGCATACCAGCAGTGTTTGATTCTCTTTGGGCTTTATCTTCCCTTTTAACTGCTGCCAAACAACCAGAAAGCCCAAGAGAGGGCCAGGCACGTCTGCCTCTGGCTCCAGATTTGGATACACACACACTCCACATTCTAATAAGCTGTGAGTTGCTTCCCAGATATTAATGCATGTAGCGCCATAAATCTCTGATATATTCTTTTTAGGGCTGTGAGTAGATTAATCAAATTAATTACTTGATATTCCGATTGATTAATCAATTTAATCTGCAATTTAGAATGGGTAAACAAAGGCCTGTAAAAAACGTTCTCCTTTTTTGCCATTGCATTTAAAAAAAAAAAAAAAAAAAAAAAAAAAAAAGTTCTCACACAAATTAACATTTTGTCATCATTTTCTCACCCTTGTCATTCCAAACCTCTATACTTTATCTCTTCTGTGTGATTCAAAATAACATGTTTGCAAAAATGCCTTAATGTGGTTTTATTTATTTATTTATTAATTTATTTTATTTTATTTTATTTGCTTGCTTGCTTGATTGATTGATTGCCCATATAATAAAAGTCAATGCAATCCAAATCATCTCCTTTTGCATTCCATAAAAGAAAGGAAGCCATTAAGGCTTAAAATTACATTAGGGTGTGTAAATATAAATTTAAATTTTGTGTGTGTGTGTGTGTGTATCAGATCATTTTATTCAGCAGGAATTCAGATGATGAATATTAGAATGATCATGTGACACTGAAGACTGGAGTAATGGCTGCTGAAAATTCAGCTTTGCCATCACTCGAATAAATTACGTTTTAAAAAATTGAAGTAGAAAGGTGTTATTTTAAATTGTAATAATATTTCACAATATTACCACTTTTATTTTAATGCAGCCTTGGTGAGCATATGAGACTGTTACTGACCCCCAAACATTGGAACGTTATGTTTTTTTTTTTTTCTAGTTTTTCTGTAGCTCACGTATATAACTTCACTTTAATGAAGACATTATCTATCATGCTGTCACCTTTCACTCCTGTCTCACACCTTGCCACACTTTCTGAAAGGTAGATGCAGCAATAGCAGCAGTATTATTGGACCAGCTTGTTATTTTTTATACCTGGATTGTCAGTGCAAATACAAAACCACTGTTCTTTGCAACTGTATGCTAAATGCTTTGTTCTTTTATAGCTTTAGTTATGGTTCACAATAGTCCATTTTGTATTTTTCTGTCATCTGCTGTAGCTAGTGTTCAAGCTTTTATTTAGCATACACTTTAAATCTGTAGTGTGTAATTTTTTTTAGATGTTAAAGTACTTCCTTCTATCCTGGTGTGATATGGAGAGACAACCATTTGTTGACTGCTAGTACAAACGCTGTGCTGCTATCAAAACATCACTTTTTATTTTTATTTATTTATTTTTTTATTTTTTTTTTGAGCATCCCAATCAACCCAACATAAAATAACTCAACCAATGGCATAAGATTTCAGGCAGGACTATCCATTTGGCCAACTTGTGAAAGATAAGGAGTGGAATTTGGGGGAAACACATTTATGTTTGGTATTGTTAGTGGTGCAGAAATTCATATCTAACATCTAAGGATGTATTCTTATATGTTGCCTTCCAAGAACACAACAAAGCTTGACCAATCAAAGACAACCCAGACCACCTACATAGTCATGTAACATATGCTTCAACCGGTCCGTTTCGGTCTCTCAGAGCGTGACTCGTTGATCTCAAAACTGATCCATTTGCCACCGTGGGCCTGCCAGTCTCCTCCACAATTACAGCTCTGCTCTCTGACAGTCGCTGCATACCACCCTCTAGGCATCTGACAACCTGCTCCCTCCCACACATACATTTATAGCCTTGTCACCAATGAACGCTGTGTAATGAGGAATATGCTTTTCCTCGTTGCAGCACCAATTCCTGCCCTGTGTTACGCCATATTTCTTTGTTCTACAGACTCAGTTCTACAGTTGCATACTCCAGAGATTAGGCCGGTAGGAGACGGTCACTTGACTGATGCTGCCGCACCCGTGAATCATGCTAATCTAGCGCTGACTTTACCTGTTTGCTGTTTCAACAAGATGAATCTTTTATGCGCTCATCAAATGTCAGTCCTCTGTTGCTTGATTTGTTTTTGTGGAGGCTGGAGGTTTCGAACTTATAAAATTGTGCAGAAAACTTGGCTTGTTAAAGGAAGAAGCGAGAGAAGAGATGCAACACTAAACATAATCCGCTCAAAATCTGGCAAGACTGTCAGTATTTCATCCTGGAAACGATTTATGTTATTGAACACCTATATATTGATCTGTTCATCTAGTTTTATCGATATTTTTGATATCTGTCCAGACAGAAATGCAGATATACAACCAAGAAGTTTTCCAAATATTGTTAAATCAATAAAGCAGAATAAGGTGGAAAGGCATGTACTGTACAGTGGGGTCCAAATGCCAAATTGAAAATCTCAGAATAAAAATTGAACTTAATGCTAGAAATAAATAGGAATGTGTAACATTTATGGGAAAAATGGTACAAAACAAGTAAATATATGAGATTCTGCACTGTTTATGGGTCGTAATCAAATTTGTGACTTTATATTTCTAAAAAAAGTTGGGGGACACCAAATGCAATACCAGTTAGGGGTCAATAAGATTTAAAAAAAAAAAAAAAAAAAAAAAAAAAAAGTTTTTGAAAGAGGCCTCTTATGTTCATTAAGGCTGCAATTATATATTTTCAAAAACACAGTAAAAATTACGGTGGCCCAGTAGTGCACGACACAAATCTCCACAACACAATGGAAAACAAGCCGCAACATAACGAAAACAAGCCACAACACAATTTAAAATAAATCGCAACACAACGAAATTAGTGCAACACAAAGGAAACAAGCTGCAACACAACGGCAACAAGCCACAATAAAACGGAAACGAGCTGCAACACAACCAAATTAGCACAACACAACGGAAACAAGTCACAACATAACGAAATTAGTACAACACAATGGAAACAAGCCACAACACAACGAAATTAGTACAACACAACAGAAACAAGTTGCAACACAGCGAAATAAGCACAACACAATGGAAATGAGCCACGACACAATGGAAACAAGCCACATCACAGCGAAATTAGCACAATACAGCGAAATTAGTCCGATGCGTTGTGACTATTTTGTTGTGTTGTGGAGATTTCGTTGTGTTGTGCGCTACTGGGCCACCGTAAAAAAAACAAAAAAATAAACAAAAAAAAAAACCACAAAAAAAGTAATATTGTGAAATATTATCACCATTTAAAAGTACTGTTTAAGAATTTTTTAAATGTAATTAATTCCGGTGATGGTAAAGCTGAATTCTCAGCAGCCACTATTCCAGTCTTGAGTGTCACATGATCCTTCAGAAATCAATATGCTGATTTAGTACTCAAGAACCCTTTCCTGTTATTATCATAGTTGAAAATAATTGTACTGCTTAACATTTTTGTCTAAACCATGATTCTGTGATGAATAGAGTTCAGTAGAAGCATTTATTTGATAAATTCTTTGACAGTAAATGTCTTTACTGTCACGCTTGATTAACTTATAACCTTAAGCATTAATTTGTTTAAAAAATTTTACTTACTCCAAACATCTGAACAGTAGTATACTATTCACTTAATTCTTCAAATCAACTTGCTATATGTGTAGCATTATAACTCGTTTTGGCCAAACAGAAACTTGAGAACTGAAGTTGTGAAGTTCCTGATAAGCAGCAGTATTTGATGGGGCTCTGCAAGGCTCTGGGTGTGCAGTCAGTTGGATCTGGTGATAGCAGCCTGCAGTGAAATAAATTTACTACAGTAGATAGAGGATTACTTCCACGAAACCTTAGCCAATCACTGGCCTGTGTTGCTGAGTGTCTGTTACCTTTTGCCACTGATTTGGAACCAGTTTTTCTGCTCCTCTGATTATAGTTAAGGTTAAAATGACATTGGGAACGGGCTGTATCACTGCAGGTGAAATGAAGAATGAATCGCTCGTACTCTGAATGACTCACTGATTGTCAAAGTGCATCTTCGGGGTCTTCATTTTCCATTTCCTCTGGGGCACTGAAAGGCCATTACATTAGAGTTCATGTTCATCTAATTCTCTATAATGGTAAACAGATTTTGCTGTACAGAATGGAAAAACTAAAAAACTTAAGAATGAACTCAGGTTCTACGTTTACCCAAAATTGCTTAATAAAGGTTCGATAATAGAGGTATTCGAAATTGGACTGTCAGTTGATTTAAAATATTTAATCACCCTTTTTTTTTTTTCAAGAAAGGAAAACTAAATACTTTGTGTGGATGACATTTACAGCAGACAATATGTGACTATATACTACATGAAGACACCAGACAGAGATACAGTAGTGTTCTTAAAATACACAGTCTGTATTCCTCTTGCTTTAAAATGCACACACTTTATGGACTTACGTTTAAAGTTGGTTTTGCTGTGGGACTGCTGTTCTCTGATAGTCTTTTGACTGTGAGTTTCACTCATAGGTGATATTTTATTCTTGAGCTTTGATGATAATTGAACTCCACCATGCAAAGAGTACAAATGTCTTTAGTGAAACGTCCCATCCAGATATGATTTATTAATAAATCACGGTAGTTGTTAAATCTTTTTCTGTTTATGGATAAATAGGAGCAGTTTTTTAATTAAATGCTGTTATCCTATTTAATGAACTGTATGTGTTAACATGTTAACTTTGACAACCCTAATTAGAAATAAACGTATTAGGGGTGGTGAATTATTTATTTATTTATTTATTTATTTATTTATGTATTTATTTATTTATGTATTTATTTATTTTTATTTATAGATTTTTTTTTTTTTTTTTTTTTTTCCCTTTTTTGGCACTATGAAGATGATACTATTCTAACTAGGTCACAATGGCATCTTTAAATATTCCATATCTTGTGCCCAGCTAGGAGGATCAGAGGATGAGCATGGCTGTTATGAATTTTAATTTTTTTGAGTGAAATATTCCTTTAAGCTTCTTTAAAGTCTTAATGTCTTTGAGTATTGTACTGCTGCTGAGCTCACAAGAGTGAAGCTCTTTCATACCATTTGTAACAATGATTGGTTAAAACCAATCAAGGTGCTGGACAAGAATAATTCTGGATGATTTCAGTTTACCGAGTACGTTAAACCGGGTAAGGTGGGATGTGTAGTAGAATGAAATGATCTTCAATGAGAGCTTATTAGTATAATGGATTATTACAGTGTCACATCTTAGGATGTTCTTGCATCAGACTGACAAGAACTATTTGTACCGTATTTTCTAGAATAAAAGTCACTTTTTTGGAGCGGAATGTGCAGAACCCAGGTCCTAATATTCCAAAGCAATTTATATACTGAAATTAACGTCAAGCAAACAGAACTGGAAAACTGCTGAATTCCCATAATTTTAACAACATTCCAAGAGTTATTCCACTGGACTACACATGGAATCTCTTGTTTCTCTTCCCTGCCAAAAAAAAAAAAAGCATTTATTTATATAAATGTTTATTTTCCTATTTTCATTTTCTTTTCCTCCCTACATTCACACCTTTAATGTAAAGTTGAAAATCACTTATTTTCTTGAAAATATAAAATCTAGGGTGTTTTTAAATTTAAATTTACTTACAAGAGTGACGCATAATATATTTTACTGCTTTTACATGCACATTATACATGCTATACATGCTACATTATACATGCTGTCGGTGTCATATGGAGATGACTTTAATGTTTGCTTTCCCTTTTCTATTCTTTGTGTTCATACTGTACAGCAAATATGTTGCTGATGATTCAAACATGCAGAGAAATGAATCTAAACACTGGTTCCAGGTTTTACTCGGATTATTTACGGTACATTAACAGGCAGTACAAAAACATAGTGTCTTTGTTTCAGCTTCCCACAAATTCTCTGCAATGTTTTTTTTTTTTTTTTTAAATACATACAGCTTTTCTTTACTGAATTGTGATGCATTTGCTACAGTGATGTAAATGCTTATGTAAATGTCTTGTTTTTAAGGAAGATTTGTATGCAATCAAAAATACATTTTGATGAGTGAAACTCAGTGCTGTCAATAGAAAAGACAAACAAATCTTATCACTGTAATATTGTAATCTTTTTATACCTCTTTATTCTTTTGTTTGTATTATACTTTCCATTCACCTTTTTTCAGAATGAGGCAGACATTAACATTTCCTTACTACTCAAACTGAAGAAAATACAATGGTAAGAGAGGTTTTTCAGTAGTGTGGGGGTTTTCATTTACATACATTGAAAGAGAAGACATCAAATGATGCTAAGAAAAGGAAGAAAATGTGGTGTGGATTCAAACTAATTTCACCAGTGTAAGCACCGTCACCACATCTCCAACATGAGGTAAGTTTTTGATAATTGATTGCTGAACAAATAGTGAACAAATACAAATGTCAGTTTCAAATATTGGAAGAGACTTTGCTAATAATAATGAATTGGTTCAATAAATGAAAGGGAACAATTTGTCATCTTTTATTTGCTATCGTGTCATTCCAAACTTGTATGGTTACTTGCTTTCTTCTGCGAAACACAGAGATATTTTGAAAAATGTTGTTGACATTTCTCAAAATATCTTTTTATGTTCCACAGAAGGTTTAGAATGACATGACGGCAAGTAAATGATGAGAGTTTTCATTTTTGGATCAACTGACCCCATAACTCAAGTAGTTAAAAGACTAGTGGTCCTTGTGGATCAGTTTTCAATGAGATTTTTGATTCTGCTGTGAATCCTGCCAAAGTCTTTATTCTCTAATAATATTTTCTCACTGTTGTTGGCCTGTATATAATTTAGGGAAATTTATAAAGTTAAACAATGTTTTAGAACACTTGTAAAATATGAGGGTGAAATGAAATACAACTTTTGGAAAACCTATACAGAAAGGCCTCATCTTACAAAGCTGCATGACATTCATGAACAAATTATTGTTTTTTGAGTTGAATTTTTCAGTGAATCCAAATGATCCAGTTCATAAAACCCTTTTGAATCATTGATGAATCTCACTGACTTAAATTTTGGTCACTGTGGTTTTTAGTTATTCCTTGGGGTCATCTCAACTCTTTTTGAATGTTGTCTTAATGCACTGACATGTATAGGCCTTTGTTGATGGAAAGGGTAGTTTTGATGAACTTTGAACTTGAATACGTCCTGTGGCTTTCTATTTTAGCATCTGAATTATTATGCTGGTTATCACCCACTCATTATTTTTTATTGGTACTACATCATTAATTTTTGTTGCAGTGGGTGTGTAGTTCCAAGCATGCTTGGCACTATTTGAAGAGTAAATGTTAAAATTAATTGTTGTTAGTGTTTAATGTTTAATTATGATGGAGATATAGCATTATGTTTTTGAGTTGTGTATTTATCATAGTGGAAGGCTGTGAGAGATATGACCATGGTGTGTCTTGCTTAATTCAATGAGCAATAACTTGCTTAATGCCAGCACTGAGACCAATTTCTTCTTCTTTGCTCATCTGATGTTACTACTACCACTACCACTACTACTACTACTAAATGTAATAGTAAATTAATTAATTTTCTTTAACATGCTATTGCTAATTATTATCTAACACATTTTGGGTGATAGTTCACCCAAAAATGGAAATTTACTGTTAATTTACTCACCATCAGGCTATCCGGGTAGGTGACTTTTTTTTCTTTAGTAAAAGAGTAAAGAAGATTTTTAGCTGAAACCATGGTCCTTAAAATGCAGCCAGATTTATAAAATGCAAGTCAGTGGCTGCAATGTTTGAGAATTAAAAAAAAAAAGCATATAAATGAAAACAGAATGAATACCTCTGGCTTCTGACGATATATTGAGGACTTATGATGCAAAATGATCAGTCTGTGCAAGAAACTGAAAATTATTTGCAACATTATTACCTGTAAGTCATTGTTTCAGGAAAATGGGGAAATCCGATTTATTTTTTTTCTCCCTGCGAACTGGTTCTTGTTTTCCTTGATACACTTTTTTTTTTTTTTTTTTTTTTTTTTTTTAATTCTCAAATACGCGCAGACGCTGATTTGCATTTTATGAATCACCAAGGACTGCTGTTTCAGCTAAAAATCTCTTTTGGTGTTCTACTGAAGAAAATACAGTCACTTACATCTTGAATGGCCTGAGGTTGAGTAAATTACCAGCAACTTTTTATTTTTGGGTGAACTATCCCTTTAAATTGGTTCAACAGAACATTTCTTTAAATAAATTTGGTTTAGTCTTGTTGTACAGATCTAAACTAATTACTTGGAAAGGTTTTCCGTAATGTAATTAAATTTGTTGAACACTTTTTTTCAGTGATTTATTTATTTAATTAACATGTTCTCACTGTTGCTGGTCTTTATACAATTTTATACAAAGTTAGATTGCTGAAAGACCTACAGTACTGTTTTAAAATATGAGGGTGAACAGAAATCCTACTTTTGAAAAACCTCAAGGCCTCATCTTGTAAGTTGGACAGTTAACAGACCTACTTAAACTGGTGAAAATGTGTAAACTGGATGTAGAAATGCAGATGGGACAGTGTGGCATCCTTGTGGATATCCTAAATGAAAGTGTGAGTGCTGCTGCGTTGCCAAGACTTCCTCTGCTCTAAACTCCTCCAGCAATGTGTTGTGATGTGAAAACTAGAGCACTAAATACAGATTCTGTCTGGATTGTACCTTATCAGGTCACAGTAGGCCCAGAGCTGCTAAAAAGAATCAAAACAAAACAGAAAAGCACAGAACAATTGTTTACAAAGCTCTGTGTGAACTGATATTGTTTTGTCTGATCCTGAGGGTCAGATGTCTGGGAGCAGGCATGGAAGGGTTATGTTTTCACAACACACCTGTACGACCTGAAGCTGATTATGGGGCTCAGTGTGAATTGGTGTGTGCGTGCATTTATATGGGTGTTTTGGTTGGTGGTTTTTCCTGAACGCATCAGGCTTAATATGACCAACACTGCCTAGGGAGTGGGTCAGAGGGGATCTCTAATTGAACTCCTGGAAGTGGAAATTCTGGTGCTGTTCTTTCCTAATGTTCTGTAAGTTATTTAAGAGTGCCTTACATGGAACATCTTGTATACAAGCTTTTAACTTTGCGTTAAACGCTCCCCTTTGTATGCACATACTGTACATTCTAATATGTGCATTGCTGGAGGCGGATGGGCTCCCCAAGCTGAGTCTGATTCCTCTCAAGGTTTTTCTCCCTCTTCACTTAAATACCTTTACTCATCATTACTCATTCTTTTGGTGTTTTAAAACTGTGTGACTTTCTTCTGTGGAACATTAAAGAAGAATATCTGCTATTTTTAATAAAAAGCAGAAATGTTGCCCATACCACTTACTGTATTCTAAGTATTATGAAGTCATATAATAGCTCTTTGCAATGAACAGACTTAAATTTTCAAAGTGTTTTTCACTGAAAATCTAGCTGCTCTTGGTGTGTTTATGAGCAGCAATGTAGCAATACCTGATTGAGTTAACTCTTTCTGTAAATTCAGTTGATCTTGTTCATGAAACCAGTTTGAATGAATAATTTATGAATCAAACTGATCTTGAGCCCACTGGAGGGGATGATTATCAATTGTGACTGACATCAGTTTAAGCCTGTTTCATGTGATTTAAATAATGGCTTGACTTTAAGAGATTTAAAATACAGGGCACAAGTCATATGGACAACTGTTGCTTTAGTCCAACCATGACTCAAATTCCGTGAAAGCTAAAAAGCTAGTGAGGTTGATGCAGAGTAAATGTCAAATTGGCAAATGTTCATTTTGATGTGCACTATACCTTTAAAATAATGCTGAATCAATGAGTTCTCAATACATATTGCTGTAAGAGTTTGGGTCAGTAAGGTTTTTATCATAGACTATAAAAAAAAAAGATGGACGACGCGTCTCCACTTCCTTCCACTATAGAAAAGTGATGCCAAAGCATCTCGGTATGGCCGCTGCCATCTTGAGCAAATGACGTCATTTGGAGCCAGAGTCTGCACAGTAGAGATTCGTTTGGAGCCAGAGTCTACCAGAGCCATCCTTGGTAAATATGATCAAAGAAGGCTGTGAAAATTAATCGGCATTGTTAATCTGCATTCCCTTAATCATCCATCACAATGAGAAAAACCAAAGAATATATTTCTGATGTGCAGCAAAAGATAATTGAGCTTCACAAATTAGTGAAGTGGCTTTAAGAAAAGAGCTAGAGCAGTGAAAATTCCCATTTCCACCATCAGAGCAATAATTAAGAATTTCCAATCAACATAAAATGTTACGAAACTGCCTGGAAGAGGATGTGTGTCTATATCGTCCTAATGCACGGTGAGAAGGAGAGTTTGAGTGGCTAAAGACTCTCCAAGGACCACAGCTGGAAAATTGCAGAAAATAGTTGAGTCTCAGGGTCAGAAAACCTTAAAAGAAAAAAAAAGGTCTAACAGCACCTACATCACCGCATGTTGTTTGGAGGGTTTCAAGAAAAATTCTCCTCACTCATCCAAAAACAAACTCCAGCCTATTCAGTTATCAGGCACGACTGGAACTTCAAATGGGACTGGCTTCTATGGTCAGATAAAACTAAAAAATGAGCTCTTTAGCAGCAAACACTCAAGATGGGTTTGGTGAACACAGGGATAAAAAGTACCCCATCTGTACAATGAAATATACTGCTGTATTTTTGATGTTGTGGGCCTATATTTATGCTGGAGGTCCTGGACATCTTGTTTAGACACATGGCATCATGGATTCTATCAAATACCAACAGATAAAAAAATCAATAAGTGACTGACTCTGTTAGAAATCTTATAATGGGCCATGTTTGGATCTTCCAACCATACAATAATCCAAACACAAACCTCAAAAACAACACAAAAAATGGGACACTGAGCACAAAACCAAGCTTCTGCTATGGCCATTCCAGTCCTCTGACCTGAACCCTATAGAAGATGAGTGGGGTGAACTGAAGAGAAGAAGCACCAACATGGAGCTGGGAATCTAAAGGGTCTGGAGTGATTCTGGATGAAGGAATGGTCTCTGATCTCTTGTCAGGTGTTCTCTAACCTCATCAGGCATTATAGGAGAAAATTTAGAGCTGTTAAACTGGCAAATGGAGGTTTCAAAAAGTATTGAATAAAAGGGTGCCGTTAATTGTTACCAGTGTGTATTAGAGAAAAACATTTTTCATAATGATATTTCCCTCCATTTTAAATTCTTATTATCCAATGGAAGGTTAGATTTTTGTGATTTTTTTTTTTTTTTTTTTTTTTAAATAAAAGATCAAAAGGATTAACAATGCAGATTAATTTTCACAACCTTCTTTGATCATATTTACCAAGTGCGCCGATATTTTTGGCCATGACTGTATGTATGTGTGTGTGTATGTATGTGTGTATATGTATGTATGTGTGTGTGTGTGTGTGTATATATATATATATATATATATATATAAATAATGTGTATATATAATGTGTATATATATATATATAAGAAATGTATACTTTTTTTGTGGCAAGGACACAATAAATTGATCAGAAGTGACAGTAAACACTTTTACGTTATTATAAAAAATTCTGTTACAAATAAATGTTCTTTTTGAACTTTCTATTCATCAAAACATCCACAAAAATATTAAGCAGCACAACTTTTTTCAATCATATATTTTTATAAGGAAAAGTTTCTTCAGCTTTTGATTTCTGAAGGATTGCGTGGCAATGAGGACTGGAGAAATGACTGCTAATTTATTCAGCTTTGCTAAATAATTTACATTTTTAAAATATTAAAATAGAAACCAGTTATTTTAGATTGTAATATTTCACAATATAAAATTTTAAACTACAGTAAAAATAAAAGCAGCCTTAGTGAGCATAAGAGACAACTTTCAAAAACATAAAAAAAAAAAAAAAAAAATACAGACCCCAGAGCAGTAGTGTATATCATATCTTCTATAATATATTTAGGATTCATGGGTTCAGCACATCCAAGAACAAGACGAGAACAAGATCCTCTACTTGCTACTTATATAACATCCTATTTTCTCCAGCAATGTTTTTATATAGATCCCTTCAATATGATTATGAAAGCAGACAGAGAATATACTTCAAGAAGAGCATAAACAGGAAATGAACTCAAGATATCTTGCTTCTACCTTTGGAGGAAAAATATATATATATAAATATAGAATTTGATTTCACGTATACCTTTCATTTTTAGGCAATAGTAATATTGTTTGGGTTCACCTCAACCTTTCTCCCCACAGACTGTGGAGGTGAATTGCAGAAGTGTGCACCTGTAAAACATATTTTGTATGAATAAAAGAAGTCTGATGATGTCAGACATCACTTGAATTGCATTGTGGTGTAGATTCGCTGCAAGGCCATGATTATTATGCCAGAGGCTCGAATACCGTAGCTTTTATTAATGCATCAGTCCCCAGTGCTCTGGCCCTTTTCATATCATTCATGAAATGACTCTGAAATCAGCCCCCATGGATATGGGCCTCTGAATTCTGCCCAAGATTTCTTTCTCACATTAATTACCTTATTTATTTATTTTTTTCAATTCCAGAAGCCCAGTGCTGATGAAAGACCTGGATAAAGTCTTCTCAGTACTGTCCTCTTGAGTACACATGTCTCATCTCCAAGACATCCTCTGAAGAGCTCTTGCTCCTTTCTTTCTCTCCCACACACTCTCTCCTCACTTGCTCTGTTGCTACAATCATATCACTTGCACATGTTGTGCACATGCATGTAATGTTTGTGTTGTATGTCTTTTGCATTGTTTCTAAGGTTATTAAGGTGCAAGAACCAAAAAGTATCCTGTTAAAGTTGGGGGCAAAGCCAGATATTTGGCTTTGTGGCAATGTTTCAGGTATTACAAGAGCACATTGATGCTGGTATGTATTACAACTTACAACCACATTTTATCAACAAACTGTATTTAACAAACTGTAATTTTTTTAATAGTTAAGCCAAATAATTTGGTGAAAATGTAAATTAAATATAAAAAGGTAATAGTCACTTTGTTTTTTGTAAGTAGCAAAATACTAATAAATAAAATTTCTCTTCATTTATTGAAAAAAGACCATGTTCATGCATGACATCAAATTTGATTTGTATTTTATTTGAATATAAACTCTTCTGAATATTCCCAGCTCTCCAATGATAATTTGGCCATATCCACCCTACTCCTATGCAGAAGTATCATCTTTGTATGTGCAAGACTTTCGATTCATTAACTGTTATAGATAAATAACTAGAAGAATAACAAAGTTATTCTATTTGCTCTACAAACTAGTGTGTTTGATCTTAATAAATTAAAATAAAATTATAACAGATGACTCTTTTTGAAACTGTAAGCAAATGAGATCGGAAGGCTTGCACATTCATGTTACAAATGGCCGCACCCACTCTTACATTAAAAATA